>BSBM01001646.1:7332500-7922500 GCA_027924585.1 Larix kaempferi
AAAGTTATAGGTACCGTGGGTGTTTTGCTTTATGTTGTAGGTTTAGAATAAACCAACAATCCTAAAAATGCTATGTTGATGAATAGCCTCGAAGTTCTTGACCCGCGTTAAATTGTTTATCTCTTGCAATTGCCTAAGTTTTTTCTTAATGGATAAAAGGTTAAACCCTAGCTTGATAATATAAATGTACAGCATGAGAGTTTGAAAATAATAATGTGATTTCGTTTGTGGAGATTAAAGGTCCAGATATCGACATTACTAAATAAAAGTTTTGAAATTAGGAATTCTACCTATATAGGTATCTAACACAAGCTAGCTAGGATAGCCCTGCTAGATACTTGAAAGATTTAGGGAAGAAGCTTGAATTCAATGGAAATATTAAATGAATTTCATCCTAAAATGTAAACCCTGAGAGCCCATGCCAATTCGCCCTTGCTCCATAAAAGAAAAAGAAATAAAATTATAATGTACAGAAACATGAATGCTGCATAATAATTCCAACTTTAAATTTCTAAATCTAATTGAATTGTGTGAAAATTTGTAGTTCATACCTGGTTCTTGAAGCTTGATATTCCCTTGCATAGCCTACACACTCAAACACTAGTTAATGGAAAAATGTATGGACCTAGCTGACCTGTAGGATGATCTTTAACTTAATAACTTTGGGACTACCATGTTCCTCCCAACCATGACCCTTAGACAATTCATGGTTCTAACTGGATCCCCCTGAGCTGGTTCCAACATGCAATAAGAGAAGTAGGTGCCCTAGGGTAAGTTGTTGATCAGATCTAGAAAATATAGTAGGATTCTTCAGTTTTGCAGAATAATTCTATTCTATTACGATAAGAGAATAATAGTAAAAAAGATTATCCCTCTCTTGGGATCTACCCTTCTTTATATAGGTGAGTTTTGTTTGGAATATAGTTGTTTGAGTTTAAATAATAATATTCACTTTTTAATTTAATTTGAATTATAATATCTAAGAAATATATTTGATTAATTATTTACTCCTAATTTATCTAGATCCTTTATTTTGTTATATATTTAGATGTATCTTAAGTTAGCTCATAAATACTAATAATATTTATTAATTATATTAATAGTAATAACAAATATGAGAACTATCTCATGCATAACCTTTATGCATGTTATAAGAAATAAATCTAATTATTCAATAATTAATTATGGTAACTCTTTGATTTAATTATGTACATACCATAATAATTCTTTTAAATATTAAGTAGAAGGTCCAACTCTCTTTGGACAGAGTCTTTCGGTAAGCTTGGATAGTTGGCTAGGTTAGGTACCTCTAGGTCTCTCTCTTGCATGTTGGATTCCCTCGTTTAACATGGTAGTTCCCGCAGTCCTTGATGATAGATAGAAATGGATTCATTTAACCAATTTAAATAAATGTGACGAATAGAAGTGCTATTCAGAGTACTTCACTTTTAAAACTTAGATGTATGTTCATTTTATTTAAATGTTTAAATTGGTTTGTCTCATTAAATTCGGGCCTAGTGGACTTTATGAGAAGGGTATGAGTGCCCCTGGGGTCTTGGTGTTGGTAGTATTACTACCGGTAGAGCTAACGAGAGGTAAGGAATGAGCATTGGATCTAACCTGGGCTTACTTAGTAGACTTGCTAATGCACTATTTGAAATATGTTCTTGCAGGCATAAAACGAAGCTCCTCCCTAAACTACCTAGCATGATCTAGTTCTATGAATCAAAGAAAAATTCCAAGGGATAACTTTGAATGTGCTATGGAATAAAATACATGGTGTGGCACCACCATGACCCAAACTATGGTGTTTAAATATAATTTGAAGCACTTCCCAAACCATAGCTTTTGGTTAAACATTGGGACACTAGTGGAGGTTTGGTGGTAGCTTTAATGCTACATGTGAACTTCACGTGACTTGATGCGAGCTGGAAGGAGGGTTACGTTTCATTTGGTAAAACACGACTGTGTCTTGTCATTTCACTGTTTTGGCCTAAAGGGTCAATGTTGGCAGGGTATGGCTATGTTTAGGATATGTCCTGAGCTATGCTCATGGTTAGTGCAGTCGCAACTAAGATGATGTGGAGAAGGAGGGTGTTATAATTTCTTTGACAGGTAACTCATTCCATACTTTTAATGGTTTTGTTCTCCATTCTTGCTGCAAAAGATCGTATATCCTATATCTAACTCATGTTTGTTTGTGGTTTGGATGACAGGTGAGTAAGTAGGAGTATCTCTTGCGTCGGGTTCCAATAAGTGACGGGAATATTGGATTGTTTGCGTAACACTCGTAAGCCGTGATCCTCCCAATCTTATTCCTGCCTTTCGCACCTATGGTTTTCCCCACTTGGTAGCTTTGAGCTCTGTTATAAAATAACTTCATTGAGTCCTTTGGATTATTATAACTGAATCGAAGTTCCAATGGGTCACCTTTGGTTTGACTAGTAGCTGGAAGGAGAACGATTCTAAAGAAATTGATTCGGATTAAATGGGATTTTGATCCTAGTCAATGTTTACGATGTTTTTATTTTGTTTGATGAAGGGATAAACCCTTGAGGGTTTCCTCCTTGTTGTCGCAGTCGAAAGTGAAGCTCTGTTTTTAAATGGGAAAATTCCCACAGCGTGTAATTTTGGGGTTTTGTAAAATATATTGGTATTTGGATTTTTACCCACATTTCATACTGAGTATGTAATGGAAAAGCTCTCTGTTGAAGTATTGGATACTTTTGTCAGTTTTGTTTTTAAGATTTTTAGGTGTAGGGTTTAATCGTGTCAGTGGCAAAGAAAAAGATCTCTAACTGTCCTGGTAATTTCTAATGTGTACAGGCTCTATGCTTTAGTTTTTGCATGAAGAAATTTCTATTGATAATCATGTGAATACGAATCGTTAAGGGTGTAGCTATGTTTTTGAATGTTTGTTGGCTAGTGGATGGATTCTATCTAAATGATGTACTTAACTATATGTATCTTGATTTTATTTTAATGGAATATTGTTTAATGAAATCATGGTGTTAGAAAAATGCATTGATCTCTGTCAGAAATGTTGGGGTTTCATCCTAGTTTAAGTTGTACTTCTGATAAGGAGAAAAGTGAATTTATTTGGAAACCCTTGACAGAGAAATTGTTCTTGGTAGTTGTTTGGTTGGAAGTTTATTAAGTTTTAAAACCTTGCTAAAGGGTTTTGATATCTCAACCTGCGTTTATTTTATTTCTTTTAAAAGGATAAAGAGATGGACTGAGTTGACTACATTGGATTTATGAAGGCCATCGTGAGTCCTGTTTTGTGATTCTAAATGTTAGTTGTACATTTGATTTCTTTGTTGTTGAGAAGGATTGAAATGCTAAAACACCCTAGATAGGGAATTCATATTAGTTTGTTTGTTTTGGAAAGTTATAGGTACCGTGGGTGTTTTGCTTTATGTTGTAGGTTTAGAATAAACCAACAATCCTAAAAATTCTATGTTGATGAATAGCCTCGAAGTTCTTGACCCGCGTTAAATTGTTTATCTCTTGCAATTGCCTTTGTTTTGTCTTAATGGATAAAAGGTTAAACCCTAGCTTGATAATATAAATGTACAGCATGAGAGTTTGAAAATAATAATATGATTTCGTTTATGGAGATTAAAGGTTCAGATATCGACATTACTAAATAAAAGTTTTGAAATTAGGAATTCTACCTATATAGGTATCTAACACAAGCTAGCTAGGCTAGTGTAACAAACCCAAAATTTTGTAAAATTTAAAACTTCTCTAAGTGCCTAAAAAGCCAATTAAATATATGCGGAAATATAAAGTGTGGGTTTACTCTATTGCTTACAAGTAATTAAAACTTTACAATGTTTTGTTACTGTTTATAAATGTCATTATAATAATCAAGGAAAAGATCCCTCAATGAAATTCATGTATATTAAGTACTATCTTCCGTCATTTTTGCATGAATAGATAATTGTTTTACTTTTAACTAAATCAGTGCTTAACTTAAGATGTCAACCATTTCTTAAATCCTGCAGGAAACTCAAACTTCCTTATGTCTTAATATACATCCTTTAAGAAACATATACTTCTTTCAATAAAACAATCTAAATGGTAACAACACAATCATAATCATAAATGAAGTATTATGTCAACAACCAATCTTCTATATGAATCGTATACATCAGAGTAATCATAAACATTTTTTTTGACAAAAACAATTATTCATACATAAGACACATTGAGGAACACCATAGGAAGCATAGGAGACAAAATATAACGTGGTTCACCCGTACACGGGCTAGTCCACAAAGGTTTGTGTGTGTATTATTTAACAATTTCCAAAGGAATTACATTCTCGCAACATGATTGTTGCTATCTTCCTGAAGTCATATGACCCATTTTTATTCTACAAGTATTTGACAACCCTCAAACGGTTGTTTACATAATTGGAATATTAAGATTGAAGTTTCCTTCATACTATAAGAGCTATACCTCTTTCACAAGGGTGTATTTCACTAAACAATCCTTAACTAATAGAAAGCATATTTTATTTATAATTTAAACAAAGCATTCTATTCTTTCCATACTTTAAGATATAATTTAATATCTTAATCTTTATACATTAACTAAAATATATTCTACTATCGTAACCAAGATAACATCTTTATACATCAACATATTTTTAAAGATTTATCCTTATGATTACAATGTAATCATATATTATAAAGGGGGGTTATATTTATATATTTACATTCACAATATAATTATATATTATAAAGGAGCATCACATTCACAATATAATTATATATTATAAAGGAGCATCACTTTCACAATATAATTATATATTATAAAGGAGGATCATATCCTTATATTCCCAAAATATAAATTGTAATACGTTATACTCCCAATACAATTATATACTATATAAAAAGATTATATTCATGCAATTCTCAATATAAATTGTAAACTTATACTCGCAATACAATCATATCTTATAAGAAACGAAAGGACTATAATCATACATTTTCCACTACGATTATACACTATTATAATATAATCACATGTTTATAGAAACAAGGAATAAAATCCTACATTTTGAAAGTTGCGATCAATGTAGCCGCATTCTAAAACATTATCATCATACATATAGTTAACTTATAAACGTCAAAGCCATATTGAACTAGAATTTTTGCATGTCAACATACATTGTTTAAGCAACACTATTTGAAACTTCATTAATCAAATGAGAAAGAGAAAGTAACTAACGCAAACAGCAAATGCTCTAAACTTAAATGTTCAAGGTGGGAGGTAGCGGATAGTCATATCGCACTGGCAGTATATCCAGTCGGGAACACATAAGTAGGTCTGCGTTTGTTCTGGCCTTAAACGTCGATTAAGAAGGAAAATAAATAGTTTATAAAACTTTAAACGCATTCGATCTCGGTACACCTTCGTAGAACATGGCAGTAAAACAATAATCTATACATTTTCGTATACATGGGATAGCCATAAGAGATAGGTACAACAAAAAGCATGATTTACAGTAAGATCATATGCAGCAAGGGTTGGGATCGGGCTTGGTCCAGCCGTCCTCTCCCTTCATCAAACTCGATAGCATATAAATAAATCATGGTAAAAACAACTTAGCAGTGTATTAATAATTTACGGTAAGCACAAATACGACGGCATGAATAAAATTTCAGAACAGTCCAACAGGGTATGCATTCTATAATAAAAATTAATCGTAGCATATCCATTGCTAAAACAAACACATTCTGCAGTTAAAAAGAATAGATCGCAGCATATCCATTACTCCATTCACATCTAATAGCTAGCACTAAGGAGAATCTACTTACTTGACAGTAACCCCAGCGAATTAGAATGGTTCTTGAGAGAAGAGAAAAATATCGTCGCTCCATAACGAGACTCCTACTCGACCATGGCAGCAAAACTGCAACAGTTCAAAACCCGGCACTACACGAAAGTCTGAGGTTATCATTTCCAGAACATGCAACCTTCTCCGCTACTGTAGAGATGGATCCTCCTCCATCTCGTTGGTTTCCTCACCTTCCGTCAACCACCCTCCCTACTTTTATCTTGACTAGAGAGTGCTTCTTTTCCTTCTAGTGACAGATGGCGATTCAAATAACTGTATTCAAACAATTGGCAGCCCACGGTTTTTTTAATGGGAGACAAACCTCCTAAAAAATCTCATCCAGTCTCTCCGAGTGCATCCAAAACTCCTCTTTCTGGCTAGAATAAAGATAATCACTAAATATCAACACTGGTGATGGCCGACAACCGTAACCGATGGCAGGTTGTCAGTTTGGTGATGCTAAATAAAAACCCCCAGAAAAGATCTTTCTCCCAAACTAAATCCTACATAAATACATTTCTATCTTTACCCTCCATGATCCCCACTATTCGCCTAGGATAGAGATATGTTTGGACAAATGGATGGAAAAGAACTTACCCACTCTTGGATGGAAAAGAAAAACTCTTGCCCTGCGAAATTTTAACGGATACGTAAGGGAACACTAGTTTAATGGCATTTAAACCTGTAGCCAAGGTGGCCTAGTTGTAACTTCCATCTCTTCCACTAAGGTGACAACTTCATAGATCCCTTCGACTTCTTCACTAATTTTTATGAAAGAAAATTCGAATGCTCTAGGCACGTTTCTCTTCATCAATCAATTAGTTTGTCAACATTTCTTTTCACACTCGAGGACATCAAATCATAGAAACTTCTAATACCACTTGTTAGAAATTAGAAAAGCAAGAGAACCAAAATGGTTACGCATTCACCTTTAATATACTATAAGGTGTGCACATGATCAGGAAACATGTCCCTTGATTTCCCACTTCATATGGAAAATATTACAAAAGGTTTTCAATAGTTTACAAAAAAGAAAACTATAACGAAAGGCCCATAATAACATAATTTGGGATTTTAATAGTTTACATATAAAACTATAATGTGAAACCCACCAACTTCTTCCATGTGCAACCGACTCTTAGGTATTTCAAATAGAAATTTATTTATCTTTATTACAAAAGTTCATGGTACTAAATAAATATATTCAAAACATGTCCTCCTTTGTATTCATAGACTATACAAATGCATACCCGCGTCCATAGACTTTAAAAGTAGTATTTATAAATATCCATTTTTCTTATATATATAAGGCACATATCTATACAAATTTTGCAACTATTTATATATGTATACCTTAAATAGTTGTCACTACAACATATTGATCTTTTATATAATACAATATCCACAATTATATAAATATATATATGATTTGTCCATCATTATCTATAAATATCCTTCTCGTCTTATAATCAAGACATATATATAAATATATACATTTAATAGTTATCACAACTATTAGCTTAACGTCCTTTTAATAGTTAACTCAAACTATTTCAACCTTGGGTATATATATATAAGACATAATATATATATATATAATATCCATTAAATAGTTGTTACCCCAAACTTAGGTGATGACCTTATCACCTAAGGCACTAGTTAAGTCGTTTTACCATTGCTCCAATGCTCGTAGCACTAGGATGACCCGCGATCATTAATTATTAGTTAATTTTGTAGTCATCTTTGTTAGATGTGCCAACCCGGACACTTATGAATATATCACTGGTTTCTAGATCCGCTGGTGGGGCTTTGGCCTTGAGCTCCTCACCAGGGCCTCATACATAGTTCACAATATACATTTACAATTCTAATAGGGATACAAGGAGGAATATTACAGCTAGCCCTGCTACATCCTTGAAATATTTAGGGAAGAAGCTTGAATTCAATGGAAATATTAAATGAATTTCATCCTAAAATGTAAACCCTGAGAGCCCATGCCAATTCGCCCTTGTTCCATAAAAGAAAAATAAATAAAATTATAATGTACAGAAACATGAATGCTGCATAATAATTCCAACTTTAAATTTCTAAATCTAATTGAATTGTGTGAAAATTTGTAGTTCATACCTGGTTCTTGAAGCTTGATATTCCCTTGCATAACCTACACACTCAAACACTAGTTAATGGAAAAATGTATGGACCTAGCTGACCTGTAGGATGATCTTTAACTTAATAACTTTGGGACTACCATGTTCCTCCCAACCATGACCCTTAGACAATTCATGGTTCTAACTGGATCCCCCCGAGCTGGTTCCAACATGCAATAAGAGAAGTAGGTGCCCTAGGGTAAGTTGTTGATCAGATCTAGAAAATATAGTAGGATGCTTCAGTTCTGCAGAATAATTCTATTCTATTACCATAAGAGAATAATAGTAAAAAAGATGATCCCTCTCTTGGGATCTACCCTTCTTTATATAGGTGAGTTTTGTTTGGAATATAGTTGTTTGAGTTTAAATAATAATATTCAGTTTTTAATTTAATTTTAATTATAATATCTAAGAAATATATTTTATTAATTATTTACTCCTAATTTATCTAGGACCTTTATTTTGTTATATATTTAGATGTATCTTAAGTTAGCTCATAAATAATAATAATATTTATTAATTATATTAGTAGTAATAACAAATATGAGAACTATCTCATGCATAACCTTTATGCATGTTATAAGAAATAAATCTAATTATTCAATAATTAATTATGGTAACTCTTTGATTTAATTATGTACATACCATAATAATTCTTTTAAATATTAAGTAGAAGGTCCAACTCTCTTTGGACAGAGTCTTTTGGTAAGCTTGGATAGTTGGCTAGGTTAGGTACCTCTAGGTCTCTCTCTTGCATGTTGGATTCCCTCGTTTAACATGGTAGTTCCCGCAGTCCTTGATGATAGATAGAAACAGATTCATTTAACCAATTTAAATAAATGTGATGAATAGAATTTATGTTCAGAGTCTTCTCGAATCAAAACTTTTACGATCAAGTAAACCCGAGTGCTCTTCACAGCTTTAACTCAACACTCTCCTATGGGCTCTCCCATGGGCGTTACACTAGTGCAATTTCAGAGCATACCGCTCAACACTAGTACTAGAATGTGGTTGTGAAGCACATCTACAATGTACAAATGGCCTCGGATTCGTTATTCACTATCAAGCTTGGAGAGCTCAAGGATTATGCCTAACACTCTACGTACATCGGGGCTTACACCTAGTACGTAATAAAATCCTCTAGGTACATCTGGGCTTATGCCCAGTACATAGGTCATGCGTTTGTTCCTGAGTCCACGCTCAACACATCATATAAAATCAATCATGTAAACCATAACTCTGCACAGAATGTAACAAAAAGATCATCTCAGTATATTACGGTTTGCACCCAATCTAATAATAATACATAAATCAATACATTAGGGCATTCTTGCCTAGTATATAACAATAATCTGCATCAGTCAGGGTCCATGCCCAATATGTAAATCTATAAAATAAATGAATCATGTGCACTAGGGCTTATGCCCAATAATCAAAATAAATCATAGGTGTTGGGGCCTTAAGCCCAATATATAACATAAGAAATAGTTAGTCAAAATTCGGGATATTACAGTTCATCCCAAAAGAGGCCTATTTGATATTGGCCAATCACCAATGGGAGAAACAAGAGAATATTTGGAATAAAATCTGGAAGTAAAATCTCTAACCTAAGGTCTCCACTTTCGTCTCGTTGGTTTCTTGGAGAAAAATTCTAACTTGGGATTGAATCATCAAAAGAGCCTTTGAACCCCCATCTATATGCTATGTGTGTATATTTTTTGAAGAGGATGTTGAACACCTTCTCAATCATTGTGCCTTCAGTCAACATTTATGAGACAAAGGAGCTAGCAATTTTCAATAATTTAATTGAAACTGTGTGAGCATCACAGAAAGTTTGGCCAACTGGCGCGAACATATATCCAACAACAATAACTTAAGCAAAATATTGCAACTCTTTCCAGGTTTTCTTCTATGGGAGATATGGAAAGAAAGAAAACGATGAATCTTCAAAGATTCGAGCCTTTCGTCTAACCATATTTGGAAAATAATTCAGTCAGACATTCATGAGACAATTTTTGTATCCCAATGGTCCTTCGGTGAATGGGATCTTCATGCCCAAGATAGGGCCATTCTTGTTTCTTGGGATCTCAGTTGAAGCCCAAACCAAATTAGTGCTCCCAAGCCACATCTAGACTCTACGCTCTGAGATTCCCTCCTCTTGGTCTCCACTAGAAGAGTGATTTGTGAAGTTAAACTGTGATGGGGATAGTTGGGGCAATCTTCGTCCTATGGGGTTTGGGGTAGTCTTTAAGGATGGAAAAGGTAGAATTCTCAAATTCTTTGTTGGCTCCTTGGGCTTGGATATAAATAAGGTAGCAAAGTTAAATGCGATGCTTAAGGGAAGTTGCAAATGAAGCCAGATACAAAAAAAAATAGTTGAGGGAGACTCCAAGCTTATGGTGTAGATTCTAAATCAACTTTTCAATGCTTCTAGTATTAGCATAAACAATCCGATTTGGAGACTTGCTACTAAATTGGAAGATCTTGCTGCCAATATTCACAATTCCCATGCTCTCTTGCCTCACCATGTTCGAAGAGATTCCAACAAGCTTGTAGACTGGTTGGAAAATTGGGGGGTGAATTAATTGTGGGAGTAATGCAACTAATCATGGTTAGATGATGTGAGTCCCATACTCAAAGAGGAATGTCCTAGGACCAATAATTAGTACACACACCCCCATGATGGGTTCCATCTTAATGATCAACCAAGCAGGGAACAGGGGCACTTGGACGGATGATGGGTGTGATTGGAAAGGTGGGTCAATAGGTTGTTGTCCCCACCTGTCAAGCAGTCATGTGACAAGAAAGGTCATTATGAACCAAATTCTAGATGAGTACGACATTTGGCTTGGTGAAGGGGTATTGGTACATATATTTGTATATTCACTTTTGTGGGATTTCATGTCTCTTCATGATAATTTCCACCACAATGGACGAAGGGCTTGTGATTTGGTGTCCCCCCTTCATAGGAGCAGTCGTTGTGGAGACCATCTTTGCATCCGCGTTATTGAATTTGTTTATATTTTCGGGTGTGTGCAAGAAGATGAGGGTCACTTTAGATGCAATGCTACTTTTTTCAAATCTCGTTCCTGATACCTAAAACATAACGCGTTTCTGATATTTACCATCTGCCATGGTAAGACCCGAGCCTAACATGTCATTGGACATGTAGGCTAGGTAACAATAACGTGTACGCGTTATGTAGTTAAAAAACGCGTACGCGTTATGTATTTACAAATCGCGTACGCGATATGTAAAACTAAAAATCAATTTAAAAACACAGTCGGCCGATTGCCGACCACCCGCGACACTCACGCATCAGAAACGCGAATAGAGGCGAAATTGACCCTGGACGAGGACGCTTTGTGGCCCACTCAACTATCCGTGTTGCTCGATTTCGCTGGAGGGGAGACAAATTCACCGGTGCATTCTCATCTAGTCAGGTAATTTATTCACCCAAATCATTTTTTTGTGATTTTTTAATCCAAATTACAATTTTTTTATTGTTTAACCTAGTTTTGTAATATTGATCAAATTGGGAATAACCCAATTTGTAATTAAATTCACACCTCAAAATGAAACCCTTTTAAAAAAACTCAAAACTTCATAATCAAACCAAAAATTGAAAAAATTAAAACTCCCCCCTTTCTACAATGTATTCATCTAAGTCACCCGACACGAGGACACGGGACACGAGTGTCCCCACCAGGCTTCAAATTTGAAGCCTTCAGGCCACTTCAAATTTTACCCACACGTCATAGAAGGCCACTTCAAATTTTACCATGCAAAAAAAATTTAATTTCATGGTAAGCCCTTCAATAATTAAATTAACCACTACTGTTTAAAATTGCAACAGAAGGGTAGCTTCAAATTTCACCCATCAACAATTTTTAGTGGGAAATTGGGAATGCGGCTACTAGCTAGGTGACTTGGGAGTGGGACTCGCTTACTCTCCAATATCCACGTGTTCGATCATCCATGGATCATGGACCATTGGGCCTCTAATAATATCATTGAGCAACTTACGTGGACGGGCTTACACTGAGTAGCCCATGGCTTGAACGCTTCGAAGTTCTCGTGTTTGTAGCGAGCGCTTACGTGTTTAACACATTTAATGGCATCAACAAAATTATTAAACCTGGAAGGTGGCTCATACGTGTTGTTGCTAGCGGGCTTACCAAGTTACAAGTTATCACATACCAATTCGTGAATGCTGACTCCGTGAGTTAATTGAGTATTCAATGTATAATATATTATGTTAATATGCCCCCGCGAATTTGGCATTTCAGACAAAATCCACAATCCATAAACTTCTTGTAATGTTGCAGGTTGTTGCTCCTGCCCGTGGCCCCTACCTATAGACCTGTGTTTTCTTTGTTGTATCAAGTTAATCCTACCATCTACGGCTCCCAGCCTCACACCCTGTGTTTTCTTTGTTGTATCAAGTCAATCCTGCAGCTCCCAAGTTCCACCTTTTGTTTTCTTTGTTGTATCAAGTCAATGCTGGAATTCCATGCTTCCATGGCTCCGACCATATTGCATGAATCGAAACAAGCTTTTTCTTATACCCCTATTCCACTGTGGATGAGCTACTTCCAAGTTCCACCTACCCTATCTCCTCCAGTCCTCCAGGATAGTTTGCGGAGCGAAGCTGGCAATGCCAGCCTGCCATAAACATATTTAAAGAAATTCGTTTTCTTTGAGGAGCTCAACTTCAAGGCTGACTAGATTTTTCACATCCTATGAATTTACAGGTCTGCTATATCCACTGAAAAATAAAGCCTCTCAACTTTACTACGTCAGTAAACATTGAAATTTTGATGTACTATTACATTTTCAAATGAAAAGAATAACTTATTATTAATAAAAAAATCAAATCATATTAATATATTAATGAATTTGAATTTAGCTTCCCAATTATATTAAAATAAATTATACATTTTAAATGATCCACAACCAAATATTATACTGAGAAGGAAATGGAAAAAAAGGAATTTCCTCAACACAACATGCTATTTCCTTATGATGATGCTTTTACGTTTATGATTACCAACCTTGGAATCAGGTTTGGTTATCCGAAGGTGTAATATCTTCTAAGCTAAGTCAATAGGTAGGAATGTTGGTATTGATATAATTATGACAAAGTTTTATAAAGGATTAGGAACAATTCCGTTGGCTTGTAGATGACATATTTATGGATAAAAAGCTTGTTGTTATGAGATAATGACATCATGCCTCAAAAACATGTCCCATACAATCTAATGTTAATGGGCGCTCTACATAGAAATTGGAATGTCAACATTTGTGAGTACAATAATATGTGGATGATTTTGGCCTACTACAACTTTAATATATTGAGTGGATTGATAACCTTCACAATTATATAAGAGATTGTAGCTATGACTAGGAGGAGAGTTAACAATGCAACAAAATCAAGTAATCGAATTTTGTGCATAAAATGAACATAAGACTCCCACCAAATTTCACTGAATCTACGTCTTAACAAAAGAAATCATCGTTTCACGGGATTCCACCCCATCAATCCTTTTAACAGTAATGGCCATAACAGTTGCTACAACCCTAGCGCGAGAAAAATCAATCGAGCTACGCATGACAATACTTGAAACCAGACTTTTTGAACTCCCTATTACGTCATAGGAATCAATACTACTTTCTCCACAACATGTGGCACCCTCAATATCTTCCATCACCGCAATTTACATTTGATAAAAAACTTGTTCCCAAATAGTAATTACCCCATTCTTTGCTCTAAAAAGGCCTCGGTTAACCTAGAATCCAATCCATACAACATGAACACATCCATATATACACATAGAATAAATATTAATAAATTTCTCATAGCCCTTCAATAGTGTTCAATATCTCATAGCCCTTCATAGTGAAATGGGACCCCACCCTTCAAATTTGATCCCTGGTCCCCACTAGACACGGTGACCCCCGAAATTATGACACGTAGGACACGGTGACCCCCGGAATTAATATATTTTTAAAATATATTAAAATTTAAAAATATAGACATATAGATCATCCAATAAAATTTAACATTTACAATTACAAATATTCAATAGAAATTACATTTACAATTACAAATATGAAATATTCAATAGAAATTAGATCATTCACAAATCACAACACATTTGTCATTCACAATCACAAAACACAATGAGACATTGAGACACATAGATGCAAACTCATCACTGCCTTGATCCTCCTCCTCCATGCCTGAATCAACAAACTCATCACTGCCTTGATCCTCCTCCTCCTCCTCTCTACCAATCTGACTAACTTACTTTTTAATTGTCAAATGTTTAATTTTAAGTTTTAAATGTATGTAAGTAAATGCCATTAAATTGCTTATGTGAGTTTGATTTAATACATGTTCAATTTTGAAGAGACGTCATTATATACCATGTATATGTTTCTAATGATTTTCGTATTAATGTCTTTATTGCAGTTGCGGCTATGGATGCCAATGCCGAAATATTGATTGAGCTTGCCCAATTGAGGGGCATAAGTGAAGCTTTTAGTGGTGGCGACAGGATTCGCCGTTCACTTGCATCAACCTTGGATGCAATTGTGGACACAATTTCACAATCTACGAATGTCCTGTATGATATTGCATCTTACAGAGAAAGAAAAAGACAACAATATGCTGATGGACTAGATTACAATGCAGTAAAAAAGCTAAAAATATCCAAAGAGGTTATATTTGCATTGTTTAGGGACCCTCGGACGGGGGAAATCCCTAATGCAAGCAAGCCGCATATCTCCATTGAGTGGTGCACGTTTCAACCATTTGTTGATAACTGGATGGACAGATGGTACATGGTTTTTGATATGCCACCACACAACAACAGGGAAATTCCCTTATATTTCCTTCGAAAGATGTATGCAGAGTTCGTGTTGCATAAACACGTTAACTATTTTGACATCTTACAGTTCCAGGGGATCGGTGGGGGGATGCCCCAAAACCGACCCAATGTCAGGCTTCGAGACCAGGATCGCCCTATCCTTGCACCTCGCAGGCAGTTGCCTGGGCCAGATGTCCCACCAGCACATCGCATTATTCCGCAGACACGGGATGCATTTTTGAGTTTGGCACGGACGGTTGTTCGCCATGGCAGGATGGTTCAACATATGGGTGAGGAAGGGACATCTGTCCCTGGTGTGGTACATACACTAGCTCGTCACCATGCAGGACCATCAGCTAGTGCAGGACCATCAGGACCATCCACTACTGCAGGACCATCAGGACCATCCACTAGTGGAGGACCATCAGCTATTCCCCATCCTAGTACTGATCCTCACGAGTGCACGTCATGTGGTCGTCCCTGCTATGGTATTGCATCAGATGTTGCCTTCAGTGGCTTTTTGAGAGAGGTATCTTGATGGTTAATTGTAATAAATTCTTCATTTATTTTCGTCTTTGTACACATATATATAGTTTGAGCTAATATATTAATTTTGTGAACTTGCAGTTGATGATGATTACCGGCAGTGACGCCCCAGAGCCGGATGTTCCAGACTCGGCAGGCCCATCTTATATACCACCTATTGCCGTATCTCACACCGAGGTAAACATTTTAAAATTTCAGTTTTTTAATACTTGTTAATTTGTTAATTTCCACATACTTTACATTTTAGTTCATTAATGCTATATACGGTCTAATATTTACAATTATTAAACTTGCAGATGGCAGATCCTTCACAGGGGCAAGGTAATGTGGAGGTAGTGCCCATGGTCATACCGTCCCCTGAAACGTCTGGGCTCCAGGTAAACAATTAAAAATGACATTTTTTAAATACATGTTTGTTTGTTGAATCATGCATGTCTAACTACATGAACACTTGCTGACTGTAGGCACCATCCGACACATCTGGCCCATTGCCTGGATTTGCATCTCCCTCCAGGCCATTCGTGAACAAGGGTCGTGTGTATGTGAGGCGTTCTAATCCGAGAAAGACTCCAGCTGCCCACGACCATGGGCTTACTCACACCACGGTAATGTATATCCTTTGATGATATTTGTTGTTTAACTTGAAATCCAGTGCATAAATCATTTTTGTTAATGTTTGAATTGCATGTTTACTGCAACAGGAACCCGAGTTGTCTGCTGAGAACCTTGCATCGATGGTTAATGCAGCAGTTAGTGCCGCATCTGCAGTGGCGACTGATCACACATAGGTATGTAACTATTTCAACATTATCTTTACATAGTTTATTATTGTTGGACCTATTGTTTATTCATGCATTTCTAACTATTTCAACATTTTTTCATTGTAGCCACCACCAGCAGGAGCAGTGCCTGGCCCCCCTGGTTCAACCATCCTGGATGTTCAACCGACGGCTCCATCTGCTACACAAGCAACACAATCTCCTTTGTCAGTTGAGGTGAGATGTCCTTCAGTGACCAAGTGTTTCATGCACTTTCCATGCACCAGTTGATAATTGTTGAGATAATGTATTAGTGTACATAGTTAGTTGAATTTAACAATTGATATTTAATTTGCAGGATCCAGGGATGCACATTGATCCTAGGGATGTGCCTAGAGGATCAACGTCGGGAAAGAACAAGAGAAAGCTTGAGTTTTGATAGTTTTGGATAGTTTTGGACACATGTGCTTTTGGATACTTTTGTATATATATGTACTTTTCGATACATTCAGTTTTGGAGACATGTACATTGACTTTATTGTGCATGTACTTTTGGAGACATGTACATTGACTTCATTGGATACATGTACTTTTCGATACTTTTGGATATACATGTACTTTTGGAGACATGCACTTTTGGAGACTTTTGGATATACATGTACTTTTGGAGACATGCACTTTTGGATATATATGTACTTTTGGATACATGTACTTGTGTCATTCTAATGTGTTGATTTGTGTGGATTATCTATTACTCATGAATGCACTATGTCAAAAGAACAAACTATTATATTCAAAGGTTTCAACGAATTCACTACATGCATGCACTAATTGGTATCTAATTAAAATTTGTGATTTTGGATGATCATTACAAGTTATGTCGAAGTTCTTGCTCGTGTAATTTAATCAAACTAAATGCAATACAATGTTTTCAAGGTTTCAACGAACTCACTCATGCACACCCATTGCCATCAACTACCAATGAAAGTCTAACATTATGAGGTTCTTCTTAAAAAATGGGTAATATTTCCTTGATGATCGTAAATTGAGAACCATTTGTAGCCACTCATATAATACCATCTTCACTTATCTTTGTACATGATAATCCATATAATGTGCTATGTTTTTTAACCTAAACAATCATCAAAAACCTAGAATTATAGGGATATGACAAAGAACCTTATGGGGCACCTTATATATTAACCTTGTGTATACATTAGGATCTTTGTCATACCATTGTTTGAAATGTCATTCAATACCTTCAATTTTATCAACATCAAATTAGTAGACAAAGTGACCCATCTTTGATCTCTTGTATAGGCCTTTGTGTGCCTTATCAATAAGATGTACATCATGAATATTATCATAGGTCTCATACATAGGTGCATCCTCATCCATGCAAACAAAGGTGTCATGGATCAACCTATCATCCCTTTATTCTCAATAATATTAGTATCATTATCTTCCATAGGATCAAATTCAACTCCATCACCCCCATTATTACTACTCTAAATTACAGCCTTAGGAGTTTTGATCATGTGTTTTTGTCTCTTTAGGAGTTTTGAAATATTATACTCTTTCAAAAATAATATGGAAGTTCAAATATTTAAAAGTGGCTTAAATTATAAAATGGGCGGAAATTCACCAAGTGTCCCTGAACGGCATTTTCATGCGACTTGCAACTCGACATAACTCGGAAACTGGACGTCGGACCGACGAACCGTCGACTCCGTTGGTCTCCTGGCGTGCGATTACCTCTAGGGGGCCCTCTCCCTCGTCTCCCCATGGCCCAGTGGCTTCATTGTGCATTCATTTCGTAAACTAGGGTTTTGCTCAGTGTAATTGCATGCAATCTCGCATTGGTAGGTCAACTCTGCAAAAACCTCCCCCGAGCCAGTGTTGGCAGTGTTCCCACGTCGGCATTGCCCACACACACTTGCGGGAGCCAACGGCACGCAATCTTCTTGCTCCGTTTGCTTTTTGGCTCCCGGACGGAAATTCACCAAGTGTCCCTGAATGGCATTTTCATGCGACTTGCAACTTGACATAACTCGGAAACCGGACGTCAGACCGACGAACCGTCGACTCCGTTGGTCTCCTGGCGTGCGATTACCTCTAGGGGGCCCTCTCCCTCGTCTCCCCATGGCCCAGTGGCTTCATTGTGCATTCATTTCGTAAACTAGGGTTTTGCTCAGTTTAATTGCATGCAATCTCGCATTGGTGGGTCAACTCTGCAAAAACCTCCCCCGAGCGAGTGTTGGCAGTGTTCCCACGTCGGCATTGCCCACACACACTTGCGGGAGCCAACGGCACGTAATCTTCTTGCTCCGTTTGCTTTTTGGCTCCCGGACGGAAATTCACCAAGTGTCCCTGAACGGCATTTTCATGCGACTTGCAACTCGACATAACTCGGAAACCGGACGTCGGACCGACGAACCGTCGACTCCGTTGGTCTCCTGGCATGCGATTACCTCTAGGGGGCCCTCTCCCTCGTCTCCCCATGGCCCAGTGGCTTCATTGTGCATTCATTTCGTAAACTAGGGTTTTGCTCAGTGTAATTGCATGCAATCTCGCATTGGTAGGTCAACTCTGCAAAAACCTCCCCCGAGCCAGTGTTGGCAGTGTTCCCACGTCGGCATTGCCCACACACACTTGCGGGAGCCAACGGCACGCAATCTTCCTGCTCCGTTTGCTTTTTGGCTCCCGGACGGAAATTCACCAAGTGTCCCTGAACGACATTTTCATGCGACTTGCAACTCGACATAACTCGGAAACCGGACGTCGGACCGACAAACCGTCGACTCCGTTGGTCTCCTGGCATGCGATTACCTCTAGGGGGCCCTCTCCCTCGTCTCCCCATCGCCCAGTGGCTTCATTGTGCATTCATTTCGTAAACTAGGGTTTTGCTCAGTGTAATTGCATGCAATCTCGCATTGGTGGGTTAAACTTGCTCACCTTGCAAACATCATCCATCAAACAGAAATTTGATGGAGTTGAAATCAATGGATTGCTTGTCACAATAGGCATTCATAAGTTTGCGTAATTAAATACTCCTCTTAATCCCTAAAAAATACTTCATTCCCATCCTGCAGATCCCAAACAATGTCAAAGGTAAGAAGGATTTCCATATAATCCAAATATATGTTTTTTTTCAAATATATTTTACATGGAAACATAGCAAAATGGAATCTAATATTTCGTTTGCACACGGAAGAAAAGATTGGCAAGGCCAACATTGGCTTCCTTTTGGATTAATATCTCCATTTATAATTCCATAGATTTATACAGTTGTCTTAATCCTAACTGTATACATTGCATGAGAATAAACACCATCAATCTCATTTTTGAGACTTGGTTGTCATGTTAATGCAAATGTAAATGTAAAGGTTGCCTTTACAGGACTTTTGAAACTGAGTGTGGGAAAGGGGATCATGATCGAGATGTTGTGTAGGTAAACATTATATTCTGCAGGTAAAAATGGAAGTTTACGAGAAATTCTCTCATTAGTTACACAAAATCTATTGTTGAATGGTGTTCTTCAATAATTGTAGATGGAACAAGAAGACGAGATATTTTTGGGAGGTGGTTGATGTAGATCAATCACATAGAATAATGCATGGAATTTGTGGATTTCATTTAGTTTGAAACTCAAACAATGTTATAGTAGAAATATGAACAAGAAAATTCTATCACTCGCCATTATTCTAGGTATAAATATTGAATTATCCTAGTTGGATGAGGACTAATCAACCATTTCACCACATTATGATCATGTATCAAATCTTGTACAACCAAGTTTTGTGAATATGAGATTAAATCTTATCAACTAGCATGAATACATTACATTTTGTCTATTTAGTGGACTCACACGTTGGAACTGATGTTTTTTAAAATGAACATATATGCAATGGTTTCCCTGAAAGATAATTAATGGGGCACTCACTATTTGTTGGCATGTTCCTTAAAGGCGAACCAAACCCTCATGTCTCACTAATAGATGACAATGGTGATCAACTTGTAATCAGTTTGATGGTTAATAAAGGATAATATCTAACACTGGATGACCAAACATGGAAGAAGGTTGGTTATGTATTTCAAGATTAGACTAGGTGAATCTATATACCACTTTACAAACTTAGTTTTCGATACAAACCTCAAACTACAAACAATGCCAAGGAAGCACCCATAAAAGGTATGATACTTCAAGCCTCATTGTGAACATGAAAAGTTAATGGAGATCATTAGTAATAGACATGATCCAAATGGTCTACTTAGATGACCATAGGTAAGTAGATAAGTAAGATTGCCTAACATGGTCACTCTTGTGTTATATTCCAAGGTATATGGGTTGTTTGTTAATTTTGTTAATTTTTCAATTCATTTATCCAAAGAATCATAAGCACATGAAATCCCATCAATAAGAACAATGGTCTTTTTCAACACCACCAAAGAAAAAATCAGAAAAATAAAATGACCTACTTCAAAAATTATTTTATGGCTTATTGTGCATGGTCCATCAAACAAAAGGTAAACAAACACAATTATATGGCCTACAATGTAGGTCTTTTGATGCTCTATTTCACAAGGTTTTAACAAACACACTTGTTGTGATCATCATTAAAGTCTACAATTTCTTTCAATGAATGTGCCAAATTGACCTAACAACATAGGAAATTGAAAACCACATCCATTGAAAGGAATAATTCAGTTTTTTTTGTCATGAATTAATTTACTATCATGGATTTATGGCTGTTGGCAGTGTTCCCACGTCGGCATTGCCCACACACACTTGCGGGAGCCAACAGCACGCAATCTTCCTGCTCCGTTTGCTTTTTGGCTCCCGGACGGAAATTCACCAAGTGTCCCTGAACGGCATTTTCATGCGACTTGCAACTCGACATAACTCGGAAACCGGACGTCGGACCGACGAACCGTCGACTCCATTGGTCTCCTGGCGTGCGATTACCTCTAGGGGGCCCTCTCCCTCGTCTCCCCATGGCCCAGTGGCTTCATTGTGCATTCATTTCGTAAACTAGGGTTTTGCTCAGTGTGGGAGTGTGCAATTTTTGCACACAGGGGTCAACTTTGGAAAATCATCCACCGGGCAAGTATGGCTAGTGTTCCTAGCCCGAACCTATCTAGACACACCTGTAGGACTCCCCGGAACCCGGTTTTGTTGCATGGTTGGAGTTCTATGCCCTCGGTAGGTATCCAGCAGGTGTCCCTGAAGGCCTTCTGGTAGTGAGACGGGACGAGCCATAGAATGAAGACCGTGGCTCGGATCGACGAACCGTCGACTCCGTTGGATTCAGCACACTGGGATAGTGCCAGGGGTGCCCCTCCCCTCCTACCCGGTGGCCCATGTGTCACCTTGCAGGTCCATCTTTGAAACTAGGGTTTTGCTCAGTGTGGGAGTGTGCAATTTTTGCACACGGGGGTCAACTTTGGAAAATCGTCCACCGGGCAAGTATGGCTAGTGTTCCTAGCCCGAACCTGTCTAGACACACCTGCAGGTCTCCCCGGAACCCGGTTTTGTTGCATGGTTGGAGTTCTATGCCCCCGGTAGGTATCCAGCATGTGTCCCTGAAGGCCTTCTGGTAGTGAGACGGGACGAGCCATAGAATGAAGACCGTGGCTCGGATCGACGAACCGTCGACTCCGTTGGATTCAGCACACCGGGATAGTGCCAGGGGTGCCCCTCCCCTCCTACCCGGTGGCCCATGTGTCACCTTGCAGGTCCATCTTTGAAACTAGGGTTTTGCTCAGTGTGGGAGTGTGCAATTTTTGCACACGGGGGTCAACTTTGGAAAATCATCCACCGGGCGAGTATGGCTAGTGTTCCTAGCCCGAACCTGCCTAGACACTTTGGAAACTAGGGTTTTGCAGGTCCATGATGATGATGAAGATGTTGATGATGATGGCTTGGTCTAAGGTGGTGCTCTCAACTAGCTAATTCATTATGAAATATTTAACAAGACATGAATTAAATTTAATATAAGTGTATTGTTTAATATAGTGAGCATGAATTGAATTAATTTTGTTGGGTGAAGCCAATAACCAACATGATGAACATAATATAATTTTAGGGTTTACTGATCATATGTAAAAAATGGATTAAAAAACACAATTATTATAATTTTAGTTTAATGTTTATCCACTTTAATCCATATATTTTTTAGTTTTGACTATGAATACACAATAATTATTATATATATATATGTGTGTGTTTTTGTGTGGATAACTTAGAGATGTATAATAAAAATGGGTAAAAGGTGGTTGTCACTAGAGACTTTCATAGTTGTATAGTGAAAATGTAATAGCTATTAAAATTTGGATTAGAAAATTATTAAAGAAAATAAATTCTATAGAAATGGGTAAAAGGTGGTTGTCGCTAGATTAAGAGAGACTTTCATAGTTGTATAGTGTACAATTGTCTAGTGGTTATGGCAGTGATGTGTAAAATCTTATGATCACATGAAAGAGATCACAAATAGGTTCATAAAACTAAGAACAACAATACTTTGAGCAATTTTTCAAAGGAAACTAGAATAGAGCCAGTAAAGAGAAAAAAATACTAAAAACTTGATTTCATACTAAAATGAATGAAAAATGGTTTTACATAAAGAAATTTGAATTACTCAAGGAACCAATTCGATTGTCTAGTGATTCATAAGGATTTAGTTGGGCTTAACATAGAGCTTAAATGCCCTTAAAGTTAGCTAAGCAACCTCTCAAACATGATTAATATATGGTTTACTGATCATATGAACATAATATAATTTTAATCCATCTCTTGTAAATTTGGCATATCAAGAACGCAAAATTGACATATTCATATGAAACATACATGTGAAAATTGAGCATATATCAATATTCAATTACAAATAGTGAAAATAGTATAGTATTAAAAGTATGTAACGTACCTCATCATGCTAGATCCCACCTATTATCATACAACCAAGCCCTCCGGATCATCTCTTATACTGATGGTCTCCATTAGTCTCTCGTGCTCTGTATCCGGTAAGAAGTAGCGTACCTTCGATGTATTTCGACTATGCATTGTTCGTACCTGAAGGTTTGTGCCAATGATTAAGTTGGTAAAGTGATATACACTTGCACCTGGTTTGTAATCCCTATAAACATATCCACCCTTCTTTCTTCCATTGCTGTCCCGTGTCAAGTATTCACCTTTAACAACCATAGACCCAGTTGGAAAGTGGTTGTTTTCATCGTCAGTCATGGACACAATGAGGGTTTGCTTTCCATCTATACAGCGTGCCAACCAGTATTCATCACCCCATTCAGTATCTTTTGAGGCAACCACTGCGTATATGTGCCCTGCATTATATGATTGTAGGTATATGATCAAAATATTTTTCGTGCGATACAAGGCCATTAATGTGCATTTGAAGACTACGTAAACAAACAAAAAATGTTAAGGAAATGCATCATGCCGGGTTGTACAAGGTCTGAGACATGATCAAAATCTGCAGAAATAGATGATTGGTCTTCTTCCAACGGAGTTAACTCAACAATTGCACGCTGATCAAGTGGAAGTGATATGCGATCCCATCCATCAACCCAATCCAATGATTCACACCCATCCCAGTCACCATCACAACAAGGCGGGCAAAAACAAGCAAGTTTTCTGGTCCAAATTTCAAATACTGGGTTATCAGAGCTTCGAACCGAATGAAAGCCACGAGTCCCAGGCACAGTCTTGCATTCCCATGCATGTGAACGATCTATGTCTACCACCTCCCAAAAAAATATCTCCACATGTCTCTTTCTTGTGGATTCTACTCGCATAGTTGATTCCTCTCCCATTACTGACGTGCACCACCTGACTATAGATTGAGCATTTAGAATAGTAGATTCTGTAGATACTTTCAATTCCTCTCTTCGTAGGGCTGTTTTGACACATGCTCCGGCTCCATCATGCTCTCCTTTACCATGCCCAGTCTCAAAATAGTTCCACATATGTGGCACTTTGTAGTTTTTATGCAATGAACACAACCACTGAAATATGCGTGCATTTTTGAACTGACCAGCACACCCATCAGACCAAATCCAGTGTCGGTCCATCTGTATGTTCCTTCCCTTCAAGTGATCATAGAACATGATGAAGCAATGACGTACATAGTGGAAGTCGTGGCACCTATCATCACTTATGTAGAAGTGATATTCCTTCAGAATTTCTCTTTGCTCTTCAGTGCTATTTGGGCCATGCCTGTATGTGATATGGACCATCAAGGAAACCTGCTCAGAGTGATAATACTAACTTTGGATCTCATTTTGAGGTTGCAGAGTGTAGTTCTCGGCAAAATCAACAACTGAAAGTATAGTACCAAGGGGAAATGTATCTCTGCATATTCTAAACTTCTCATCCTGCCATCGTGCCACGTGGACATGCTGAACATATTGATGTGTCTTTTCAATAAATTCCTTGATGAAGTCACTAACTTGTACCTGGTGACACAAAATGATCTCAATGTCAGTTTTTTGTTGTAAGTAAGGATTGAAATGTAACCGTTACAACATAATTTTATAGATATAAATGCATACCTGAGATGTCACCAATTGTATTTTTTTGCTTTCTTTCCCTGGGACTATTTCATAGTTGATATATTTGAAACTTTTCATGTCTGTAACCATTTTCCCAAATTCACTGTCTCCATTCTCGTGCATACATTGGCTCAATAATGCCATTCCAGCACAGTTGGAGCATGTTCCATCCAAACAAAATTTTGCATAGTATGTTTGCCCCTCGGGCCTATTGCACATGATGCTATGAATGAATTCTCTTGATGAAGTCGGTGGTATTGTCATGGAGCAATCCTGCACAATGTTAGTATGCAACACACGACGAATGTACAAAAATGTTTCATAGTAATATTCATATTCTACATGGTATCTACAACAACAAGTGTTACGAAGAGTATTTATTCTAACATACCATGGCTTACATTTCTCAAAAGATCTTTGCCCCAAGTTCAATTGTCTATGCTCAATCTTAAATTTTTCGTAAAGCTCTGTCTGTGTTATATCAAGAAAATGCTTAGTATGTGGCTCACGATCCTTTGAACCCCTTCTTAGTTTTAGTACATCCTTTCGGTTTGAAGAAGGCCTTGTGTGATCATGCCAAAAACTATGCACTAGTCCCTTTACTGCATCAACTAGCTTCATGTCACGACGTGGCAACCGACCAACAAAGGCCCAAAAATCTGTCTGATCGGTTGTGTCAAGATGTTCTCTTCTAATAGAATACCTACGGAGGGTTTTTACATTCAAATTAACTAGTTTCGATGTAGGCCTGAGAATACGAAGGGCCCTGGTGTTCTTATCTGCAATTGATTGTGACAACACACAACGAGCAGCATTGCGGTCCTTTGAACGTGTGTTCTTACCAATTTTACCAAATGCATCTACTAGGCTTTTAACTATATGAGAACTTGGTTCAGAATTCTTTATCATCTTTATCCCTAACTTTTTCCTAACAACATTCATGCTCCTAGATTTTAACAATGATAAAAATAATCTACATTTATCTCCATCACATTTAGAAACAAAATATTTATCAAGTATCTGTTGAGTTTGATAAGCAATACTACGTTTAGATAGCGTACCTTCAATGGAATTCATAAGTCTTTCATCAACTTGTATACGCTTCGGATTTCTTCGACGTGTGCTTGCTAATGGAGGTAAGGGGGTTGGAATTGTACCATGTAGCGCATCACCAAGACGCTCTGGCGTTTCAGTAGTAGCTTGGTGTCCTTCATTCTCTTCCTGGTAGTTGGATGGTGGAAGTCCAACATCCTCATCCATGGTCTGTGGAAGTCCAACATCCCCTTGTGGAAGTCCAACATCCTCATCGATGGTGTGGATAACATTCTCTTCTTCAACAGTAGGCAAAATGTCCAACGCCTCTCTGACTTCATCGCTTGTATAACCACATCCGGATAGCAAATTGGGTGTTTCTTCGTGAGCTTCATCTTGAGATGGTAACTTATCACTTTGACTTGAAGTGGGAATTGAAACATCCCCTAATGAGCACCTACGTTTTGCTTCTTGATTACTTCCATGGGGTGCTTGTTCAACAACTATTGTGGAAATTGAAGGTCCCTCTTGTCGTGGATTAATAGGATGAACCATGGTATCCTCTACAATTGGATTTGGATTAGTTTCCAAAGAAAGCCTCCGATTCATCATGTATATTCTTTTCTTTTCTTTCTCTTCTTCAATGACTTCTTGAGGTCTCTTCTTCCTTGTTGATTTGTTTACTCGGTTACATGCATTCCCCATCACCACAATGATCAATTCAATATAGTTTGTTTTTGTTGCTCCTCAATTACAAGCTCTTCAATAATAAGCAAATGGAAGTTCTTCCTTGTTGGTCTTGAAGCTTGATATCTTACCTTGTGTGCTCCTCAAATATAGGCAAAATGAATCTTTCAAAGGCCTTATCTTTGGTGTTCTTCAATTGGAGATTCTTCAAGCTTGCTAATTATTTTCTTCAAATATGGCCATATAACCCAACACCAAAGTGAGCAACCATGAAAGATGTCCTCAATGCTGCACCTGCATAAAAAAAAATGATGGAGTTGGTGTAGAATGTGAAAATTTTCAGACGCGGGCTCGTGCTGTTCGAAAAATCGCGGGATTGTTGCTTTCGTTCGGACAGAGTGAAGTTGCTCTCGGACAGCAACAGTCCATTATTTCTGGAGTTACAAAACGCGTACGCGTTATATAAATATAAAACGCGTGCGCGATATGTAGTGACAAAACGCGAACGCGATATAGTCAAGCACAATAAATAGGTTAGGTGCAGGGCTAGGGCAACGAACAAAATCAAAGAAAAGTAATAATTTATATGATTGCATACAAAACAAATGTTTTGTATGGTTTAATACCCCCTAGCTCTCTCCCAATAATCCCTAGATACCCCCTATCTCTTTCTAAATATCTGTCCCTCATTCTCCCTACATGTTTATTTCATGTTTCTTTCTCTCCCTTCAGCCATGTCTTTACCACCCCACTCTCCATCTCTCCACCTTCTCTTTATCTTCGTCATTATCCCTCCCTATAGCACTCTCTCCCTTCTTCTCCCTTAATCACTAACCCTCTACGCCTTTATCCCTCCCCCCTGCCCTCTCTGTCTTACCTTGTTCCTAGAGCCCCTCCCCCATAAAGGCCTTTAGACCCTCTTCTAAATATTAATCCCTAAGTGCATAAGTGCACAAGATGATGAGGAGGAGGAGGGTGATGACAATGAAGATGATCATGATGTAAATGAAGATGATAAAGATGATGAGGAGGAGGAGGGTGATGACAATGAAGATGATCATGATGCAGATGAAGATGATAAAGATGATAATGTTGATGAAGATGATGGTGATGATGATGAAGATGTTGATGATGATGGTGATGAAGATGTTGATGATGATGGTGATGATGACGGTGATGAAGATGATGGTGACATGATGGAGATGTTGATCTAATGAGGAAGATGATGATGATGATGGTGATGATGGTGATGATGATGAAGATGTTGATGAGGACGATGATGGAGATGAAGATGATGATGATGAAGAAGATGATGATGATGGAGATGTTGTGTTGATGGGGAACCTAGAGATGACAATGATGATGAAGATGGTGATGGTGATGGTGATGGTGATGGTGATGACGATGAAGATTTTGATGATGATGCTGATGGCGATGATGATGAAGATGTTGACGATGATGGTGATGGTGATGTTGAGATGATGATCATGATGATGTTCAGAAGATCATGATGGTGATGATGGTGATGATGATGGAGAAAATGACAATGATGGATATGTTGATGAGGAACCTGCAGATGCCAATGATGATGATGATGGAGATGTTGATGAGGAACCTACAGATGCCAATGATGATGGTGATGACGATGAAGATGTTGATGATGATGGTGCTGGTAATGATGATGATGATGATGATGACGAAGATGATGGTGACATGATGGAGATGTTGATCTGATGAGGAAGATGATGATGATGATGATGGTGATGATGATGAAGATGTTGATGACGATGATGATGGTGATGAAGATGATGATGATGAAGAAGATGATGATGATGGAGATGTGTTGATGGGGAACCTAGAGATGACAATGATGATGAAGATGTTGATGATGAAGAAGATGATGACGATGATGATGGTGATGAAGATGATGATGATGAAGAAGATGATGATGATGGAGATGTGTTGATGGGGAACCTAGAGATGACAATCATGATGAAGATGGTGACGGTGATGTCGATGAAGATTTTGATGATGATGCTGATGGCGATGATGATGAAGATGTTGACGATGATGGTGATGGTGATGTTTAGATGATGATCATGATGATGTTCAGAAGATCATGATGGTGATGATGGTGATGATGATGGAGAAAATGACGATGATGGATATGTTGATGAGGAACCTGTAGATGCCAATGATGACGATGATGGAGATGTTGATGAGGAACCTACAGATGCCAATGATGATGGTGATGACGATGAAGATGTTGATGATGATGGTGTTGGTAATGATGATGATGATGATGAAGATGAAGATGATGGTGACATGATGGAGATGTTGATCTGATGAGGAAGATGATGATGATGATGATGGTGATGATGATGAAGATGTTGATGACGATGATGATGGTGATGAAGATGATGATGATGAAGAAGATGACGATGATGATGGTGATGAAGATGATGATGATGAAGAAGATGACGATGATGGAGATGTGTTGATGGGGAACCTAGAGATGACAATGATGATGAAGATGGTGATGGTGATGACGATGAAGATTTTGATGATGATGCTGATGCTGATGATGATGCTGATGATGATGATGATGAAGATGTTGACGATGATGGTGATGGTGATGTTCAGATGGTGATGATGATGATGATGATGATGATGATGGAGATGTTGATGAGGAAGGGGGAGATGACAATGATGATGAAGATGTTTATGGTCATGAAGATGATGATGATGGTGATGGTGATGATGATGGAGATGATGGAGATGATGGAGATGGCGATGAAGATGATGATGATGATGATGATGGTGAAGATGATGAAGAAGATGATGATGATGGAGATGTTGACCTGATGACGATGAAGATGATGATTATGGTGATGATGATGAAGATGTTGATGCTGATGATGATGGTGATGAAGATGATGATGATGGAGAAGATGATAATGATGGAGATGTTGATGAGGAACCTACAAATGCCAATGATGATGATGATGATGATGGTGATGACAATGAAGATGTTGATGATGATGGTGATGGTAATGATGATGAAGATGATGATGATGATGGTGATGGTGATGGTGATGTTTAGATGATGATGTTCAGAAGATGATGGTGACATGATGGATATGTTGATCTGATTCAAGGAAGATAATGATGATGATGATGATGGTGATGATGATGAAGATGTTGATGATGATGATGATGGTGATGAAGATGATGATGATGAAGAAGATGATGATGATGGAGATGTTGATGTTGATGGGGAACCTAGAGATGACAATGATGATGAATATGGTGATGGTGATGGTGATGGTGATGACGATGAAGATTTTGATGATGATGGTGATGGTGATGATGATGAAGATGTTGATGATGATGGTGATGGTGATGTTTAGATGATGATCATGATGATGATAATGATGATGGAGATTTTGATTTGATGAGGAATATGATGATGATGATGATGATGGTGATGATGATGAAGATGTTGATGATGACGATGATGGTCATGAAGATGATGATGATGAAGAATATGATGCTGATGGAGAATATGATGCTCACAACTCCCTCTAGTCTCTCTCTCCCCAACCATCAATCTCTCTAGATCTCTCTCTCTCTCTGTCTCTCTCTCTCTCTCAAACACACACACATACACACACATTATGTCACTTTCCATTCTCAAACCCATACCCCCTCCATCCATATCTATCTCCAACTTTCTCCCTCCATCCCTCACCCTTCCTTCTCTCCCTCCCTCTCTCATCGCCTGTCTCTCACCTTCTATCCCTCCCTCATCTTTCCCTCAACCTATCCCAATCTCTCCATCACTCCCTCTCTCTCCATCGCCACCACTCTCTGCATGTCTCCCACCAACACTTTCTGTCCCTCCCTTCCTATCTCTTATTTCGTTCTATCCCCATCTATCTCACTCCCTCCAAATCCATTCCTCCCCATTGTCCCTCTCCCTCCCTCGCTCTATGTCTCTCCCCCCCTTGTATTCTTTATTTCTCTCTCACATCCCCCTTGCCTCCATCCATTCCCCCTTGTCACTCAAGTCTCACATTCAACTTCTAACCCTATACCTCTTCAGAACCTATTCTACTCCTAATAGTGCTCTCAAGCTCCACTTCCCTTCACCCCCTGTAGCCCATCATGTTCTCATTCCCTTCATCTCTCCCCACTCAAGCTTCCAACATCCTTCTAAGCCCTTGACCCTTTCCCACCCCTATTAAATATTAACCATAGATTCCCTTGAGCCTTCCCCACCCCTTCTCAAATATTAAACAAAATTTCCCTTGACTTCTACACCCCCTCTTTCTCAAGTATTAAACATGTATTTTATGATTTAAATAACGCGAGCGCGTTTTGTAACTATATAACGCATACGTGTTATGTAGTTATATAACGCGTACGCGTTAATTATTGATATAACGCGCACGCGTTATTTAGTTATATAACGCGTACGCGTTATTTCAATCTAAAAGCGCGGCAATATTTTTGAATTTAAACAGGCCGAGTCACATGCTCACATGTCAACAATAATCCTATGTGTATGCTTTGGAGTTTGCTTCGGTAATTCCAAACCTGTGCTATGTTAATGAAAAACCAAAGCTAATTGGGTATTTCTTCCAGTTTCTGGAGAAGCCTGTGCTTAGCCACTCGTTACAATATGCTACACAGAGTCATTTTTGACGAAATCTTAGACAGAAATAGCATTTTTTCTGCAGATTCCAAATATGTAACTTTTATTTTGAAATATTAATTTTTCCTATTTTCTTTCAATTTCTTTTCTGTCCTACCTCCTTAACTCGTGAAACACATTGTTAGTGTTTCTTCCATAACTTTTTCAATTCTCAATCATTTCAAAAAAAAATTGTATGGTGCACAAGAGGACACTAACCTCCACGTTCTATGAAAAACCCATTTCAAGAATTTTGCATTAAGACCTTCAAAGGCTCTACCCACAAAAGATGTACTATTTTTGAGGTTTGATCACTTAGACAATTATAAAAAAATTATAAAATTACTAATTTAATTTTCGAAAAATAATGGCGCACAAGTGCTATGTGTTCTCTACATGCATGCCGATTTTTGTAGCTTGATTCCATCATTTAGGCCCTCAAAGGCTCTACCCACAAAAACATATACCTTATCATTTGCCTGAAAAATAAAAAGTGTCTGTTAGGAAAACTGAAACTTGACATAGCTATGCAAATTTTCAATACATAAAAGTTATATATTCAGAAACGTGATTCAATTTCCTACATTTCATCTTTTTTACTCAATGCAAGATATTTTCCGTAAGTAAATCAAAAAATCCAAGTAAGTTGAGGGATGCCTGCTTTTTCAGTTTTCTATTGCATCTAACGTGCCAAAAGTGACCCTCATTAGCTTGCACTGACCCTTTCCATTCCTACTAGGATATCCTTCCTAAGAAAAAAAAAATTGTGCTCTCAATGGAGGACAATGGCCTTCATGCTGGTTTCACAGTGTTGGTAGCTTTAGTATGGCTCGCACAAAGACTACCAACCATAGGACTACAAATGGCACTAAGCGCTCTCACAGGGCATGAGCACAGAGGGAGATGGAGAATGCGAAAGGATTATTCGAAGCATCAGTTAGTCACAAGGATCACGGCCGTCCTGAGCTTATGGAGAAACAAATTTGTTGGGAGAAGCAACACCCCAATGCACAAAAGATCATGGATGAATTTGGGGGATTAGTTGAAGATTCGTGCTCCTCCAGAACACGTGATACAAGGAATACTAAAAGCATGGGAATGTATTGGACTATAAAATCTCTCTTAAGCATGGAAATGGATGACTGTGTGCAGGGTAAATTTTAGGAAGAAATGAAGAGCCCCTTGGTGGCTACAAAAATTACTATCCTCGAAGAGGATATGCATCATCTTGCATGCAACCAGGTTATTGCTGAAGAGCAAGTGAATGAAAAATTGGGTGCATTGGCTTGTGAGCTAATATAGATACATGTGTCTTGTCCTTCAGCCCCACAACTTGTGTTTCGTCGTCATGCTATTGCGCATGCTACCAAAGAGAGAATAAAAAGACCCATCCTATGTTATAGTTTCTTATGAGGACTAATATCAGTTCCATCTAGGTTCAATTTTATCTCTTTTTCTATGTTTGCCCTCATTTTCATTTTTGTGGGCCATAACCCCTTCCCTATGGGGGATCCTTATGATTATATAGTTTCCAAATTAAACTTTGACTCTCAAACCCAAGCAGGCTTAGTCGTTACAGACACAAATATTTAGTCGCTACAATCTTAGATCTTTTTCCATGACCATGATATCTAGACACTGCATACAAAAGACTGCTTTGTTATGTACAAATTTCCTCACTTTTAGTTTAATATAATGTCGAACTTTAAAAAAAAACAAAAAATTAGAACGATAAAAGATACATATTCTACTATGCCCACTCAAATATGTGTTAAAAAACAATCCTTATGGTAAGATAGTCAAACACTTTCCCTCATATAAACAAGGAGTTTTATTATGCTAGTAAACTTAAACTTAAAGTAATTTAGTGATAAAACCCAACCCCAACATTTACCTTGAAGTTATATTGTTTGTATGATAACATCTCATGTAAAATATTGAGGGAGTCTACTCTATTTATTTTATGTTTTGGATTTTGCGGTAGTTTTTTTGGAAACCATGTATTTTTTTTGCTAAAATCTAAATTGGAAGCATTTAAATTGTGTTTTTGAATGCATAAATGGATTCAACACCCTCACGTTATGCAATTTCCACAACTAATATATGTGACTAAGATTTTTTTGAAAATATCCAATTAAATCCAATATACCCATGTACAATATTGTATTTATTGGTTTCCGAAATAATAATTATTAAATTAATTTTGCATCATTGTCTCCACCCATTCCATTTATAATTGAAGTTACTATCTCAAATTCCAAATTACAATAATTTTCACTTTTACTTCCACTTCTTACCTTTCATTTTTTATTTTCACTATTAACTTATTTTCTTACCTTTCATTTCCAACTTTTAATATTAAATTAATTTAAATCTATTTTTTCACTCCAACTCGACCTCCACCTCCACCTCCACCTCCACCTCCACCTCCGGCCACCACCTCCACCTCCACCCATCGTATTTATAATTAAAGTCACCTTCATAAACTAAATAAATTTAATTAAAGCATAATTCTTTAGTATGTTATTTCACTTTTCTATAAGTTAACCCACTTAAATAACACCTTTTACAATGAATCACTTATATTAGTTGAAATTGAAATGCTAATTTTTTAACCGACTTAAATAAGAGATTTAAACCCCAGCGTGCCGTACTTTTTAGAATTAATCACAACTAATTGAAATGCTAATATTTAGTTTCCAATTTACCCCATACTTCACACTTTACTTTTATTATACGGCTTCTCTTTATGATACCGATATGCGACCTAGAGCCTTGGATGGGTGGTTTCCACGATGAATCCGGTAGTTATGATGGGTCGTTTCGAAGATGAATCCGGTAATTATGGAAGCAAAGTCTTCGCCGATGTGTGAAACATTGCTTTTCACACTATTTATGCAAATTAATCCATCCATCCATTTTCCCAATCAATAGGACGCGATTTTATTTCCTACCTGCGTCACGGCTACTGAATTATCTCTATTGCATGCGAAATTTGATCTATTTTTGCAGTCAGCGTATTCGCCTTATGTGAATTAGGGTTTGATCAGTCATACTTAGAGCAACTGAACGAGGCGTTCTCCGTGGACAGAAAAGTAAATTCATCGCAGCAAGACAAACTCCATGGAAACAAAGGCAGAGAAAACATGTTCCCGTTGGAAGCCCACGAAAAGACAGAAAGAGATTTTGGAAGAGCTGTTCAAAAAAGGCCATTGTAACCCTACTCGCTCTCTCATAAATGAGTTTACCAATCTACTCGAACAACACGGCAATATTGAAGCAAAGAATGTGGTTAACTGGTTTCGGAATACTCACGCGCGTAACAAGAGAAAACAGAGACGGGAGACCCGTCAGATGCAGCAATCTCCCACTGATTCAACACCTAAGCGTCAGAATACTCAACCGCGTAACAAGAGAAAACAGAAAAAGGAGACCCGTCAGATGCAGCAGTCCCCTACTGAATCAACACCTCAGCGTCACAATGAAAAAGATATTGTCAAATGCTTGCAGGGTCAAACCTATTCTTCTCCAACTAAGGGTAAACTGTACTTGCTTTGTTCTTAATTTCTCGGTTGCTTCTTTAAAGGGTAAAGTTATTTAGTTTCCATCTTGGTTGCTTTCTTATTTTGTCTGTCTATATTCAGCTGATGGCATTATCTTCGATTCTTCAACGGTTATGGCCCAGTTTCCAGTACAGGTAAGGAGAATTTAACTGGTACTCTTTTATTCTCATGTTTTTTTTTCGATCATTACGTTTAGATTTCACATATGTTGTTCACTCTGATTAATTGTCCACGCGTCAATTTATAATATTGCTTAGGTGCACACAAATTTACCGGATTCAGCCACCAGTACGGCAACACAAAAGTTGCTCGCAACGGATTTGTCAGTGAAACAACATTTACAATCTGTTGGGAACGAAACGTTCTCTACAGTTTATGCTTTCAGAAACAACATGTGGAACAAAGCAGAAATTAGAAATGACGGATGGGCGCATCATTTTACAGACGCTGGCAGAAGTAATGTTATGACTAATTGTTGGGGTGCCCAAGAACATGAAAAAAAAGACGAATTACCGGAGTTGTTTCCTTTGCATCCCGAGGGGAACCTCAGATCCAAGTGCCTTAGGAGTTTTCATGATCACAAAGAAACCAACAATATCAGGCGGGAAAGAGGTGAATGGACGTTGTCTTTGAAGTTTGTACCCTAGCTACTACCGAATTGCACACTCGAAGCCTCCCAACATTCGAAATATAAACGGAATCCAAGTGTATTTGAAATATAGCGAGCAGTCTAGAGTGTTGGGTGTTCTACTTCTACTTGCGTAAATAAATGCAAATGCATGGATATTGTTAGTGTAAATGTTCACAGTTGTATGCGTTGTACTTTTTTTTTTTATTTACCTAAATGAATATAGTGTATATGGAAACATGAATTATTGGCTTATTTGTTATAAATTTTGGTTTCATTTTTTGTTCTTAAAACGTTGATACAAACACGCAGGATCCCACTGCAATTTCTCCAATAGATGCTAACCTGCTGACTCTCAGTCATTATAATACCTTCTCTTTTCGTTTAAATCAGTTCTGCAAATGCAAATCTCTCCTTCCATTTCAAATCCTGTCATTAGTAAATAACTATATTGAGTCACACCTAAAAATAGAGACATTTACTTTCTCTAAAGTTATTGAGATATTTCTTTTGAATACCATTCCGAAAAAATTAATTGGAATAAACTGTAAATGGTTGGGGTTGGCATAAAAAAAACCTTTAATAGATTGGAAAAATTAATTGGAATAAACTTTAAATGGTTGGGGTTGGCATAAAAAAAACCTTTAATAGATTGGAAAGGAGAAGAGAGCCATGGATGGTCTTTTGTTGTTATCAAGACAGTATATATTGAATTGGAGTGTTTGTATTGTGTTTGAGCAGGGATGATTTTAAGAACCCCCTAGATTTGTATGATTTGTATCTATAATAATTCGAAGAATCTGACCCTTACTTCTTACTTTATCAAGAATATAATATGTATATATAATTTTTTGGCGATTTTTTTCATAAATTTATGTAATATTGTAAAATATTGGGGAATCTTTCATAAAGTTATAAAATCTTGTAAAATCTTGGCAAATCTTTCATTGAATTATTAAATCTTGTAAAATATTGGTGAATCTCTCATAAAATTAAAAAATCTAGTAAAATCTTGGCAAATCTTTCATTGAATTATAAAACCCTTGTAATGTCTTGGAGAATCTTTCATAAAATTTTAAAATGTTGGAGAATCTTCATTCAATTATTTATGTCATGCCTCTCTTGCAATGCTTATGTGCTACTGAAATGTAAAAGCTACTCAATAGATAATATATAATAGATATATATGCTAGTATTCCTATAAGATCTAGTTTGCATGGATCACTATAATTAATACCTTATAACAACAATTTCAACCACCTCACCCTTCCCTTCATTTTCTTTTACATAGATAAGTAATTTACTTGTTAGCATCAATCTAAGGGATTATGTTTTTTGGAAATTATAGGAGGTAGTGCCTTTGTGGCTATCCTTCTAATTCTTCTAACACTCCAACTAAATTTGTTCATGTTTAGTTTAATCTAAAATCTCTTATGCCAACATCCTCCATATTTGATATTTGTGTTGTTTGATTATTGTTAGTTATACAACTCTCATTTCATTTCATTTTGTTTGTGTGAGTTTCCCTTTGGGTAGGCCAGCCATTTGTCTATTGTACATATTTTTTTTTTGATAATATATAATGTTAGAGAGCATACAAAAATAAAAATAAAAATTGTACTTAAATAAATTACAAATAAAAAATAAAATAGAAACTTAGATGTACCTCTCCTATTTGAACTTGTGACCTCCTATATATATATATATATATATATAATTTTCTTTGTTGCAACTATTGGACATTGATAATTATAAGAAAGATAATCAATAAAATAATAATAATAAATTGTACTTTCTCAAATAAAATTAGAAATAAAAACTTAGATGTAGATTCCCTATAGAAACACATGTTCTTTATCATTAGATCTATCTCTCGATTTTGATTTGAATCTCTAATGATGACCTCTTAAGAATCCTAAGAAATATGCTCATCCTCCAAATTTGCTTCGAAAAACCTCTAAACCTCTTAGAAAGAAAAACAAGTTCCTAAGACCATTAGATCCACACATATTCTTAATCATTAATAAGGCTTTGTAATAAGATAAAATATTAAATTAAAATAATTCCAATGAATAATTAATTCGAAAAATTAAAATCAAAAACCTTGATATAGTTGTATTCCATCCATTTAGTCAAAAACGTCAATAATAGCCCAAGAAATGAAAGTCAAAATCATCTAATGTTCTTATATATGGTCAAGTATTGAATCGGTAATGTTCTTATATATGGTCGAGCAGTGGACTGGCAATAATGAAAGTTAAAATCATCTAATATCCTTAGATGGTTAAGTAAGGGATTGGCAATTTCGGGGCATTCAATTTAAGGAAGAAAAGCTCGTAGGAAGAAATACATGGACCATTTTTAATCATTAATAAGACTTTGTAAGAAACCTGTAATATCCCTCCTTGTATCCCTATTATAATTGTAAAAATAATTATGAATTTTTTAATTGGCCATGGTGAGGAGCTGAAGGCCAAGGCCCCACCTTGTTTGTAAGTGTTGTATTACACTTAGAAAACTTTACGCATCTAAACGATGACAGCGATATTGGACCATTCTAGTGCTACTAGCACAAGAGCAAAAGTAAATTAACGAAAACTAGAGCCTTAGGAATAAGCCTTTATCTAGGCGATGAAACTAAAGAAAATGAATGCAAAGGAATGTCAACTAAATATATATAGATAGATGTTAAGTTTTGTTTGAGATTTATAAACTTTATAAACATTATATAAGAAGAAAACTATTACCAATTACATGGTAATTTTATTAAGAGGCACTTATTTGTCATGTATTTATAAAAATACAATTGATGTAATATGTATAGAGTTGAATTGATATATGGTTATCCTTTTTATAAGTTCGCCTTACTCATTAAGAAGGGACACGATCCTTAATAATAGGATTGTGGTTGTTAGTGGATCCTCTCAACAAAAGCCGTGTCTTGACACAAGGGCGCATTACCTTTTAAAGTTAATGTTTTCAAGTGAAGGAAGATTGGATACTAGTTCGACTGGGATGCCATTACTGGTTTTAAGATTTGCCTCTTAGTGGAACGACCAGTCAGTTGAATAATGTTCCCATTTGTCTAAATGAAAATGACAGTTGTCGCTGGAATTGAGGGCTAGTTATTTTAGTACCCCGTCATCGATGAGGAGGGGGAGTTCGGCGCGGGCTGAGTTCCATGTTTGTGAATATAGCCTCTGCGAAAGGGAAGAAGGGCAGAAGGAGGAATGGAAGTTGGGGGGGAATTATCCGTGTTTTTTCTGGATGGGCGATCCCCACTCTGGATGAGCAACGTCTGTGTTGCGTGAGAAGATTCGGCGTAAGAATTTATTATGAGTGTAGACCCAGGTCGATGTTGATGAGGGAGAATGGGATTACTGTCTGCAAAGGAAGGAGTAAGAGAACCGGTGGAGTATGGGATCTTTTCAACAGCAATGACTCCTGCAAAGAAAGCAAGCGATACTTGCGATCGAACTTGGGATGAACCTCTGCGTATGTTTCTTCCTTTGGTTTTTTGTTATTCCCTGATTTGGTAGGTGGTTAGCCAGATTCTTGTATGAGTTATATTTATATCCATCTCTGTACACAGAGCGTATGGAAACCGTAACCTCTGCATATATTTGTTTGGCTGTATGCTTTCCTAGCTTGAGTGATAAATACCCAGATCTCTATGTTTCCATGGAGATAATGTCTATGCAATTTAGATCTCTGTATGAACAGAGTTAAACGCCGGTAAATATTTCGCTTAATACCTCAACTTAACGGATCTCTATAGGAATAGATTTAGCACTGATAAATACTGTAACATCTCCAGAATTCCGATGTTGTTTAGAGAAAATAAATTTTATCTTTTCTAACCAATAACCAACCTCACACGTTAGTAAAACAAAATATCTCCAATATTTATACTTCGTGTTTATCTTCAGAGAATTACTTGTAACGAACCTCAAAGTCTGACACTCTATTTAATATAATCACATTTTAGAGATAAGATGAGATTTATACTAGATGCTTTTACACATAATATTGGTTAACTATTCATTGGAAAACTTGTACCATCATTCATATCTTTGCAACCTCTTTATCATACCTTGATCATTTATATAGTTACGTGAACCACTATCTCATTCAACCATACATTTAACCTCATGACATCAAGTAATTCCCATAACAATTAAATAACAACAACAAAAAGACACACACACATAAGAAGAGAACAATTTCAGGTGGTTCACCCCTATTGGGCTACGTCCACAAAGGCAGGTCATTTCATTCATTTGTCGAGACAGCAGTTTACATTTTTACAACATCTTTTGCTGCATCATTGTTGACACTTTCTTTACTTGATGGCCTTCTCCTAGAGGACCCTTGAAGTAGAGAATTTACATTCGACAATCAAAACTTACTTTACACCTCTTACCACATCTCTCCTTGGGAGCACTTTTGATACATACCAAGTCCATACTCAAGATGTAACATGGATCCGCAAAACCATAACCAGAGTTCTTTTAGACCTTCAATCATAAATCAAACAATTTCTACAGAGATTTACCTTCAATGACTAAGTATACTAACTTGATAAAATCCATCTCACTCCTTTACAACCGTAATAAATGTAATTATTTCTATCTTGGGGACCTATGCTGAAATCAACAACATTTCCCTGATCTATGAAATCATACAAAAACAAAGTTTTCTTACCATAGAATAATATGGATCAGGCCCTTTGTGGTCCTCGTGTCCTCTTTATTCGATACTCAACCTATGCATGTATTCTAACCTATACATATATCTATTCAACAACAAACAATTTACGAAAGATAATTATGGATCGGCCTTTCGGGGTCGTTCTGCCATTTGATATCCAGCCTGTGCATATTTTCATATACATATATGATAAATTAAAAACAGATGAATTACGAGCTAGGACCATATGGATCGGGCCCTTGCGGCCGTCCTATCCTTTACATTCGAAATATAATTTATATTCATATATAATTTAAAAAACAGCATATTAATATCTATTTTGAAACCAAGATAAAATAGGGATCGGGCTTAATGCCAAGCCGTCCCTTCCCTCATATATAATTTGAAAACAGCATATTAATATCTATTTGAAACCAAGATAAAATAGGGATCGGGCTTAATGCCAAGCCGTCCCTTCCCTCATATATATATTTTAAAAACAGCATAAACAGCATATTAATATCTATTTTGAAAAACCAAGATAAAATAGGGATCGGGCTTAATGCCAAGCCGTCCCTTCCCTCATATATATAATTTAAAAACAGCATATTAATATCTATTTTGAAACCAAGATAAAATAGGGATCGGGCTTAATGCCAAGCCGCCCCTTCCCCTCTACGCTGTAAGTAATTGGTAACATATTAATTTACCCGATTTTTAACCAAGGATTACGCCGAAGATACAACACACGAATTAGATATGTAATCTACAAAATTTTTTCCAAAGCAGATGGAGCCTTGACGGAGCTCGACAGCATGCATGCACTACAATCCTATCGATTTCAACACCGATCTTGTACTTATAATAGGGATTGCTCATCAGCAAGGACCACATTCGCCAGCAAGTATCATAAGTAGTGTACATTCTAAATTAAAAGAGGAGTCGCATACCTTACTGATGAGGTTTCCCTACTAACTCGTCATGCATACATAACTACGAGGCATGGGTAGATAGATCTGGGAAAAAAAATCGCCCAACTAGCACTGACACAAAAACGCTATAAGACAGATATAAAAATACAATTTGGGATCCAATTTCTCAAACGGAAACTGCTCAACTCCTTTACAAGGTAAGTGATTTTATAGGGTTTTGCCACATTAATGAACTAAGAAGTAGATCCCGGAGGCACGTTGTATTTATCACGATTAATATTTAAGGGAGTAACAAAAATCTAATCGAAAGATAATGGGGTCTAGTGGGATCATTCAGAAAATATACCGTGTACTGGTTCCTTGTGAACCCTACAGTAATGCAAACAGGGTTCGATCCCTACAAGAGAATAATACAGTAAAACGGTTAAAACACGGGTGAACAGCAAACTTACGCCTTGGCTTGAGCCCAGCTCGGATGCTGCAGAGTATAATGTTAGGTGATATATAATGATGATCAACTTCTGATTAAATGACTGTAAACGAACCCAATAACGATCCAACCGGTGATCGTTTGACAGTTTTTGTCAAGGTATGTAAACCATAATCACAATTAAATCTGAAAGGCAGTTGTCTGTTTTAAAAATGGTAAACTCTTTAAATATATATATAGGATCAAACTCCGATCCATCAACTAAGTAATAAGCATATCGTGTGCATGAATCTCATACACCACAGAAAAACCTAGATCTTGCATTCGGAGAGCCTGTATCAGAAACCAAACCTGAAGGTCGCATTATAGAAAAGAAGAGGGATCTTCCCATCTTAGCTCTGCCTCTTCGATCTCTTCGATGATCATCTCCTTCGATCTACCCCGCATAAATTACAAGGATTCTAAGTAACCGGAAAGCTCCGGGAGCTAAACTCTGCCTGCAATCTATTGGATTCATAACAGGTTGTCAACTATCATCCGCAATAGAGAAACTCTGTCATGCGTAAGGTGTTTTCCCCTTTTCCCCCCCTTCTTCATTATCTCCGGTACGAAAAATATATAGCCGAGCTTTTACCCATTGGAGAGTCCGCCTAAGAGTAAAAGATTCTGGTGCCAAGTGGAGTGTCGCGCTAAGATGGTGGGGAATTTTGCTAGGTGGCGGTAAGGACAGTTGTCCCATGTTTCCCCTATTCACTCCAGTCTATAGTGGAAGTTTGAACTAGTTAACGTCCCAAAACTCTTATACTCGACTTCTATAAGCCAAAGTCTATACCTAACATGTATACATATATATATACCTTGAATATATATATATATATATATATATATACATCCAATTAAATGATATATTTATATATCTATTAGATTTATTTAGGGGAAGGCAGAATCCCTCCAAAAGTTATAACTTTACACACTTAAATACCTATATACTCTTCCATATATCATTTTTAAAGTTATGAATCCTTTAGTTAATTCTTTGTTTCATCTTCCACATATATATTACATAAATATATCGCATGTACTAACTTTAGTAAGTTGTATCTTATATATATATATATATATATAAAGAGGCGATGTCCAATTTTGATTACTCATTTATACATAACTACACAAAAGAGATTCCTCACCCATGGCAGGGTTTAATGTTACCCCTGTAGACTAGGACAACCTCTCTCTTTGGAGCTTGAAGCGATTTTTATGATAATTTTGCGTGAAACCACAATTTCAGTTGGTGGTAATCAAAGGTGGCTCATTGAAAATTTCGTGTATGAGAAGAACTATCTTGTCATTAGATCATGTTAAACCCTACTTAGGTGAACCCTTCTAGTTTATTACTTACTTGGTGAGAGTCCTTATTCTTACCTTTAAGTATCTATTGTTCTTTTCCAAGATAGAACTCTCACAGATTCCTAGTCATCTCACCCCTCCCCTCGAGGATTCAGTCACTTATCATTTTAGTTGTGCCACTGTTCTTAGTCTCCTATGCTTAGGAGTTTAAACCACATGAGTTAAAAGGTTTACTGGTGGGGCTTTCGCCTTGAGCTCCTCACTAGAAACCAATAATCAAGTACATTTACAAAATGGAGGGCATAAAGGAGGGATATCACAAATACCTTAGCTATTGAACCCTGTAGTTTAATGCTTACGGCCAGCTTGGTGAGCTCTCGGTAGGAGAGATATCGTGAGTGTTTCTCTTTCCATATACTCTGCATTTTTCCTTAGCCCTACATGTGTCAAACCTCGATGACTAATTGTGTGCTTACTGCCACGTTTTGAGTGAATGGTAGTGTGTTTGCATTTTAGGGAAAAGATCTTTCGGAAATCGTGGGGATAGGAAGCTCCTTGCCGTCGGTGTCCTCAGTATCATTTATTTGCGTCTAAACTTCTACCATCAGGATTAGCCATCTATGTTATATTATGGGCTGAAGTCTATGCTAAAGATCTACAGTTCTTTGTTTTGTTTAGATCTCAGTCGGTGTGTCGAAATCATGATTGTGAGCGGAGTATTAAAACCCCAACGAATTTTATGGATATTGTAGTATATGAACCTAGGGGTAGATGGAGGATCATTTTAGTGGTTAGAGGAATCGTCCTATGGCAAGTATTGATCTAGTCACAAGTCATGGTGAGTTCGAAGGCTTTCTGCATAAATTCTGAATTTATGGTTTTTTTTTATGTTATTTTGATATTATGATTTTTTAGGTATATATGTTAAAAGATATTAACAAATTAGAATAGGCTCTGTTGTATATTTTATTTGGGTATGCATAAGGGTTGATTTTATACTAATTAATTATGCATGGGGAGATTGTTTTACCATTTATTTTAGTAATGCCTTCTTAGATAAGCATTGAACTCGTATTGAACAAATCTCTGCTCGGAGAGTTAACGCCGATTAGGTTTTGCTGGCATATCATATATTATTTTTACTATTATTATCTTCGTATTTAGAATGCTAGCAAAGAATACAGATTTCTGTCTTTGCGCGTAAACTTAAGTAGATATAATTTAGTTGCTAAAAGAGCAAGTGATTCTCGGCGAATACGCAAATTTGGCCAATTAGTTATACATACATTTGACCTCTATCTTTGTAATTAAGTTATACTCGCATGAAAACTAGATGTATTAGTTTATACCCTATTGAAAGAAGTTTACGGCCTCCATCATGGCAGGATAAAATATCTATTCCGGAAATATAGTTGTCTGTAAGTAATCATTCTAATTTAGTTATTATCACAGTTATATACTTTTATGTATGGATAAACCTTGGGGTATTGTTATTTTTACTGATGTAAATTTGGAGGTGTGACATGGTGTCTCTCATATGAGTAATGGTTTTGTTATTGTATAATGGTTATTGTGAAATTAGGTGCATCCACTTTTAAATCCCTTATAATCACATAGAAGTCAGTTTTATCAATTGAATGTGTAAACACGGGAAGTGTTGGTATTAGTCGAATATGAAATCAAGGTGAAAGATGAAGAGGTTAACATGTGCAAGTTATGAGCTTAGTGGAAATAGTTGACTTTGTTGATTTGGGTGTATAGGTGAATGTTTCCCCTTACTTATAATTGTTTTAAGTAAGATAGATTAAATGTTAAAGTAAGGAAAATGTATGTTGTATAAAATGGAGTATATTAAGGATGCTTTCTTAAGTAAGCTTGTAGGAAGGATGAAAAAGTTTATGCATTGTTGAATAGAAATGGATATTCTATTCATAGTTGGTTCAAAGATATTGTTTTTAATATGTAATAAGCTATTACATACATAGACTTAGGAAACTCTTGTATTGTCTAAGTTAGACCTTTGGAAGTTTCGAATAGGCTCTCTATCTAAAAGAGAGACCCGAGCAAGAGGAAAGCCATTGTTATATGGCAGATTGTAACCCTTGAATGGACGAATAATAATAAGATATGACCCTCTTTTGTGGACGTAGCCCAATAGGGGTGAACCACCTGAAATTGTTCTCTTCTTATGTGTATGTGTGTTATTGTGGTTGATGTGTATCTATTATGGGAATTCTTTGATGTCATGAGATTAAATGTATGGTTGAAGGAGACCCAAGGAGCCGCAACGGTAATATTTAATATTATAAGCAAATCAACTTTTATAAGAATGTCAAGTGTATGTACAAGGATTAATTACATGTTGGCTGTTTTCTTATATTAGTTTATTGCGAAGAACTTTAAGGGAATTTTTTTTTTATTCTCACCAAAATACTAAGTCGTAAACTTGGAGATGTTACAAAACCTCAAAATAAAACCTTCTAGGAAGAATAAACACATGTTACTAGGACCATTGGAGACCAACACATATTCTTAAAGGACCATTAATAAGTCTTTCTAATAAGATAAAATAAAAAATATAATATTTGGAATAAGGAAAAATTCCTATTTAGATGAATTCGATCTAATATTTTGAATAATGAAAAACCTCGAATTCGATGGATTCGATCTAATGTTTTGAAAATCCTTCATTTAGACATATTCAATCTAATATTTTGAAAAAACCAAATTTAACCAAATTTAAATAGATTCAGTCTAATATTTTTAAAACCCTCGATTTAGATGGATTTTATTCATTATAGATGGAAGTCAAAATATCCAATAATAGTCGGAAAAATGAATTTGAAAATCATCTAATGGTCTTATATAGGTTTATATAGGTTGAGTAGAGGATTGGCAATTTAGAGGAATTCCAATCAAGGACTGCCCAACTGCCATTTTTGAAGCATTCCAACTAAGGACTGCACTAGCTCGCATTTTCAAGGGTTTTTAGGAATAGTACTTCAAACCTTAGGGCAAGAGGGATGGTGACCACACTCCCCTTAAGGTCATACTCGTATAGTACTTAGCTACTTATTCAGAGGTTTATAGATTGAAACCGTAATTAGTACGTTCAAGTCATATTGGCTTCATTTTATCAGGTTGAGTCAAGAGATAAAATACTTTTTATTTTCGTGAGGTGTGTGGGAAGTCATCCAACCCCATCAAAACTAGGTTTAAAAATAAAAACATTGAATGAAGTGAAATCCGATGGATTTGGGCCTTTCCTTTTTTCACCCTTTCCAACAATCTCCCTCTCACATTCAAACTTGCCCTTTGTTGTTATAGAGTAAGTTCCACGGGAAACACCAATCTTAGGATAAGAACCTATCTTATCTTGCAAACTATGAAATCTAATAAAAACCTATAGGGTTTGTTGGTGGAGCCTAATTTAGGCAAAAATCAAATATCCAAGGCCCAAACAAGAGAACTCCCTCCAAGGCACATTTTCTACCATGCAAAAGCTAACTAAAGGCTGGTAAGAAGTCTTGGATTAGAGAAATGAAGCATTAAAACCACCACTCAATCATCAAAGAAGCATAAACTCACCAACTTTACCAAGAAAATCAATCCCTGAGCTTGTGTTAGTTGGTAATATCCCAACTTTTTAACTAACTATGTTATGATGTCATGTCGGGTCATGACCCAGCATATGTGATTTATTATGTTTACATAGCATTAATATGTTTCGATTTAGTTTCCTTTATGAGTTGATGTATTGGGCATGGACCCTGATTTGTTTCATTGTTGAATATATGCGGGGCAAGAAAGTTGAATGAATAAACTATGTTGTATTTCGAGAAGTGATTACAAAATTACGATATACTGAGATTATCTCTTTTGTTACATTATATTGTGCAGAGCATGATTTTAATGATTGATTAGTTAGTTTGCTGAGCATGGACTACGGAACACACAAAAGACCTATATACTGGGCCTAAGCCTCGAAGTATTTAGAGAATTCTATTTCGTACTGGACCTAAGCCCCGATGTACGTTGAGTGTTGGGCATGATCCCTGGAGCACTCCGAGCTTGAAAGGAATGATTAACGGATCCGAGGATAGTTAATTATCCTAGATGTGCCTCACAACCAGATTCTAGCTCTAGTGTTGAGCAGAGGCTCTAGAATTGCACTAGCCTAACGCCCATGTGAGAGTGTTGAGTTAGACGGCTCTGAAGAGCACTCGGGGTTACAAATCTCAAGTGTTGAGTCGAGAGGACTGTGAATAGCACTTACGTATCTTAACACAAGTATTTCGACTTGATTAAATAAATCTTATTATCATCACCTACTGCGGGAACTACCATGTTAAAACGAGGGATCTGACATGGAAAGGGAGAGACTAGAGGTTCCTTATCAGCTTGCCAAAACTGTCCAAAGAAATGGACCCTATCCTTAAAAAGAATTAAAAGAAGTATCATGTGAACAAAGTGCTTAAAAGGTCCCAAAGCTAAATATTATTATTATTTAGAGCTTCTAAGAATAATATTGTTATTATTTATTCTTCTACATATATATGTATGCATAAGTGGGCTGCCACTTTTACAAATGTTATTTATTAATATTTAAAGTGGAATTATAAATTATTTATTATTATTATTATTATTAAAAAAAAAAGATTTCAAATCAACACTTGATAAAACAAAGTGAGAAGTCGTAGTCCCAAATTAACTAGCAGTTAAGTGAACAAATAATATTCTTTCTTATATATATAATTTAAATTGTTTTAAGGAAACTAGTAAATTCCAAAGCTTGGGGGATCATCTTTCTTTTTCTTTTGGGTATTATTGTGCCAAGAAGAACTCTTTGTTCCATAAGTGAACTCTGCTCCTATTTTTTCTAGATCTAAACCAATTATCATATAGGGCCTCTATTTCTCAGTTGCATGTTAGAACCAGCTCGAGGGGATTCTTAATGAACCGAGAATGGTTGTAGAATCATGGTTCGGAGGAACGTGGTAGTCCCAGAGTCATCCATCCAAGATCAGTGATGAGGTCAGCTAAGAGTACAGTAGTTTTGCACTTACTAGTTGGTTGAGTGTGTAGGATATCATCGACAGGAGTAGGCTACAAGGATCAATAGGGAATTATAAGCAAGAGAAAGATGTAGAATCAGCAGGTACACAATTGCTATGCGATTTTCCATGTAATTAATTCTTTTATAAATAAAATGCTAAACTAGTATGAGTCTCTATATACTAACCTAAATTCAAGAAATACCCAGGATCTAATGGCTTGTCTAGCAGGTCTAGTAGCTAGCCTTTGCTAGCCAATCATATTATAGTTTTTAATACATCGAAAAAAAATCTTTATTGTATCTCGTATTTGCCTATGACGTTTTGTTTAAAGTTCCTCATAGTTATTTAACCACTAGGATAGTTTTAGCAGAAATTGTAATTGATAGAATAAACTATTACAAAACTATTTATTCGTTTTTACATCAATCTCAGCCATTGGTTATTACAGTCAACGGTTTACATCCAAACTCAATCAAGGGTTTGATATTTTGTCCCTGCTTCAACGAACTAAAATAGTTTCCCTATTACATACAGTTATTCCATTACAAAAATTAAACAAGTCATTAATTGAGACAAAATTACCAACACATAGATTTAATATCATATCCAAATCCAGATTTTATACCAACGAGACCTAGGTCAAGGGTCAAACCCCCTGGCGTCTTCAAACATTAAACCGGTGAATGCTCCCTACAGGAGGCACGCCTACGTATGACAAAATGATGTTTGTAACCTTGAGTTTTTCATCAAACAAATATTTATATAACCCTGAGTTTTCATCAACCAAATATATATATACCAAACTACGTCTACCAAAACCAAAGGCATTTAAGCTAGTACTCATTTAGAACATTTGAACAGTAATCTACCAAATAGAAACCCACACGGTTTTCCCATAGCACTTAGTATCAAACCATTGTGAGATTTAACGATTAGATTCAAACAAGAATACAAAATAGTTGTACCATTTGATATTGTTGCAAAATCACACAGTCACAGTATGGGCGTAAATCTTAAAGAAAAGGGGAAAGAGAATATCATATATAGGTGATAGCCACAATGAAGGGATAAAACCCCAACGCCACACATTGTGCCACAAAAATTACAGAGTACGAATAAATCCAACCATGATATCATTAAAATTTACTCAAATCTTATATATCCTACCTTTCAAATGAAAAATGCATTGTACAGGACTGGAACCCGATTAATAGGAAAGGACCCAGTTCCTAAAATACATTCAGTTACATTACAAATTTCTCTGCAATATTCAAATATCCTCAGACACAATGTCAAGCCCCTGGTCAAACCTTAAGCGACCATTATTTCTCCCAAACTGGATCGGTAAGCCAAATGCTTACGGGAGCTTCCTTCGAAACCAGGACAAGACGCATACACATCCACACAAAGTCACCAGAGGCAAGATAATGGGGGTTTGTTGAACTTACCATTACCCTAGTCTCGTTGGCAGAGCTTCGACGACGATTATGGTGCCCACGCTCCGACTAGTGTCATAGCCACCATGTGCACTGACCACGAGCATCGCTCGAGTCAGGGTACCCCCATCGTCTCACAGTCAAGAGAAGTGCAAAACCAGGGAAGTAAAACAAAATCGCAAACAGAGGCTAAAGCCAACGAAAACCCGTCTAATACCAAACCCTCGGTGACAGGCTGTCCTCCAACATACATTGAAAGCACAGTTATTTCCCCACTAACCACATTTTAGTGGAGGCTAGATTTGTTATAAAGGGACTATAGTTTAGTCGTGCCCCCTTTAAGCCACATTGCAGTTCATTCAAATTACATAGAATGGTTCATAACCCTTTCCATGGAGATTTGGGCCTTCCCTTAGGATAGAATAATTATGGAGTTTATACCTGCAGAAAGACAAATTCAATGGATGACATTAGAAAATTCCTAAGTAAGTTCAACAAACCGCCATAGCTTACCCATACACCAGGGCAACCCTGCCGGGGTATGTAATTACCTCATCCGGATTGTTACGTCACCCACCTTAGGATCAAACAGAAACAAAGGAGCATATCACCTGGAAGTACCATTTAAACATTCACAATTTCAATCACATAAGTTATAAATCCGTAAAAATCTATGTTCTAACTTGTATTAGTCTTACGGTTGTACTTCAAAAACTAGAAGGGATATTGTTTCAAACCGCTTCCATAGACTTTGAAACTCAAACTTTAAGAAGACTATGTTTTGAAAAGATATTAGACTTATATAGTTTATATTGTGCAAATATGGATGCACTTAATTGGAATTGAATTAACATGTGACATTAGAGAGATTTTGAGGTCAAAAAAGGGCCTCCTAAGAGATGTACTACAAAAATATGAGATATATTAAAATATTATGAATTGGGGGTTTTATGGGGTAGGTATATATGACAAGTCACCTCCCACACTATTTTCTATGCACAATATAAATAACCATGGTTGAGTTACTTTTCAAAATTCACTAGAAATAAAATTAATAAAATAAGTCTACATTGATGTGACTAAGATTCATTGTAAATTCCCAAAAATATATTGTCCTTTAACATTTATTTGTCTTGAACTTGCAAATGAAATTAAATAATAAAAAACATTTTTAAGAGCTTTTTTTAAAATTTTATGTTGACTTTTTATATTTAGTACTTTTCTCATGAATTTAATAATGTAATTTAATTGAGAATTTATTTACATGTAAAATGTCAATAATATTATTATAATCCACATTGCATTATTATTATTATTATTATTATTATTTATTAAATCTATTATTATTCTTTATTAGTTTGAAATTATGTTATTAAATAGAATGGAGTGAATATATAATTTAAAATTAAAAACATAAAAATGATAATATATTATTTTATAAAAAAATGTGAAAGGACTTTCTTTATGAATTAAGAGTACTTCACTTGAAAATGACAATAATATTATTTTATGTGAAAGTGTGAAAAGACATTCATTATGAGTACTTTACTTGAAAATGACAATAATATTATTTTATGAAAATACTATCATTATGAGTACTTTACTTTATGACTTAAAAGTACTTACACCACTACCTTGGTTAACTATGTGTTTTCATCCACCATAGAAAATTTGACAAATAAGCATTCTTAACTCATGCAATGCCACCTCACCAAGGGGGATGATGTCATCTACTAGAATGTGATTGGTTGTATTTTATAGTACATTTTCTTTGTTTTGAGGCCCTTTTTTGACCTCAAAATTTCTCTAATGATTATTTCTCAATTAAATAGCAAATATTGCAGACAGGAAAAATTTAAAAATGTTGCCATTTTGGGACATTACAAGTGGTATCAAAGCAAGCTACAAACACAAAGTGACCTATTGGGCTCACTACCAAGTACAGCTGCAAATATAGGGAAGAGTTTAAAATGTTGTATTATGTTTTTACAAAAATATATGACCGACAAATTGTTTTTGGAACTCACCAGCAGTAGTAGGAGCAAATACTTATATAAATTCCAGGTACAGGTAGCAGCAAGAAAATGAATGCAGAACAAGGCAGCAGTTTACGAGGCAATCTAGATTCCCCACCACGAGAGAAATAAATTGTGGTGGAGCTCAACTCAAATTCGGAAAATTCCATGCACCAACTAGAGGCAGAATTCCAGAGTTTCAGGGATGACAATATGCAAGAAAGAAGGGAACAATGGGCTATAAATGAATCCTTACTCCAAAGTCTAACAGGGGAAAAACCCCCTGGACATCCTACTCTATCTGTCAACAATCTTGACACCAAGAAAGCAGGAAATGACAAAACATAAGGTCAAGCAGAACATAAATTAGAACCATTAGAAGAGTACTGTAAGAGCTCTTCCAATGACAACGGTTCTCCACCTCCTTGCAAGGAAAGGAGGAAGAACGATGAAAGCTTACAAGGGCAGTTAAGAAATATAAGAACCCCAACTTATGACGGGGAAGTAAACTCAGGAGAAAAGGCTGAAGAATGGTTATTAGGGATGAACAAATAATTTAAGGTTCATAATTACTACAGCGAGATGCAAGCTCGACTAGCCATATACAACTTAAATGGAAAAGCTTCCAGATGGTGGAGGGACTTAAAACACACTAAGGGACAAGAGCTGCAAGACATAGGCTGGGACAATTTCAGCAGAATATGTCAGGACAAATATATGTCTAAAAGATTCTTCGACAAGAAGATAAAAGAATTTCATGAGTTGAAAATGGGTTCCCTGACTATGGAAGCTTTCATAAATCGATTCTTAGACTTGCTACACTATGTTCCTTATATTAAGGATGAGAAGGTGAAAATCCAATAGTTCTTGGGTGGGCTGCCACCAAACTTTAGAGGGAAGATAGAATTCGACATGCCCAAAAACCTTGACATAACCCTACATAAGGCGAGGCTATGCTATGAGCATGAGCAGCGAGGGAATGACAACATCAACAGAAATAGAAACATATTTAGGACTTTCTTAGACAACCCGAGACCAGGTTTTAGACCCCCACCTTTTTAGAAACATAACAATAGTTTTCCACCCCACAGAGGTTTCAGCTGACCCCAAGCTCGACCAATTGGTATTTTCATTCTCTTAACATTGTTGGTCGACTCATCCTCCTCAATTATGTGTTAAGAGGTATGTGTTATTACATCTCCTCCATCTTCTCTTCTCCCAAAATATTTTTGAATGAAATTAGTTACTTGCAGAGGAATTTCCTTTGGGGAGGAACCCAAGAAAAGAAGAGGAAGTGAGCCCTAGTATCCTGGGAAACAGGAATTCATTTTGGGAAGAGATTCAATCTAGAAAGATAATGTCCGATGACAGAGAGAAAATTATACATTGAGGACATAAAAGAAAAGGGACGTTCATTTAATGTCCCTAAAAACAGTAAAAATTAAAAAAAATTCACTTACTACTAACATTGCCTAACAAATAATGTATTGCAAATTAACATCAGTACTCGGAATTTATATCAGTTTTTGTTTGAAGCAATGAGAAACTATGTTTTAAGATATTTGGTCTTACAATTTAGGGCTCTTGCAGAAGCTATGAAGTGTGGTAGTTTTGATGTGATTAGCATCGTCATTGAAAATTTAAAGCTAGTATAATACTTTAAGGTTTCTCTTTAAGTACTCCACTTTTAAAACTTAGATGTATGTTCATTTTATTTAAATGTTTAAATTGGTTTGTCTCATTAAATTCGGGCCTGGTGGACTTTATGAGAAGGGTATGAGTGCCCGTGGGGTCTTGGTGTTGGTAGTATTACTACCGGCGAAGCTACCGAGAGGTAAGGAATGAGCATTGGATCTAACCTGGGCTTACATAACAGACTTGCTAATGCACTATTTGAAATATGTTCTTGCAGGCATAAAACGAAGCTCCTCCCTAAACTACCTAGCATGATCTAGTTCTATGAATCAAAGAAAAATTCCAAGGGATAACTTTGAATGTGCTATGGAATAAAATACATGGTGTGGCACCACCATGACCCAAACTATGGTGTTTAAATATAATTTGAAGCACTTCCCAAACCATAGATTTTGGTTAAACATTGGGACGCTAGTGGAGGTTTGGTGGTAGATTTAATGCTACATGTGACCTTCACGTGACTTGATGCCAGCTGGAAGGAGGGTTACGTTTCGTTTGGTAAAACACGACTGTGTCTTGTCATTTCGTTGTTTTGGCCTAAAGGGTCAGTGTTGGCAGGGTATGGTTATGTTTAGGATATGACCTGAGCTATGCTCATGGTTAGTGCAGTCGCAACTGAGATGATATGGAGATGGAGGGTGTTATAATTTCTTTGACAGGTACCTCATTCCATACTTTTAATGGTTTTGTTCTCCATTCTTGCTACAAAAGATCGTATATCCTATATCTAACTCATGTTTGTTTGTGGTTTGGATGACAGGTGAGGAAGTAGGAGTATCTCTTGCGTCGGGTTCCAATAAGTGACAGGAATATTGGAATGTTGGCGTAACACTCGTAAGCCGTGATCCTCCCAATCTTATTCCTGCCTTTCGCACCTATGGTTTTCCCCGCTTGGTAGCTTTGAGCTCTGTTATAAAATAACTTCATTGAGTCCTTCGGTTTATTATAACTGAATCGAAGTTCCAATGGGTCACCTTTACTTTGACCAGTAGCTGGAAGGAGAACGATTCTAAAGAAATTGATTCGGATTAAATGGGATTTTGATCCTAGTCAATGTTTATGATGTTTTTATTTTGTTTGATGAAGGGATAAACCCTTGAGGGTTTACTCCTTGTTGTCGCAGTCGAAAGTGAAGCTCTGTAAAAATCCTTAAATGTTTTTAAATGGGAAAATTCCCATAGTGTGTAATTTTCGGGTTTTGTAAAAAATATTGGTATTTGGATTTTTACCTGCATTTCATACTGAGTATGTAATGGAAAAGCTCTTTGTTGAAGTATTGGATACTTCTGTTAGTTTTGTTTTTAATATTTTTAGGCGTATGGTTTAATCGTTTCAGTGGCAAAGACAAAGATCTCTAAATGTCCTGGTAATTTCTAATGTGTACAGGCTCTATGCTTTAGTTTCGACATGAAGAAATTTCTATTGATAATCATGTGAATACAAATCGTTAAGGGTGTAGCTCTGTTTTTGAATGTTTGTTGGCTAGTGGATGGCTTCTGTCTAAATGATGTACTTAACTCTCTATATCTTGATTTTATTTTAATGGAAGATTGTTTATTGAAATCGTGGTGTTAGAAAAATGCATTGATCTCTGTTAGAAATGTTGGGGTTTCATCCCAGTTTAAGTTGTACTTCTGATAAGGAGAAAAGTGAATTTATTTGGAAACCCTTGACAGAGAAATTGTTCTTGGTAGTTGTTTGGTTGGAAGTTTATTAAGTTTTAAAACCTTGCTAAAGGGTTTTGATATCTCAACCTGCGTTTATTTTATTTCTTTTAAAAGGATAAAGAGATGGACTGAGTTGACTACATTGGCTTTATGAAGGCCATCGTGAGTCATGTTTTGTGATTCTAAATGTTAGTTGTACATTTGATTTCTTTGTTGTTGAGAAGGATTGAAATGCTAAAACACCCTAGATAGGGAATTCATATTAGTTTGTTTGTTTTGGAAAGTTATAGGTACCGTGGGTGTTTTGCTTTTGTTGTAGGTTTAGAATAAACCAACAATCCTAAAAATGCTATGTTGATGAATAGCCTCGAAGTTCTTGACCCGCGTTAAATTGTTTATCTCTTGCAATTGCCTGTTTTTTATCTTAATGGATAAAAGGTTAAACCCTAGCTTGATAATATAAATGTACAGCATGAGAGTTTGAAAATAATAATGTGATTTCGTTTGTGGAGATTAAAGGTTCACATATCGACATTACTAAATAAATGTTTTGAAATTAGGAATTCTACCTATATAGGTATCTAACACAAGCTATCTAGGCTAGCCCTGCTAGATCCTTGAAATATTTAGGGAAGAAGCTTGAATTCAATGGAAATATTAAATGAATTTCATCCTAAAATGTAAACCCTGAGAGCCCATGCCAATTCGCCCTTGCTCCATAAAAGAAAAAGAAATAAAATTATAATTTACAGAAACATGAATGCTGCATAATAATTCCAACTTTAAATTTCTAAATCTAATTGAATTGTGTGGAAATTTGTAGTTCATACCTGGTTCTTGAAGCTTGATATTCCCTTGCATAACCTACACACTCAAACACTAGTTAATGGAAAAGTGTATGGACCTAGCTGACCTGTAGGATGATCTTTAACTTAATAACTTTGGGACTACCATGTTCCTCCCAACCATGACCCTTAGACAATTCATGGTTCTAACAGGATCCCCACGAGCTGGTTCCAACATGCAATAAGAGAAGTAGGTGCCCTAGGGTAAGTTATTGATCAGATCTAGAAAATATAGTAGGATGCTTCAGTTCTGCAGAATAATTCTATTCTATTACCATAAGAGAATAATAGTAAAAAAGATGATCCCTCTCTTGGGATCTACCCTTCTTTATATAGGTGAGTTTTGTTTGGAATATAGTTGTTTGAGTTTAAATAATAATATCCAGTTTTTAATTTAATTTGAATTATAATATCTAAGAAATATATTTTATTAATTATTTACTCCTAATTTATCTAGGACCTTTATTTTGTTATATATTTAGATGTATCTTAAGTTAGCTCATAAATAATAATAATATTTATTAATTATATTAATAGTAATAACAATATGAGAACTATCTCATGCATAACCTTTATGCATGTTATAAGAAATAAATCTAATTATTCAATAATTAATTATGGTAACTCTTTGATTTAATTATGTACATACCATAATAATTCTTTTAAATATTAAGTAGAAGGTCCAGCTCTCTTTGGACAGAGTCTTTTGGTAAGCTTGGATAGTTGGCTAGGTTAGGTACCTCTAGGTCTCTCTCTTGCATGTTGGATTCCCTCGTTTAACATGGTAGTTCCCGCAGTCCTTGATGATAGATAGAAACGGATTCATTTAACCAATTTAAATAAATGTGATGAATAGAAGTTCTATTCAGAGTCTTCTCGAATCAACAGTTTTACGATCAAGTAAACCCGAGTGCTCTTCACAGTTTTAACTCAACACTCTCCCATGGGCGTTACACTAGAGCAATTCGAGAGCATATCGCTCAACACTAGTACTAGAATGTGGTTGTGAAGCACATCTACAATGTACAAATTGCCTCGGATTCGGTATTCACTATCAAGCTTGGAGTGCTCAAGGATTATGCCCAACACTCTACGTACATCGGGGCTTACACCTAGTACGTAATAAAATCCTCTAGGTACATCTCGGCTTATGCCCAGTACATAGGTCATGCGTTTGTTCTTGAGTCCACGCTCAACACATCATATAAAATCAATCATGTAAACCATAACTTTGCATAGTATGTAACAAAAAGATCATCTCAGTATATTATGGTTTGCACCCAATCTCATAATCATACATAAATCAATACATTAGGGCTTTCTTGCCTAGTATATAACAATAATCTGCATCAGTCAGGGTCCATGCCCAATATGTAAATCTATAAAATAAATGAATCATATGCACTAGGGCTTATGCCCAATAATCAAAATAAATCATAGGTGTTGGGGCCTTAAGCCCAATATATAACATAACAAATAGCTAGTCAAAATTTGGGATATTACACTTCATCCCAAAAGAGGCCTATTTGATATTGGCCAATCACCAATGGGAGAAACAAGAGAATATTTGGAATAAAATATGGAAGTAAAATCTCTAACCTAAGGTCTCCACTTTCGTCTCGTTGGTTTCTTGGAGAAAAATTATAACTTGGGATTGAATCATCGAAAGAGGCTTTGAACCCCCATCTATATGCTACGTGTGTATATTTTTTGAAGAGGATGTTGAACACCCTCTCAATCATTGTGCCTTCAGTCAGCATTTATGGGACAAAGGAGCTAGCAATTTTCAATAATTGAATTGAAACCGTGTGAGCATTAGAGACAATTTGGCCAACTGGCGCGAACATATCTCCAACAACAATAACATAAGCAAAATATTGCAACTCTTTCTAGGTTTTCTTCTATGGGAGATATGGAAAGAAAGAAAATGATGAATCTTCAAAGATTCGAGCATTTCGTTTGACCATATTTTGAAAATAATTCAGTGAGACATTCATGAGACCATTTTTGTATTGCAATGGTCCTTCGGTGAATGGGACCTTCATGCCCAAGATAGGGCCATTCTTGTTTCTTGGGATCTCAGTTGAAGCCCAAACCAAAATAGTGCTCCCAAGCCACATCTAGAATCTACGCTCTGAGATTCCCTCCTCCTGGTCTCCACGGGAAGAGTGATTTGTGAAGTTAAACTGTGATGGGGATAGTCGGGGCAATCTTCGTCCTATGGGGTTTGGGGTAGTCTTTAAGGATGGAAGAGGTAGAATTCTCAAATTCTTTGTTGGCTCCTTGGGCTTGGAAAGAAATAAGGTAGCAAATTTAAATGCGATGCTTAAGGGAATCCAAATTGCAAATGAAGCCAGATACAAAAAAAATAGTTGAGGGAGACTCCAAGCTTATGGTGTAGATTCTAAATCGACTTCTCAATGCTTCTAGTATTAGCATAAACAATCTGATTTGGAGACTTGCTACTAAATTGGAAGATCTTGCTGCCAATATTCAGAATTCCCATGCTCTCTTGCCTCACCATGTTCGAAGAGATTCCAACAAGCTTGTAGATTGGTTGGAAAATTGGGGTTGAATCAATTGTGGGAGTAATGCAACTAATCATGGTTAGATGATGTGAGTCCCATACTCAAAGAGGAATGTCCTAGGACCAATAATTAGGACACACACCCCCATGATGGGTGCCATCTTAATGATCAACCAAGCAGGGAACAGGGGCACTTGGACGGATGATGGGTGTGATTGGAAAGGTGGGTCAATAGGTTGTTGTCCCCACCTGTCAAGCAGTCATGCGACAAGAAAGCTCATTATGAACCAAATTCTAGATGAGTACGACATTTGGCTTGGTGAAGGGGTATTGGTACATATATTTGTATATTCACTTTTGTGGGATTTCATGTCTCTTCATGATAATTTCCACCACAATGGACGAAGGGCTTGTGATTTGGTGTCCCCCCTTCATAGGAGCGGTCGTTGTGGAGACCATCTTTGCATCCGTGTTGTTGAATTTGTCTATATTTTCCATTCCTACTAGGATATCCTTCCTAAGAAAAAAAAAATTGTGGTCTCAATGGAGGACAATGGCCTTCATGGTTGTTTCGCAGTGCTGGCAGCTTTAGTATGGCTCGCACAAAGACTACCAACCATAGGACTACAAATGGCACTAAGCGCTCTCACAGGGCATGAGCGCAGAGGGAGATGGAGAATGCGAAAGGATTATTCGAAGCATCAGTTAGTCACAAGGATCACGGCCGTCCTGCGCTTATGGAGAAGCAAATTTGTTGGGAGAAGCAACACCCCAATGCAAAAAAGATCATGGATGAATTTGGGGGATTAGTCGAAGATTCGTGCTCCTCCAGAACACGTGATACAAAGAATACTAAAAGCATGGGAATGTATTGGACTATAAAATCTCTCTTAAGCATGGAAATGGACGACTGTGTGCAGGGTAAATTTTAGGAAGAAATGAAGAGCCCCTTGGTGGCTACAAAAATTACTATCCTCGAAGAGGATATGCATCATCTTGCGTGCAACCAGGTTATTGCTGAAGAGCAAGTGAATGAAAAATTGGGCGCATTGGCTTGTGAGCTAATATAGCTACATGTGTCTTGTCCTTCAGCCCCACAACTTGTGTTTCGTCGTCATGCTATTGCACATGCTACCAAAGAGAGAATAAAAAGAGCCATACTATGTTATAGTTTCTTATGAGGACTAATATCAGTTCCATCTAGGTTCAATTTTATCTCTTTTTCTATGTTTGCCCTCATTTTCATTTTTGTGGGCCATAACCCCTTCCCTATGGGGGATCCTTATGATTATATAGTTTCCAAATTAAACTTTGACTCTCAAACCCAAGTAGGCTTAGTCGTTACAGACACAAATATTTAGTCGCTACAATCTTAGATCTTTTTCCATGACCATGATATCTAGACACTGCATACAAAAGACTGCTTTGTTATGTACAAATTTCCTCATTTTTAGTTTAATATAATGTCGAAATTTTAAAAAAATAAAAAATTAGAACGATAAAAGATACATAGTCTACTATGCCCACTCAAATATGTGTTAAAAAACAATCCTTATGGTAAGATAGTCAAACACTTTCCCTCATATAAACAAGGAGTTTTATTATGCTAGTAAACTTAAACTTAAACTAATTTAGTGATAAAACCCAACCCCAGCCATTAACTTGAAGTTATATTGTTTGTATCATAACATCTCATGTAAAATATTGAGGGAGTCTACTCTATTTATTTTATGTTTTGGATTTTGCGGTAGTTTTTTTGGAAACCATGTATTTTTTTTGCTAAAATCTAAATTGGAAGCATTTAAATTGTGTTTTTGAATGCATAAATGGATTCAACACCCTCACATTATGCAATTTCCACAACTAATATATGTGACTAAGGTTTTTTTGAAGATTTCCAATTAAATCCAATATACCCACGTACAATATTGTATTTATTGGTTTCCGAAATAATAATTATTAAATTAATTTTGCATCATTGTCTCCACCCATTCCATTTATAATTGAAATTACTATCTCAAATTCCAAATTACAATAATTTTCACTTTTACTTCCACTTCTTACCTTTCATTTTTTATTTTCACTATTAACTTATTTTCTTACCTTTCATTTCCAACTTTTAATATTAACTTAATTTAAATCTATTTTTTTATCTCTATTACCACTCCAACTCGACCTCCACCTCCACCTCCGGCCACCACCCCCACCTCCACCTCCGACCCCCACCTCCACCCATCGTATTTATAATTAAAGTCACCTTCATAAGCTAAATAAATTTAATTAAAACATAATTATTTAGTATGTTTTCACTTTTCTATAAGTTAACCGACTTAAATAACACGTTTTACAATGAATCACTTATATTAGTTCAAATTGAAATGCTAATTTTTTAACCGACTTAAATAAGAGATTTAAACCCCAACGTGCCCTACTTTTTAGAATTAATCACAACTAATTGAAATGCTAATATTTAGTTTCCAATTTACCCCATACTACACACTTTACTTTTATTATACGGCTTCTCTTTATGATACCGATATGTGACCTAGAGCCTTGGATGGGTGGTTTCCACGATGAATCCGGTAGTTATGATGGGTCGTTTCGAAGATGAATCCGGTAATTATGGAAGCAAATTCTTCGCCGATGTGTGAAACATTGCTTTTCACACTATTTATTCAAATTAATCCATCCATCCATTTTCCCAATCAACACGACGCGATTTTATTTCCTTACCGGCGTTACGGCTACTATTGCATGCGAAATTTGATCTATTTTTGCAGTCAGCGTATTCGCCTTATGTGAATTAGGGTTTGATCAGTCATACTTAGAGCAACTGAACGAGGCGTTCTCCGTAGACAGAAATATAAATTCATCGCAGCAAGACAAACTCCATGGAAACAAAGGCAGAGAAAACATGTTCCCGTTGGAAGCCCACGAAAAGACAGAAAGAGAGTTTGGAAGAGCTGTTCAAAAAAGGCCATTGTAACCCTACTCGCTCTCTCATAAATGAGTTTACCAATCTACTCGAACAACACGGCAATATTGAAGCAAAGAATGTGGTTAACTGGTTTCGGAATACTCACGTGCGTAACAAGAGAAAGCAGAGACGGGAGACCCGTCAGATGCAGCAATCTCCCACTGATTCAACACCTAAGCGTCAGAATACTCAACCGCGTAACAAGAGAAAACAGAAAAAGGAGACCCGTCAGATGCAGCAGTCCCCTACTGAATCAACACCTCAGCCTCACAATGAAAAAGATATTGTCAAATGCTTGCAGGGTCAAACCTATTCTTCTCGAACTAAGGGTAAACTGTACTTGCTTTGTTCTTAATTTCTCGGTTGCTTCTTTAAAGGGTAAAGTTATTTAGTTTCCATCTTGGTTGCTTTCTTATTTTGTCTGTCTATATTCAGCTGATGGCATTATCTTCGATTCTTCAACGGTTATGGCCCAGTTTCCAGTACAGGTAAGGAGAATTTAACTGGTACTCTTTTATTCTCATGTTTTTTTTCGATCATTACGTTTAGATTTCACATATGTTGTTCACTCTGATTAATTGTCCACGCGTCAATTTATAATATTGCTTAGGTGCACACAAATTCACCGGATTCAGCCACACCAGTACGGCAACACAAAAGTTGCTACCAACGGATTTGTCAGTGAAACAACATTTACAATCTGTTGGGAACGAAACGTTCTCGACAGTTGATGCTTTCAGAAACAACATGTGGAACAAAGCAGAAATTAGAAATGACGGATGGGCGCATCATTTTACAGACCCTGGCAGAAGTAATGTTATGACTAATTGTTGGGATGCCCAAGAACAAGAAAAAAAAGACGAATTACCGGAGTTGTTTCCTTTGCATCCCGACGGGAACCTCAGATCCAAGTGCCTTAGGAGTTTTCATGATCACAAAGAAACCAACAATATCAGGCGGGAAAGAGTTGAATGGACGTTGTCTTTGAAGTTTGTACCCTAGCTACTACCGAATTGCACACTCGAAGCCTCCCAACATTCGAAACATTTCCGTAGCTATAAATCCAGTCCAATCCATCAACAAACTGTCCAATCCATCAACAAATTTTGTATCTGAAATATAAACGGAATCCAAGTGTATTTGAAATATAGCGAGCAGTCTAGAGTGTTGGGTGTTCTACTTCTACTTGCGTAAATAAATGCAAATGCATGGATATTGTTAGTGTAAATGTTTGACAGTTGTATGCGTTGTACTTTTTTTTTATTTACCTAAATGAATATAGTGTATATGGAAACATGAATTATTTGCTTATTTGTTATAAATTTTTGTTTCACTTTTTGTTCTTAAAACGTTGATACAAACAGGCAGGATCCCACTGCAATTTCTCCAATAGATGCTAACCTGCTGACTCCCAGTCATTATAATACCTTCTCTTTTCGTTTAAATCAGTGCTGCAATTGCAAATCTCTCCTTCCATTTCAAATCCTGTTATTAGTAAATAACTATATTGAGTCACACGTAAAAATAGAGACATTTACTTTCTCTAAAGTTATTGAGATATTTCTTTTGAATACCATTCCGAAAAAATTAATTGGAATAAACTGTAAATGGTTAATTGGAATAAATTGTAAATGGTTGTGGTTGGCATAAAAAAAAACCTTTAATAGATTGGAAAGGAGAAGAGAGAAATGGATGGTCTTTTGTTGTTATCAAGACAATATATATTGAATTGGAGTATTTGTATTGTTTTTGAGCAGAGGTGATTTTAAGAACCCCCTAGATTTGTATGACTTGCATCTATAATAATTTGGAGAATCTCCCTAATACATTGAAAATGTTGACCTTATTTTATCAAGAATATAATATGTATATATAATTTTTTGGCCATTTTTTTCATAAATTTATGTAATATTGTAAAGTATTGGGGAATCTTTCATAAAGTTATAAAATCTTGTAAAATCTTGGCAAATCTTTCATTGAATTACTAAATCTTCTAAAATATTGGTGAATCTCTCATAAAATTAAAAAATCTAGTAAAATCTTGACAAATATTTCATTGAATTATAAAACCTTTGTAATGTCTTGGAGAATCTTTCATAAAATTTTAAAATGTTGGAGAATCTTCATTCAATTATATACATCATGCCTCTCTTGCAATGCTTATGTGCTACTGAAATGTAAAAGATACTCAATAGATAATATATAATAGATATATATTCTAGTATGCCTATAACATCTAGTTTGCAGGGATCACTATAATTAATACCTTATAACAACAATTTCAACCACCTAGCCCTTCCCTTCATTTTCTTTTAGCTAGATAAGTAATTTACTTGTTAGCATCAATCTAAGGGATTATGTTTTTTGAAAATTATAGGAGGTAGTGCCTTTGTGTCTATCCTTCTAATTCTTACAACACTCCAACTAAATTTGTTCATGTTTAGTTTAATCTAAAATCTCTTATGCCAACATCCTCCATATTTGATATTTGTGTTGTTTGATTATTGTTAGTTGTACAACTCTCATTTCATTTCATTTTGTTCGTGTGAGTTTCCTTTTCGGCACGCTAGCCATTTGTCTATTGTACATATTTTATTTTTTGATAATATATAATGTTAGAGAGCATACAAAAATAAAAATAAAAATTGTACTTAAATAAATTACAAATAAAATAGAAAATAGAAACTTAGATGTACCTCTCCTATTTGAACTTGTGACCTCCTATATATATATATATAATTTTCTTTGTTGCAACTATTGGACGTTGATAATTATAAGAAAGATAATCAATAAAATAATAATAATAAATTGTACTTTCTCAAATAAAATTACAAATAAAAACTTAGATGTAGATTCCCTATAGAACCACATGTTCTTTATCATTAGACCTACCTCTCGATTTTGATTTGAATATCAAATGATGACCTCTTAAGAATCCTACGAAATATGCTCATCCTCCAAATTTGTTTCGAAAAAACCTCTAAACCTCTTAGAAAGAAAAACAAGTTCCTAAGACCATTAGACCCAGACATATTCTTAATCATTAATAAGGCTTTATAATAAGATAAAATATTAAATTAAAATAATTCCAATGAATAATTAATTCGAAAAATTAAAATGAAAAACCTTGATATAGTTTTATTCCATCCATTTAGTCAAAATCGTCAATAATAGCCCAAAAAATAAAGTTAAATCATCTAATGTTCTTATATATGGTCAAGTATTGAATTGGTAATGTTCTTATATATGGTCGAGTAATGGATTGGCAATAATGAAAGTTAGACATATGTTCTAATGTTCTTATACAGAAACATGAATGCTGCATAATAATTCCAACTTTAAATTTCTAAATCTAATTGAATTGTGTGGAAATTTGTAGTTCATACCTGGTTCTTGAAGCTTGATATTCCCTTGCATAACCTACACACTCAAACACTAGTTAATGGAAAAGTGTATGGACCTAGATGACCTGTAGGATGATCTTTAACTTAATAACTTTGGGACTACCATGTTCCTCCCAACCATGACCCTTAGACAATTCATGGTTCTAACAGGATCCCCACGAGCTGGTTCCAACATGCAATAAGAGAAGTAGGTGCCCTAGGGTAAGTTGTTGATCAGATCTAGAAAATATAGTAGGATGCTTCAGTTCTGCAGAATAATTCTATTCTATTACCATAAGAGAATAATAGTAAAAAAGATGATCCCTCTCTTGGGATCTACCCTTCTTTATATAGGTGAGTTTTGTTTGGAATATAGTTGTTTGAGTTTAAATAATAATATCCAGTTTTTAATTTAATTTGAATTAGAATATCTAAGAAATATATTTTATTAATTATTTACTCCTAATTTATCTAGGACCTTTATTTTGTTATATATTTAGATGTATCTTAAGTTAGCTCATAAATAATAATAATATTTATTAATTATATTAATAGTAATAACAAATATGAGAACTATCTCATGCATAACCTTTATGCATGTTATAAGAAATAAATCTAAGTATTCAATAATTAATTATGGTAACTCTTTGATTTAATTATGTACATACCATAATAATTCTTTTAAATATTAAGTAGAAGGTCCAACTCTCTTTGGACAGAGTATTTTGGTAAGCTTGGATAGTTGGCTAGGTTAGGTACCTCTAGGTCTCTCTCTTGCATGTTGGATTCCCTCGTTTAACATGGTATTTCCCGTAGTCCTTGATGATAGATAGAAACGGATTCATTTAACCAATTTAAATAAATGTGATGAATAGAAGTGCTATTCAGTGTCTTCTCGAATCAACACTTTTACGATCAAGTAAACCCGAGTGCTCTTCACGGCTTTAACTCAACACTCTCGCATGGGCGTTACACTAGTGCAATTCGAGAGCATACCGCTCAACACTAGTACTAGAATGTGGTTGTGAAGCACATCTACAATGTACAAATGGCCTCGGATTCGGTATTCACTATCAAGCTTGGAGTGCTCAAGGATTATGCCCAACACTCTATGTACATCGGCGCTTACACCTAGTACGTAATAAAATCCTCTAGGTACATCTGGGCTTATGCCCAGTACATAGGTCATGCATTTTTTCCTGAGTCCACGCTCAACACATCATATAAAATCGATCATGTAAACCATAACTCTGCATAGTATGTAACAAAAAGATCATCTCAGTATATTACGGTTTGCACCCAATCTCATAATGATGGGTCAGTGCAAGCTAATGAGGGTCACTTTTGGCACGTTAGATGCAATAGAAAACTGAAAAAGCAGGCATCCCTCAACTTACTTGGATTTTTTGATTTACTTACGGAAAATATCTTGCATTGAGTAAAAAAGATGAAATGTAGGAAATTGAATCACGTTTCTGAATATATAACTTTTATGTATTGAAAATTTGCATAGCTATGTCAAGTTTCAGTTTTCCTAACAGACACTTTTTATTTTTCAGGCAAATGATAAGGTATATGTTTTTGTGGGTAGAGCCTTTGAGGGCCTAAATGATGGAATCAAGCTACAAAAATCGGCATGCATGTAGAGAACACATAGCACTTGTGCGCCATTATTTTTCGAAAATTAAATTAGTAATTTTATAATTTTTTTATAATTGTCTAAGTGATCAAACCTCAAAAATAGTACATCTTTTGTGGGTAGAGCCTTTGAAGGTCTTAATGCAAAATTCTTGAAATGGGTTTTTCATAGAACGTGGAGGTTAGTGTCCTCTTGTGCACCATACAATTTTTTTTTTAAATGATTGAGAATTGAAAAAGTTATGGAAGAAACACTAACAATGTGTTTCACGAGTTAAGGAGGTAAGACAGAAAAGAAATTGAAAGAAAATAGGAAAAATTAATATTTCAAAATAAAAGTTACATATTTGGAATCTGCAGAAAAAATGCTATTTGTGTCTAAGATTTCGTCAAAAATGACTCTGTGTAGCATATTGTAACGAGTGGCTAAGCACAGGCTTCTCCAGAAACTGGAAGAAATACCCAATTAGCTTTGGTTTTTCATTAACATAGCACAGGTTTGGAATTACCGAAGCAAACTCCAAAGCGTACACATAGGATTATTGTTGACATGTGAGCATGTGACTCGGCCTGTTTAAATTCAAAAATATTGCCGCGCTTTTAGATTTAAATAACGCGTACGCGTTATATAACTAAATAACGCGTGCGCGTTATATCAATAATTAACGCGTACGCGTTATATAACTACATAACACGTACGCGTTATATAGTTACAAAACGCGCTCGCGTTATTTAAATCATAAAATACATGTTTAATACTTGAGAAAGAGGGGGTGTAGAAGTCAAGGGAAATTTTGTTTAATATTTGAGAAGGGGTGGGGAAGGGTCAAGGGAATCTATGGTTAATATTTAATAGGGGTGGGAAAGGGTCAAGGGCTTAGAAGGATGTTGGAAGCTTGAGTGGGGAGAGATGAAGGGAATGAGAACATGATGGGCTACAGGGGGTGAAGGGAAGTGGAGCTTGAGAGCACTATTAGGAGTAGAATAGGTTCTGAAGAGGTATAGGGTTAGAAGTTGAAAGTGAGACTTGAGTGACAAGGGGGAATGGATGGAGGCAAGGGGGATGTGAGAGAGAAATAAAGAATACAAGGGGGGGAGAGACATAGAGCGAGGGAGGGAGAGGGACAATGGGGAGGAATGGATTTGGAGGGAGTGAGAGATAGATGGGGATAGAACGAAATAAGAGATAGGAAGGGAGGGACAGAAAGTGTTGGTGGGAGACATGCAGAGAGTGGTGGCGATGGAGAGAGAGGGAGTGATGGAGAGATTGGGATAGGTTGAGGGAAAGATGAGGGAGGGATAGAAGGTGAGAGACAGGCGATGAGAGAGGGAGGGAGAGAAGGTAGGGTGAGGGATGGAGGGAGAAAGTTGGAGATAGATATGGATGGAGGGGGTATGGGTTTGAGAATGGAAAGTGACATAATGTGTGTGTATGTGTGTGTGTTTGAGAGAGAGAGAGAGACAGAGAGAGAGAGAGAGAGAGAGAGAGAGATTGATGGTTGGGGAGAGAGAGACTAGAGGGAGTTGTGAGCATCATATTCTCCATCAGCATCATATTCTTCATCATCATCATCTTCATGACCATCATCGTCATCATCAACATCTTCATCATCATCACCATCATCATCATCATCATCATATTCCTCATCAAATCAAAATCTCCATCATCATTATCATCATCATGATCATCATCTAAACATCACCATCACCATCATCATCAACATCTTCATCATCATCACCATCACCATCATCATCAAAATCTTCATCGTCATCACCATCACCATCACCATCACCATATTCATCATCATTGTCATCTCTAGGTTCCCCATCAACATCAACATCTCCATCATCATCATCTTCTTCATCATCATCATCTTCATCACCATCATCATCATCATCAACATCTTCATCATCATCACCATCATCATCATCATCATTATCTTCCTTGAATCAGATCAACATATCCATCATGTCACCATCATCTTCTGAACATCATCATCTAAACATCACCATCACCATCACCATCACCATCACCATCTTCATCATCATTACCATCACCATCATCATCAACATCTTCATTGTCATCACCATCATCATCATCATCATCATTGGCATTTGTAGGTTCCTCATCAACATCTCCATCATTATCATCTTCTCCATCATCATCATCTTCATCACCATCATCATCAGCATCAACATCTTCATCATCATCACCATAATCATCATCTTCATCGTCATCAGGTCAACATCTCCATCATCATCATCTTCTTCATCATCTTCACCATCATCATCATCATCATCATCTTCATCGCCATCTCCATCATCTCCATCATCTCCATCATCATCACCATCACCATCATCATCATCTTCATGACCATAAACATCTTCATCATCATTGTCATCTCCCCCTTCCTCATCAACATCTCCATCATCATCATCATCATCATCATCATCACCATCTGAACATCACCATCACCATCATCGTCAACATCTTCATCATCATCATCATCATCAGCAGCATCATCATCAGCATCAGCATCATCATCAAAATCTTCATCGTCATCACCATCACCATCTTCATCATCATTGTCATCTCTAGGTTCCCCATCAACACATCTCCATCATCGTCATATTCTTCATCATCATCATCTTCATCACCATCATCATCGTCATCTTCTTCATCATCATCATCTTCATCACCATCATCATCGTCATCAACATCTTCATCATCATCACCATCATCATCATCATCATCTTCCTCATCAGATCAACATCTCCATCATGTCACCATCATCTTCATCTTCATCATCATCATCATCATCATCATCATCATTACCAACACCATCATCATCAACATCTTCATCGTCATCACCATCATCATTGGCATCTGTAGGTTCCTCATCAACATCTCCATCATCGTCATCATTGGCATCTGCAGGTTCCTCATCAACATATCCATCATCGTCATTTTCTCCATCATCATCACCATCATCACCATCATGATCTTCTGAACATCATCATGATCATCATCTAAACATCACCATCACCATCATCGTCAACATCTTCATCATCATCGCCATCAGCATCATCATCAAAATCTTCATCGTCATCACCGTCACCATCTTCATCATCATTGTCATCTCTAGGTTCCCCATCAACACATCTCCATCATCATCATCTTCTTCATCATCATCATCTTCATCACCATCATCATCGTCATCAACATCTTCATCATCATCACCATCATCATCATCATCATCTTCCTCATTAGATCAACATCTCCATCATGTCACCATCATCTTCGTCATCATCATCATCATCATCATTACCAGCACCATCATCATCAACATCTTCATCGTCATCACCATCATCATTGGCATCTGTAGGTTCCTCATCAACATCTCCATCATCATCATCATTCGCATCTGCAGGTTCCTCATCAACATATCCATCATTGTCATTTTCTCCATCATCATCACCATCATCACCATCATGATCTTCTGAACATCATCATGATCATCATCTCAACATCACCATCACCATCATCGTCAACATCTTCATCATCATCGCCATCAGCATCATCATCAAATCTTCATCGTCATCACCATCACCATCACCATCACCATCACCATCTTCATCATCATTGTCATCTCTAGGTTCCCCATCAACACAACATCTCCATCATCATCATCTTCTTCATCATCATCATCTTCATCTCCATCATCGTCCTCATCATCATCTTCATCATCATCACCATCATCACCATCATCATCATCATCTTCCTCATCAGATCAACATCTCCATCATGTCACCATCATCTTCATCACCATCATCATCACCATCATCATCAACATCTTCATCACCATCATCATCAACATCTTCATCATCATCACCATCATCTTCATCAACATTATCATCTTTATCATCTTCATCTGCATCATGATCATCTTCATTGTCATCACCCTCCTCCTCCTCATCATCTTTATCATCTTCATCTACATCATGATCATCTTCATTGTCATCACCCTCCTCCTCCTCATCATCTTGTGCACTTATGCACTTAGGGATTAATATTTAGAAGAGGGTCTAAAGGCCTTTATGGGGGAGGGGCTCTAGGAACAAGGTAAGACAGAGAGGGCAGGGGGGAGGGATAAAGGCGTAGAGGGTTAGTGATTAAGGGAGAAGAAGGGAGAGAGTGCTATAGGGAGGGATAATGACGAAGATAAAGAGAAGGTGGAGAGATGGAGAGAGGGGTGGTAGAGACATGGCTGAAGGGAGAGAAAGAAACATGAAAGAAACATGTAGGGAGAATGAGGGACAGATATTTAGAAAGAGATAGGGGGTATCTAGGGATTATTGGGAGAGAGCTAGGGGGTATTAAACCATACAAAACATTTGTTTTGTATGCAATCATATAAATTATTAGTTTTCTTTGATTTTGTTCGTTGCCCTAGCCGTGCACCTAACCTATTTATTGTGCTTGACTATATCGCGTTCGCGTTTTTTCACTACATATCGTGCACGCGTTTTATATTTATATAACGCGTACGCGTTTTGGAACTCCAGAAATAATGGGCTGTTGCTGTCCGAGAGCAACTTCACTCTGTCCAAACGAAAGCAACAATCCCGCGATTTTTCGAACAGCACGAGCCCGCGTCTGAAAATTTTCACATTCTACACCAACTCCATCATTTTTTTTTATGCAGGTGCAGCATTGAGGACATCTTTCATGGTTGCTCACTGTGGTGTTGGGTTATATGGCCATATTTGAAGAAAATAATTAGCAAGCTTGAAGAATCTCCAATTGAAGAACACCAAAGATAAGGCCTTTGAAAGATTCATTTTGCCTATATTTGAGGAGCACACAAGGTAAGATATCAAGCTTCAAGACCAACAAGGAAGAACTTCCATTTGCTTATTATTGAAGAGCTTGTAATTGAGGAGCAACAAAAACAAACTATATTGAATTGATCATTGTGGTGATGGGGAATGCACGTAACCGAGTAAACAAATCAACAAGGAAGAAGAGACCTCAAGAAGTCATTGAAGAAGAGAAAGAAAAGAAAAGAATATACATGATGAATCGGAGGCTTTCTTTGGAAACTAATCCAAATCCAATTGTAGAGGATACCATGGTTCATCCTATTAATCCACGACAAGAGGGACCTTCAATTTCCACAATAGTTGTTGAAAAAGCACCCCATGGAAGTAATCAAGAAGCAAAATGTAGGTGCTCATTAGGGGATGTTTCAATTCCCACTTCAAGTCAAAGTGATAAGTTACCATCTCAAGATGAAGCTCACGACGAAACACTCAATTTGGTATCCGGATGTGGTTATACAAGCGATGAAGTCAGAGAGGCGTTGGACATTTTGCCTACTGTTGAAGAAGAGAATGTTATCCACACCCTCGATGAGGATGTTGGACTTCCACAAGGGGATGTTGGACTTCCACAGACCATGGATGAGGATGTTGGACTTCCACCATCCAACTACCAGGAAGAGAATGAAGGACACCAAGCTACTACTGAAACGCCAGAGCGTCTTGGTGATGCGCTACATGGTACAATTCCAACCCCCTTACCTCCATTAGCAAGCACACGTCGAAGAACTCCGAAGCGTATACAAGTTGATGAAAGACTTATGAATTCCATTGAAGGTACGCTATCTAAACGTAGTATTGCTTATCAAACTCAACAGATACTTGATAAATATTTTGTTTCTAAATGTGATGGAGATAAATGTAGATTATTTTTATCATTGTTAAAATCTAGGAGCATGAATGTTGTTAGGAAAAAGTTAGGGATAAAGATGATAAAGAATTCTGAACCAAGTTCTCATATAGTTAAAAGCCTAGTAGATGCATTTGGTAAAATTGGTAAGAACACACGTTCAAAGGACCGCAATGCTGCTCGTCGTGTGTTGTCACAATCAATTGCAGATAAGAACACCAGGGCCCTTCGTATTCTCAGGCCTACATCGAAACTAGTTAATTTGAATGTAAAAACCCTCCGTAGGTATTCTATTAGAAGAGAACATCTTGACACAACCGATCAGACAGATTTTTGGGCCTTTGTTGGTCGGTTGCCACGTCGTGACATGAAGCTAGTTGATGCAGTAAAGGGACTAGTGCATAGTTTTTGGCATGATCACACAAGGCCTTCTTCAAACCGAAAGGATGTACTAAAACTAAGAAGGGGTTCGAAGGATCGTGAGCCACATACTAAGCATCTTCTTGATATAACACAGACAGAGCTTTACGAAAAATTTAAGATTGAGCATAGACAATTGAACTTGGGGCAAAGATCTTTTGAGAAATGTAAGCCATGGTATGTTAGAATAAATACTCTTCGTAACACTTGTTGTTGTAGATACCATGTAGAATATGAATATTACTATGAAACATTTTTGTACATTCGTCGTGTGTTGCATACTAACATTGTGCAGGATTGCTCCATGACAATACCACCGACTTCATCAAGAGAATTCATTCATAGCATCATGTGCAATAGGCCCGAGGGGCAAACATACTATGCAAAATCTTGTTTGGATGGAACATGCTCCAACTGTGCTGGAATGGCATTATTGAGCCAATGTATGCACGAGAATGGAGACAGTGAATTTGGGAAAATGGTTACAGACATGAAAAGTTTCAAATATATCAACTATGAAATAGTCCCAGGGAAAGAAAGCAAAAAAATACAATTGGTGACATCTCAGGTATGCATTTATATCTATAAAATTATGTTGTAACGGTTACATTTCAATCCTTACTTACAACAAAAAACTGACATTGAGATCATTTTGTGTCACCAGGTACAAGTTAGTGACTTCATCAAGGAATTTATTGAAAAGACACATCAATATGTTCAGCATGTCCACATGGCACGATGGTAGGATGAGAAGTTTAGAATATGCAGAGATACATTTCCCCTTGGTACTATACTTTCAGTTGTTGATTTTGCCGAGAACTACACTCTACAACCTCAAAATGAGATCCAAAGTCAGTATTATCACTCTGAGCAGGTTTCCTTGATGGTCCATATCACATACAGGCATGGCCCAAATAGCACTGAAGAGCAAAGAGAAATTCTGAAGGAATATCACTTCTACATAAGTGATGATAGGTGCCACGACTTCCACTATGTACGTCATTGCTTCATCATGTTCTATGATCACTTGAAGGGAAGGAACATACAGATGGACCGACACTGGATTTGGTCTGATGGGTGTGCTGGTCAGTTAAAAAATGCACGCATATTTCAGTGGTTGTGTTCATTGCATAAAAACTACAAAGTGCCACATATGTGGAACTATTTTGAGACTGGGCATGGTAAAGGAGAGCATGATGGAGCCGGAGCATGTGTCAAAACAGCCCTACGAAGAGAGGAATTGAAAGTATCTACAGAATCTACTATTCTAAATGCTCAATCTATAGTCAGGTGGTGCACGTCAGTAATGGGAGAGGAATCAACTATGCGAGTAGAATCCACAAGAAAGAGACATGTGGAGAGATTTTTTTGGGAGGTGGTAGACATAGATCGTTCACATGCATGGGAATGCAAGACTGTGCCTGGGACTCGTGGCTTTCATTCGGTTCGAAGCTCTGATAACCCAGTATTTGAAATTTGGACCAGAAAACTCGCTTGTTTTTGCCCGCCTTGTTGTGATGGTGACTGGGATGGGTGTGAATCATTGGATTGGGTTGATGGATGGGATCGCATATCACTTCCACTTGATCATCGTGCAATTGTTGAGTTAACTCCGTTGGAAGAAGACCAATCATCTATTTCTGCAGATTTTGATCATGTCTCAGACCTTGTACAACCCGGTATGATGCATTTCCTTAACATTTTTTGTTTGTTTACGTAGTCTTCAAATGCACATTAATGGCCTTGTATCGCACGAAAAATATTTTGATCATATACCTACAATCATATAATGCAGGGCACATATACGCAGTGGTTGCCTCAAAAGATACTGAATGGGGTGATGAATACTGGTTGGCACGCTGTATAGATGGAAAGCAAACCCTCATTGTGTCCATGACTGACGATGAAAACAACCACTTTCCAACTGGTTCTATGGTTGTTAAAGGTGAATACTTGACACAGGACAACAATGGAAGAAAGAAGGGTGGATATGTTTACAGGGATTACAAACCAGGTGCAAGTGTATATCACTTTACCAACTTAATCATTGGCACAAACCTTCAGGTACGAACAATGCCTAGTCGAAATACATCGAAGGTACGCTACTTCTTACTGGATACAGAGCACGAGAGACTAATGGAGACCATCAGTATAAGAGATGATCCGGAGGGCTTGGTTGTATGATAATAGGTGGGATCTAGCATGATGAGGTACGTTACATACTTTTAATACTATACTATTTTCACTATTTGTAATTGAATATTGATATATGCTCAATTTTCACATGTATGTTTCATATGAATATGTCAATTTTGCGTTCTTGATATGCCAAATTTACAAGAGATGGATTAAAATTATATTATGTTCATATGATCAGTAAACCATATATTAATCATGTTTGAGAGGTTGCTTAGCTAACTTTAAGGGCATTTAAGCTCTATGTTAGGCCCAACTAAATCCTTATGAATCACTAGACAATCGAATTGGTTCCTTGAGTAATTCAAATTTCTTTATGTAAAACCATTTTTCATTCATTTTAGTATGAAATCAAGTTTTTAGTATTTTTTTCTCTTTACTGGCTCTATTCTAGTTTCCTTTGAAAAATTGCTCAAAGTATTGTTGTTCTTAGTTTTATGAACCTATTTGTGATCTCTTTCATGTGATCATAAGATTTTACACATCACTGCCATAACCACTAGACAATTGTACACTATACAACTATGAAAGTCTCTCTTAATCTAGCGACAACCACCTTTTACCCATTTCTATAGAATTTATTTTCTTTAATAATTTTCTAATCCAAATTTTAATAGCTATTACATTTTCACTATACAACTATGAAAGTCTCTAGTGACAACCACCTTTTACCCATTTTTATTATACATCTCTAAGTTATCCACACAAAAACACACACATATATATATAATAATTATTGTGTATTCATAGTCAAAACTAAAAAATATATGGATTAAAGTGGATAAACATTAAACTAAAATTATAATAATTGTGTTTTTTAATCCATTTTTTACATATGATCAGTAAACCCTAAAATTATATTATGTTCATCATGTTGGTTATTGGCTTCACCCAACAAAATTAATTCAATTCATGCTCACTATATTAAACAATACACTTATATTAAATTTAATTCATGTCTTGTTAAATATTTCATAATGAATTAGCTAGTTGAGAGCACCACCTTAGACCAAGCCATCATCATCAACATCTTCATCATCATCATGGACCTGCAAAACCCTAGTTTCCAAAGTGTCTAGGCAGGTTCGGGCTAGGAACACTAGCCATACCCGCCCGGTGGATGATTTTCCAAAGTTGACCCCCGTGTGCAAAAATTGCACACTCCCACACTGAGCAAAACCCTAGTTTCCAAGATGGACCTGCAAGGTGACACATGGGCCACCGGGTAGGAGGGGAGGGGCATCCCTGGCACTATCCCGGTGTGCTGAATCCAACAGAGTCGACGGTTCGTCGATCTGAGCCACGGTCTTCATTCTATGGCTCGTCCCGTCTCACTACCAGAAGGCCTTCAGGGACACCTGCTGGATACCTACCGGGGGCATAGAACTCCAACCATGCAACAAAACCGGGTTCCGGGGAGTCCTGCAGGTGTGTCTAGATAGGTTCGGGCTAGGAACACTAGCCATACTTGCCCGGTGGATGATTTTCCAAAGTTGACCCCTGTGTGCAAAAATTGCACACTCCCACACTGAGCAAAACCCTAGTTTACGAAATGAATGCACAATGAAGCCACTGGGCCATGGGGAAACGAGGGAGAGGGCCCCCTAGAGGTAATCGCACGCCAGGAGACCAATGGAGTCGACGGTTCGTCGGTCCGACGTCCGGTTTCCGAGTTATGTCGAGTTGCAAGTCGCATGAAAATGTCGTTCAGGGACACTTGGTGAATTTCCGTCCGGGAGCCAAAAAGCAAACGGAGCAGGAAAATTGCATGCCGTTGGCTCCTGCAAGTGTGTGTGGGAAATGCCGACGTGGGAACACTGCCGGGAGCCATAAATCCATGATAGTAAATTAATTCATGACAAAAAAAACTGAATTATTCCTTTCAATGGATGTGGTTTTCAATTTCCTATGTTGTTAGGTCAATTTGGCACATTCATTGAAAGAAATTGTAGACTTTAATGATGATCACAACAAGTGTGTTTGTTAAAACCTTGTGAAATAGAGCATCAAAAGACCTACATTGTAGGCCATATAATTGTGTTTGTTTACCTTTTGTTTGATGGACCATGCACAATAAGTAATAAAATAATTTTTGAAGTAGGTCATTTCATTTTTCTGATTTTTTCTTTGGTGGTGTTGAAAAAGACCATTGTTCTTATTGATGGGATTTCATGTGCTTATGATTCTTTGGATAATCTGGACACATACAAGGACACCATTATTAGACTAATTCATTATAAACAATTTAATATGAGTAATCTACATAAATGAATTGAAAAATTAACAAAAATAACAAACAACCCATATACTTTGGAATATAACACAAGAGTGACCATGTTAGGCAATCTTACTTATCTACTTACCTATGGTCATCTAAGTAGACCATTTGGATCATGTCTATTACTAATGATCTCCATTAACTTTTCATGTTCACAATGAGGCTTGAAGTATCATACCTTTGATGGGTGCTTCCTTGGCATTGTTTGTAGTTTGAGGTTTGTATCGAAAACTAAGTTTGTAAAGTGGTATATAGATTCACCTAGTCTAATCTTGAAATACATAACCAACCTTCTTCCATGTTTGGTCATCCAGTGTTAGATATTATCCTTTAATAACCATCAAACTGATTACAAGTTGATCACCATTGTCATCTATTAGTGAGACATGAGGGTTTGGTTCGCCTTTAAGGAACATGCCAACAAATAGTGAGTGCCCCATTAATTATCTTTCAGGGAAACAGTACCTACAGAATATAATGTTTACCTACACAACATCTCGATCATGATCCCCTTTCCCACACTCAGTTTCAAAAGTGCTGTAAAGGAAACCTTTACATTTACATTTGCATTAACATGACAACCAAGTCTCAAAAATGAGATTGATGGTGTTTATTCTCATGCAATGTATACAGTTAGGATTAAGACAACTGTATAAATCTATGGAATTATAAATGGAGATATTAATCCAAAAGGAAGCCAATGTTGGCCTTGCCAATCTTTTATTCCGAATGCAAACGAAATATTAGATTCCATTTTGCTATGTTTCCATGTAAAATATATTTGAAAAAAACATATATTTGGATTATATGGAAATCCTTCTTACCTTTGACATTGTTTGGGATCTGCAGGATGGGAATGAAGTATTTTTTAGGGATTAAGAGGAGTATTCAATTACGCAAACTTATGAATGCCTATTGTGACAAGCAATCCATTGATTTCAACTCCATCAAATTTCTGTTTGATGGATGATGTTTGCAAGGTGAGCAAGTTTAACCCACCAATGCGAGATTGCATGCAATTACACTGAGCAAAACCCTAGTTTACGAAATGAATGCACAATGAAGCCACTGGGCCATGGGGAGACGAGGGAGAGGGCCCCCTAGAGGTAATCGCATGCCAGGAGACCAACGGAGTCGACGGTTCGTCAGTCCGACGTCCGGTTTCCGAGTTATGTCGAGTTGCAAGTCGCATGAAAATGCCGTTCAGGGACACTTGGTGAATTTCCGTCCGGGAGCCAAAAAGCAAACGGAGCAGGAAGATTGCATGCCGTTGGCTCCCGCAAGTGTGTGTGGGAAATGCTGACGTGGGAACACTACCAACACTGGCTCGGGGGAGGTTTTTGCAGAGTTGACCTACCAATGCGAGATTGCATGCAATTACACTGAGCAAAACCCTAGTTTACGAAATGAATGCACAATGAAGCCACTGGGCCATGGGGAGACGAGGGAGAGGGCCCCCTAGAGGTAATCGCACGCCATGAGACCAACGGAGTCGACGGTTCGTCGGTCCGACGTCCGGTTTCCGAGTTATGTCGAGTTGCAAGTCGCATGAAAATGCCGTTCAGGGACACTTGGTGAATTTCCGTCCGGGAGCCAAAAAGCAAACGGAGCAAGAAGATTGCGTGCCGTTGGCTCCCGCAAGTGTGTGTGGGCAATGCCGACGTGGGAACACTGCCAGCACTGGCTCGGGGGAGGTTTTTGCAGAGTTGACCCACCAATGCGAGATTGCATGCAATTACACTGAGCAAAACCCTAGTTTACGAAATGAATGCACAATGAAGCCACTGGGCCATGGGGAGACGAGGGAGAGGGCCCCCTAGAGGTAATCGCATGCCAGGAGACCAACGGAGTCGACGGTTCGTCGATCCGACGTCCGGTTTCCGAGTTATGTCGAGTTGCAAGTCGCATGAAAATGCCGTTCAGGGACACTTGGTGAATTTCCGTCCGGGAGCCAAAAAGCAAACGGAGCAGGAAGATTGCGTGCCGTTGGCTCCCGCAAGTGTGTGTGGGCAATGCCGACGTGGGAACACTGCCAACACTGGCTCGGGGGAGGTTTTTGCAGAGTTGACCTACCAATGCGAGATTGCATGCAATTACAGTGAGCAAAACCCTAGTTTACGAAATGAATGCACAATGAAGCCACTGGGCCATGGGGAGACGAGGGAGAGGGCCCCCTAGAGGTAATCGCACGCCAGGAGACCAACGGAGTCGACGGTTCGTCGGTCCGACGTCCGGTTTCCGAGTTATGTCGAGTTGCAAGTCGCATGAAAATGCCGTTCAGGGACACTTGGTGAATTTCCGTCCGGGAGCCAAAAAGCAAACGGAGCAAGAAGATTGCGTGCCGTTGGCTCCCGCAAGTGTGTGTGGGCAATGCCGACGTGGGAACACTGCCAACACTGGCTCGGGGGAGGTTTTTGCAGAGTTGACCTACCAATGCGAGATTGCATGCAATTACACTAAGCAAAACCCTAGTTTACGAAATGAATGCACAATGAAGCCACTGGGCCATGGGGAGACGAGGGAGAGGGCCCCCTAGAGGTAATCGCACGCCAGGAGACCAACGGAGTCGACGGTTCGTCGGTCCGACGTCCAGTTTCCGAGTTATGTCGAGTTGCAAGTCGCATGAAAATGTCGTTCAGGGACACTTGGTGAATTTCCGCCCATTTTATAATTTAAGCCACTTTTAAATATTTGAACTTCCATATTATTTTTGAAAGAGTATAATATTTCAAAACTCCTAAAGAGACAAAAACACATGATCAAAACTCCTAAGGCTGTAATTTAGAGTAGTAATAATGGGGGTGATGGAGTTGAATTTGATCCTATGGAAGATAATGATACTAATATTATTGAGAATAAAGGGATAATAGGTTGATCCATGACACCTTTGTTTGCATGGATGAGGATGCACCTATGTATGAGACCTATGATAATATTCATGATGTACATCTTATTGATAAGGCACACAAAGGCCTATACAAGAGATCAAAGATGGGTCACTTTGTCTACTAATTTGATGTTGATAAAATTGAAGGTATTGAATGACATTTCAAACAATGGTATGACAAAGATCCTAATGTATACACAAGGTTAATATATAAGGTGCCCCATAAGGTTCTTTGTCATATCCCTATAATTCTAGGTTTTTGATGATTGTTTAGGTTAAAAAACATAGCACATTATATGGATTATCATGTACAAAGATAAGTGAAGATGGTATTATATGAGTGGCTACAAATGGTTCTCAATTTACGATCATCAAGGAAATATTACCCATTTTTTAAGAAGAACCTCATAATGTTAGACTTTCATTGGTAGTTGATGGCAATGGGTGTGCATGAGTGAGTTCGTTGAAACCTTGAAAACATTGTATTGCATTTAGTTTGATTAAATTACACGAGCAAGAACTTTGACATAACTTGTAATGATCATCCAAAATCACAAATTTTAATTAGATACCAATTAGTGCATGCATGTAGTGAATTCGTTGAAACCTTTGAATATAATAGTTTGTTCTTTTGACATAGTGCATTCATGAGTAATAGATAATCCACACAAATCAACACATTAGAATGACACAAGTACATGTATCCAAAAGTACATATATATCCAAAAGTGCATGTCTCCAAAAGTACATGTATATCCAAAAGTCTCCAAAAGTGCATGTCTCCAAAAGTACATGTATATCCAAAAGTATCGAAAAGTACATGTATCCAATGAAGTCAATGTACATGTCTCCAAAAGTACATGCACAATAAAGTCAATGTACATGTCTCCAAAACTGAATGTATCGAAAAGTACATATATATACAAAAGTATCCAAAAGCACATGTGTCCAAAACTATCCAAAACTATCAAAAATCAAGCTTTCTCTTGTTCTTTCCCGACGTTGATCCTCTAGGCACATCCCTAGGATCAATGTGCATCCCTAGATCCTGCAAATTAAATATCAATTGTTAAATTCAACTAACTATGTACACTAATACATTATCTCAACAATTATCAACTGGTGCATGGAAAGTGCATGAAACACTTGGTCACTGAAGGACATCTCACCTCAACTGACAAAGGAGATTGTGTTGCTTGTGTAGCAGATGGAGCTGTCGGTTAAACATCCAGGATGGTTGAACCAGGGGGGCCAGGCACTGCTCCTGCTGGTGGTGGCTACAATGAAAAAATGTTGAAATAGTTAGAAATGCATGAATAAACAATAGGTCCAACAATAATAAACTATGTAAAGATAATGTTGAAATAGTTACATACCTGTGTGTGATCAGTCGCCACTGCAGATGCGGCACTAACTGCTGCATCAACCATCGATGCAAGGTTCTCAGCAGACAACTCGGGTTCCTGTTGCAGTAAACATGCAATTCAAACATTAACAAAAACGATTTATGCACTGGATTTCAAGTTAAACAACAAATATCATCGAAGGATATACATTACCGTGGTGTGAGTAAGCCCATGGTCGTGGGCAGCTGGAGTCTTTCTCGGAGTAGAACGCCTCACATACACACGACCCTTGTTCACGAATGGCCTGGAGGGAGATGCAAATCCAGGCAATGGGCCAGATGTGTCGGATGGTGCCTACAGTCAGCAAGTGTTCATGTAGTTAGACATGCATGATTCAACAAACAAACATGTATTTAAAAAATGTCATTTTTAATTGTTTACCTAGAGCCCAGACGTTTCAGGGGACGGTATGACCATGGGCACTACCTCCACATTACCTTGCCCCTGTGAAGGATCTGCCATCTGCAAGTTTAATAATTGTAAATATTAGACCGTATATAGCATTAATGAACTAAAATGTAAAGTATGTGGAAATTAACAAATTAACAAGTATTAAAAAACTGAAATTTTAAAATGTTTACCTCGGTGTGAGATACGGCAATAGGTGGTATATAAGATGGGCCTGCCGAATGGGTAGCATCATGCCCCCCTGTCGAGTCTGGAACATCCGGCTCTGGGGCGTCACTGCCGGTAATCATCATCAACTGCAAGTTCACAAAATTAATATATTAGCTCAAACTATATATATGTGTACAAAGACGAAAATAAATGAAGAATTTATTACAATTAACGATCAAGATACCTCTCTCAAAAAGCCACTGAAGGCAACATCTGATGCAATACCATAGCAGGGACGACCACATGACGTGCACTCGTGAGTATCAGTACTAGGATGGGGAATAGCTGATGGTCCTCCACTAGTGGATGGTCCTGATGGTCCTGCAGTAGTGGATGGTCCTGATGGTCCTGCACTAGCTGATGGTCCTGCATGGTGACGAGCTGGTGTATGTACCACACCAGGGACAGATGTCCCTTCCTCACCCATATGTTGAACCATCCTGCCATGGCGAACAACCGTCCGTGCCAAACTCAAAAATGCATCCCATGTCTGCGGAATAATGCGATGTGCTGGTGGGACATCTGGCCCAGGCAACTGCCTGCGAGGTGCAGGGATAGGGCGATCCTGGTCTCGAAGCCTGGCATTGGGTCGGTTTTGGGGCATCCCCCCACCGATCCCCTGGAACTGTAAGATGTCAAAATAGTTAACGTGTTTATGCAACACGAACTCTGCATACATCTTTCGAAGGAAATATAAGGGAATTTCCCTGTTGTTGTGTGGTGGCATATCAAAAACCATGTACCATCTGTCCATCCAGTTATCAACAAATGGTTGAAACGTGCACCACTCAATGGAGATATGCGGCTTGCTTGCATTAGGGATTTCCCCCGTCCGAGGGTCCCTAAACAATGCAAATATGACCTCTTTGGATATGTTCAGCTTTTTTACTGCATTGTAATATAGTCCATCAGCATATTGTTGTCTTTTTCTTTCTCTGTAAGATGCAATATCATACAGGACATTCGTAGATTGTAAAATTGTGTCCACAATTGCATCCAAGGTTGATGCAAGTGAACGGCGAATCCTGTCGCCACCACTAAAAGCTTCACTTATGCCCCTCAATTGGGCAAGCTCAATCAATATTTCGGCATTGGCATCCATAGCCGCAACTGCAATAAAGACATTAATACGAAAATCATTAGAAACATATACATGGTATATAATGACGTCTCTTCAAAATTGAACATGTATTAAATCAAACTCACATAAGCAATTTAATGGCATTTACTCACATACATTTAAAACTTAAAATTAAACATTTGACAATTAAAAAGTAAGTTAGTCAGATTGGCAGAGAGGAGGGGGAGGAGGATCAAGGCAGTGATGAGTTTGTTGATTCAGGCATGGAGGAGGAGGATCAAGGCAGTGATGAGTTTGCATCTATGTGTCTCAATGTCTCATTGTGTTTTGTGATTGTGAATGACAAATGTGTTGTGATTTGTGAATGATCTAATTTCTATTGAATATTTCATATTTGTAATTGTAAATGTAATTTCTATTGAATATTTGTAATTGTAAATGTTAAATTTTATTGGATGATCTATATGTCTATATTTTTAAATTTTAATATATTTTAAAAATATATTAATTCCGGGGGTCACCGTGTCCTACATGTCATAATTCCGGGGGTCACCGTGTCTAGTGGGGACCAGGGATCAAATTTGAAGGGTGGGGTCCCATTTCACTATGAAGGGCTATGAGATATTGAACACTATTGAAGGGCTATGAGAAATTTATTAATATTTATTCTATGTGTATATATGGATGTGTTCATGTTGTATGGATTGGATTCTAGGTTAACCGAGGCCTTTTTAGAGCAAAGAATGGGGTAATTACTATTTGGGAAGAAGTTTTTTATCAAATGTAAATTGCGGTGATGGAAGATATTGAGGGTGCCACATGTTGTGGAGAAAGTAGTATTGATTCCTATGACGTAATAGGGAGTTCAAAAAGTCTGGTTTCAAGTATTGTCATGCGTAGCTCGATTGATTTTTCTCGCGCTAGGGTTGTAGCAACTGTTATGGCCATTACTGTTAAAAGGATTGAAGGGGTGGAATCCCGTGAAACGATGAGTTCTTTTGTTAAGACGTAGATTCAGTGAAATTTGGTGGGAGTCTTATGTTCATTTTATGCACAAAATTCGATTACTTGATTTTGTTGCATTGTTAACTCTCCTCCTAGTCATAGCTACAATCTCTTATATAATTGTGAAGGTTATCAATCCACTCAATATATTAAAGTTGTAGTAGGCCAAAATCATCCACATATTTATTGTACTCACAAATGTTGACATTCCAATTTCTATGTAGAGCGCCCATTAACATTAGATTGTATGGGACATGTTTTTGAGGCATGATGTCATTATCTCATAACAAGAAGCTTTTTATCCATAAATATGTCATCTACAAGCCAACGGAATTGTTCCTAATCCTTTATAAAACTTTGTCATAATTATATCAATACCAACATCCCTACCTATTGACTTAGCTTAGAAGATATTACACCTTCGGATAACCAAACCTGATTCCAAGGTTGGTAATCATAAACGTAAAAGCATCATCATAAGGAAATAACATGTTGTGTTGAGGAAATTCCTTTTTTTCCATTTCCTTCTCAGTATAATATTTGGTTGTGGATCATTTAAAATGTATAATTTATTTTAATATAATTGGGAAGCTAAATTCAAATTCATTAATATATTAATATGATTTGATTTTTTATTATTAATAATAAGTTATTCTTTTCATTTGAAAATGTAATAGTACATCAAAATTTCAATGTTTACTAACGTAGTAAAGTTGAGAGGCTTTATTTTTCAGTGGATATAGCAGACCTGTAAATTCATAGGATGTCAAAAATCTAGTCAGCCTTGAAGTTGAGCTCCTCAAAGAAAACGAATTTCTTTAAATATGTTTATGGCAGGCTGGCATTGCCAGCTTCGCTCCGCAAACTATCCTGGAGGACTGGAGGAGATAGGGTAGGTGGAACTTGGAAGTAGCTCATCCACAGTGGAATAGGGGTATAAGAAAAAGCTTGTTTCTATTCATGCAATATGGTCGGAGCCATGGAAGCATGGAATTCCAGCATTGACTTGATACAACAAAGAAAACAAAAGGTGGAACTTGGGAGCTGCAGGATTGACTTGATACAACAAAGAAAACACAGGGTGTGAGGCTGGGAGCCGTAGATGGTAGGATTAACTTGATACAACAAAGAAAACACAGGTCTATAGGTAGGGGCCACGGGCAGGAGCAACAACCTGCAACATTACAAGAAGTTTATGGATTGTGGATTTTGTCTGAAATGCCAAATTCGCGGGGGCATATTAACATAATATATTATACATTGAATACTCAATTAACTCACGGAGTCAGCATTCACGAATTGGTATGTGATAACTTGTAACTTGGTAACCCCGCTAGCAACAACACGTATGAGCCACCTTCCAGGTTTAATAATTTTGTTGATGCCATTAAATGTGTTAAACACGTAAGCGCTCGCTACAAACACGAGAACTTCGAAGCGTTCAAGCCATGGGCTACTCAGTGTAAGCCCGTCCACGTAAGTTGCTCAATGATATTATTAGAGGCCCAATGGTCCATGATCCATGGATGATCGAACACGTGGATATTGAAGAGTAAGCGAGTCCCACTCCCAAGTCACCTAGCTAGTAGCCGCATTCCCAATTTCCCACTAAAAATTGTTGATGGGTGAAATTTGAAGCTACCCTTCTGTTGCAATTTTAAACAGTAGTGGTTAATTTAATTATTGAAGGGCTTACCATGAAATTAAATTTTTTTTGCATGGTAAAATTTGAAGTGGCCTTCTATGACGTGTGGGTAAAATTTGAAGTGGCCTGAAGGCTTCAAATTTGAAGCCTGGTGGGGACACTCGTGTCCCGTGTCCTTGTGTCGGGTGACTTAGATGAATACATTGTAGAAAGGGGGGAGTTTTAATTTTTTCAATTTTTGGTTTGATTATGAAGTTTTGAGTTTTTTGAAAAGGGTTTCATTTTGAGGTGTGAATTTAATTACAAATTGGGTTATTCCCAATTTGATCAATATTACAAAACTAGGTTAAACAATAAAAAAATAGTAATTTGGATTATAAAATCACAAAAAAATGATTTGGGTGAATAAATTACCTGACTAGATGAGAATGCACCGGTAAATTTGTCTCCCCTCCAGCGAAATCGAGCAACACGGATAGTTGAGTGGGCCACAAAGCGTCCTCATCCAGGGTCAATTTCGCCTCTATTCGCGTTTCTGATGCGTGAGTGTCGTGGGTGGTCGGCAATCGGCCGACTGTGTTTTTAAATTCATTTTTAGTTTTACATATCGCGTATGCGATTTGTAAATACATAACGCGTACGCGTTTTTTAACTACATAACGCGTACGCGTTATTGTTACCTAGCCTACATGTCCAATGACATGTTAGGCTCGGGTCTTACCATGGCAGGTGGTAAATATCAGAAACGCGTTATGTTTTAGGTATCAGGAACGAGATTTGAAAAAAGTAGCATTGCATCTAAAGTGACCCTCATCTTCTTGCACACACCCTGATACATAAATCAATACATTAGGGCTTTCTTGCCTAGTATATAACAATAATCTGCATCAGTCAGGGTCCATGCCCAATATGTAAATCTATAAAATAAATGAATCATGTGCACTAGGGCTTATTCCCAATAATCAAAATAAATCATAGGTGTTGGGGCCTTAAGCCCAATATATAACATAAGAAATAGTTAGTCAAAACTCGGGATATTACAGTTCATCCCAAAAGAGGCCTATTTGATATTGGCCAATCACCAATGGGAGAAACAAGAGAATATTTGGAATAAAATCTGGAAGTAAAATCTCTAACCTAAGGTCTCCACTTTCGTCTCGTTGGTTTCTTGGAGAAAAATTCTAACTTGGGATTGAATCATCGAAAGAGCCTTTGAACCCCCATCTATATGCTACGTGTGTATATTTTTTGAAGAGGATGTTGAACACCTTCTTAATCATTGTGCCTTCATTTAGCATTTATGGGACAAAGGAGCTAGCAATTTTCAATAATTTAATTGAAACCGTGTGAGCATCAGAGAAAATTTGGCCAACTGGCGCAAACATATCTCCAACAACAATAACATAAGCAAAATATTTCAACTCTTTCCAGGTTTTCTTCTATGGGAGATATGGAAAGAAAGAAAATGATGAATCTTCAAAGATTCGAGCCTTTCGTCTGACCATATTTGGAAAATAATTCAGTCAGACATTCATGAGAGCATTTTTGTATCCCAATGGTCCTTCGGTGAATGGGACCTTCATGCCCAAGATAGGGCCATTATTTTTTCTTGGGATCTCAGTTGAAGCCCAAACCAAATTAGTGCTCCCAAGCCACATCTAGACTCTACGCTCTGAGATTCCCTCCTCTTGGTCTCCACTGGAAGAGTGATTTGTGAAGTTAAACTGTGATGGGGATAGTCAGGGCAATCTTTGTCCTATGGGGTTTGGGGTAGTCTTTAAGGATGGAAGAGGTAGAATTCTCAAATTCTTTGTTGGCTCCTTGGGCTTGGAAAGAAATAAGGTAGAAAAGTTAAATGCGATGCTTAAGGGAATCCAAATTGCAAATGAAGCCAGATACAAAAAAAAATAGTTGAGGGAGCTTCCAAGGTTATGGTGTAGATTCTAAATCGACTTCTCAATGCTTGTAGTATTAGCATAAACAATCCGATTTGGAGACTTGCTACTAAATTGGAAGATCTTGCTGCCAATATTCAGCATTCCCATGCTCTCTTGCCTCACCATGTTCGAAGAGATTCCAACAAGCTTGTAGACTGGTTGGAAAATTGGGGGGTGAATCACTTGTGGGAGTAATGCAACTAATCATGGTTAGATGATGCGAGTCCCATACTCAAAGAGGAATGTCCTAGGACCAATAATTAGGACACACACCCACATGATGGGTGCCATCTTAATGATCAACCAAGAAGGGAACAAGGGCACTTGGACGGATGATGGGTGTGATTGGAAAGGTGGGTCAGTAGGTTGTTGTCCCCACCTGTCAAGCAGTCATGCGACAAGAAAGGTCATTATGAACCAAATTCTAGATGAGTACGACATTTGGGTTGGTGAAGGGGTATTGGTACATATATTTGTATATTCACTTTTGTGGGATTTCATGTCTCTATATGATAATTTCCACCACAATGGACGAAGGGCTTGTGATTTGGTGTCCCCCCTTCATAGGAGTGGTTGTTGTGGAGACCATCTTTGCATCCGCATTATTGAATTTGTCTATATTTTCCATTCCTACTAGGATATCCTTCCTAAGAAAAAAAATTTGTGGTCTCAATGGAGGACGATGGCCTTCATGTTGGTTTCGCAGTGCTGGCAGCTTTAGTATGGCTCCCACAAGGACTACCAACGATAGGACTACAAATGGCACTAAGCGCTCTCACAGGGCATGAGCGCAGAGGGAGATGGAGAATGCGAAAGGATTATTCGAAGCATCAGTTAGTCACATGGATCACAGTCGTCCTGAGCTTATGGAGAAGCAAATTTGTTGGGAGAAGCAACACCCCAATGCACAAAAGATCATGGATGAATTTGGGGGATTAGTCGAAGATTCGTGCTCCTCCAGAACACGTGATACAAGGAATACTAAAAGCATGGGAATGTATTGGACTATAAAATCTCTCTTAAGCATGGAAATGGACGACTGTGTGCAGGGTAAATTTTAGGAAGAAATTAAGAGCCCCCTGGTGGCTACAAAAATTACTATCCTCGAAGAGGATATGCATCATCTTGCGTGCAACCAGGTTATTGCTGAAGAGCAAGTGAATTGGGCGCATTGGCTTGTGAGCTAATATAGCTACATGTGTCTTGTCCTTCAGCCCCACAACTTGTTTTTCATCGTCATGCTATTGCGCATGCTACCAAAGAGAGAATAAAAAGACCCATCCTATGTTATAGTTTCTTATGAGGACTAATATCAGTTCCATCTAGGTTCAATTTTATCTCTTTTTCTATGTTTTCCCTCATTTTCATTTTTGTGGGCCATAACCCCTTCCCTATGGGGGATCCTTATGATTATATAGTTTCCAAATTAAACTTTGACTCTCAAACCCAAGCAAGCTTAGTCGTTGCAGACACAAATATTTAGTCGCTACAATCTTAGATCTTTTTCCATGACCATGATATCTAGACACTGCATACAAAAGACTGCTTTGTTATGTACCAATTTCCTCATTTTTAGTTTAATATAATGTCGAACTTTAAAAAAAATAAAAAATTAGAACGATAAAAGATACATATTCTACTATGCCCACTCAAATATGTGTTAAAAAACAATCCTTATGGTAAGATAGTCAAACACTTTCCCTCATATAAAAAAAGAGTTTTATTATGCTAGTAAACTTAAACTTAAAGTAATTTAGTAATAAAACCCAACCCCAACCATTAACTTGAAGTTATATTGTTTGTATGATAACATCTCATGTAAAATATTGAGGGAGTCTACTCTATTTATTTTATGTTTTGGATTTTGCGGTATTTTTCTTGGAAACCATGTATTTTTTTTGCTAAAATCTAAATTGGAAGCATTTAAATTGTGTTTTTGAATGCATAAATGGATTCAACACCCTCACGTTATGCAATTTCCACAACTAATATATGTGACTAAGATTTTTTTGAAGATATCCAATATGATTAAACCATCAAACCTTCACATGTAAACCATCATTTTACATGTAAACTTCACAATATATATTTAACATTCTTCATTGAATCTCACTTACTAGTTTAGATCTTAGTTCTTAAGTAAATTAAAACACGTCAAGTACACATAAGAAAGAGACCTATATACGTGGTTCACCCAACTCTTTGGGCTACGTCCACCAAGGAAATGTCACATCTTTATTCATCCAAAAAGAGGAGTACAATCTGCGACATAGTGTGTGCAATAGTTTCTGTTTTCTGAAGCCTCTCACAGAGAGCACTTTCAAACCAACAACCATCTTTCTAAGAGGCAACCCAAGGATTCCCTCCTAGGCTTATCCCAACCAACTCATTATAATTTATACATTGAGGCACTACCCCTCCCGAAGGGTTCTATGATAGAAATGTAACATATACAAGACCTACCCGGACTAGCATATACTCAATTACACCAATAATTACATTTTTTTTTTGTGCAAAGGGTTTACCCTATCTTGATCTTAACATGCATCCTCCAGGGTATGCTTTTCCCAAGCATCCCTCGACATTATCCTGCAATGTTGAATACACAATATATATATATAGAGAGAGAGAGAGAATCAATCTCCCAATTCTCTGCGCTATGCAAACCTGCACATTAACATGTAATATTAAATACACAATATGTACATGAATATGGGATCCATCTCCCAATCCTCTGCACTATGCAAACCTGAACATTAACATGCAATATAAAATACACAATATGTATAAGTATATGGGGTCAAGCTCCCAATCTTCTGTTCTATGCAAACCTGAACATTAGCATGCAATATTCAATACACAATAAGTATATGTATATGGGATCAAGCTCCCAATCCTCTGTGCAAACATCCAAGGGTAAGCGCATAAATAAAGCATGTAAAATATAGAAAATGAAATCGATATCTTGCCAACCTTTGCGCAATCCTCCAAGGGTAAGAAAATATAATTAGCACATATATAAAGCATGCAACTTAATAGATGCCTTCAATATTCAACATATATAATATTCACATATGAACCGAAAACATCCAGGGGTATCATCCCCAACCATCTAATGCGCAATCATCCATAGATATATCTACATATAATATGTGGAACAAATAGCACAATGTGGTTTTCCCCAACCCAAGGGTATTCTCCACATCTGCGCATCAACCATGAGTAATTATACATCTAACAGGTGCAAGAATAAATAACACAGTGTGGTTTTCCCCAACCCAGGGGTATTCTCCACATCTGCCCATCATCCAGGAAGCTAAATAGAAGAATAAAAATATGAACACAGAAGGGATCCATTCCCATGGCTTCCATGATATGCTACAACATACAGGGACCATACCAAATCCAAAACCAAAGAAAAATATTAAACGCAGTAAGGAGTTTATTACCATGGCTTTCATGCAAAGGGATCCTTCCCATCTTTGTGCAGTAGTCACTAGAAAGGTGTCCATAAATAATAAAAGAAATGAGTGTTTATGGGAACCAACCTCCCAAGCTTTGTGCAGCACCACCACTGCATTTAGCACTATGTATTACATATAAAATAAAGGATTGTAAGCAAAGACCTTTCCCTATGCCGAGCGCAGTCTGCCAGAAGACTTATGCACACACTAATATTTTATCAATTAAATACTAACAGGGATCCTTGCCCCAACTTCCACGCAGGTCACCACATAAGCAAATAATATATAAACAAAAGTACAGGGATTTATTCCAAATGCTCTCTACGCTTGCACCAAGGAGTAAAACATGTGAAAAAATAAAAGCATAAAAAAATAGAACTAGAAAAGAATAATGCCTACGAAATAGAGAACCTCCTCTCAATGCAACCATCTCTCTCCCAACCCTACTCCTCAACGCATCCACCCAACTCCTCCACGCAGATGTAAGCATTCAGAAAATTAAAAGAAACTCTCCCAGCATCTCTGCCCATGCTTCTCTCCCCCAACGAATGCCCCAAAGCTCAACCAACAATTAAAATAAATAAATACAAATAAAAACGTTTCTCCTTCAAGCCTCTGCAATTAATGCCCCACTCAGCAATTAAAAAGGAAATTAAAACCTCAACGCCCCCTCAAGAAGAGGTAATTAACAATTTTATAAATCCTCCAAGAAGCCATAAAGAAAGAGTAATTACCAGCCATAAAGAAGAAGCAATTACCACCAGTAAATATTATTGTCCACCAAGAACGCACACGCATTTAATACACAGATACATAAATATAATAATAAACGTTTTCTTTACAAACATAATATTTTACTCACATTAACTCTTCAAGCATTTAACTTAGTTAAAAATAACCAAACTTAAAATAATAAAAAGAGCTCACTTTTTCAAGAATGTAAGTTAACTTTCTCCACTCCTTAACTTAGTAAAAATAGCCAAACCTAAATAATAAAATAGCTCATTATGCATTATCGTATAATTACAAAACAATAATAATATGTCAAAATATATATATATATATATAATTTACATTATTAAAATAATTATTATTATATTAATAATGTTCCATAAATATATATATATATATATATTTATATTAATAATATTTCATTTTTTGAATAGTATAATTTATAAGCCAGATTATTTGGCCTTTTCAATGTATTAATAAAATATATCTTTTATCTTAATAACCTTCACTTTTGCATAAGCTTAAGATTACAAATAAAAGGTACCAAACCATATCCTATCTTTATACTCATATAAGTTGGTTGTAATATCATTATTATAATGTATTTTAATGTTTTGCACATAAACTCCAAACATTAATATAGTACTGAATATTTCACCCTTGTACATAATGCTTACATGTATGAAATAATTACATACACTTATAGGCATATATTGTTTCTCTTTGTATTGTCACTACAATGCAATATATGTAATAATATTCTATTGAGGTGATAGCATAATTATATATAAATATTTTTGTTTCATCTATCTTTTTAAGACACTAAGTAACCATTACTTAGTCCAATAGGTGGTAAATAGTTAGCTTATGCTAAAAGTTAGGTAGTGGTTCTAAAGAAGAGAACCCATGATGTCGCGGGCCGGGAATAGGATATTAAGGACACCCGTAGGATTTTCTTAGTTTTACTTAACAGCTTTTAGTATAAATTAACTTAGTGTTAAGTTTTAGGTATTAGGTTACGTTTAGTGCCTCTCGGCGGTTAAGGGTAATTTCGGTGTCCCCTTCAAGGACTAACCGAAACCCAAGGAACTCAAGTAACCTTTGGTGAACGTTACCGTTCACTCCAGTGCTTGCGGAAACAAGATGGCATAAGTCGTCTCCCGAGATTCCCAAGCCATTTAAGCTCGTCCCTGTTAGGTCATATCAAGAGCTGAGTCTCCAAATTCTAGCATTCCAACTTAACAATTAGAATTATTACTACCTTAACTACAATGTTTACTGGTGGGGCCTTGGCCTTTAGCTCCTCACTAGAAACACTACAATACATATTCACATTTACAAAAAATAGCAGGGTTGTAAAAGAGGGATATTACATCCTCCTCCCCTTAAGAATAACACCGTCCTCGGTGTTCATGCTTTTAAACCGTTTGTCTTCCTCTCTTGGATTTCTTTGTATGTTCTTCGTTTGTCGCCTTTTTCTTGCCTTTGAACTTTTCATGACCTCGTCAAGTTGATATCATTCATAAATTGTACTTTTCACAAACAACACGAGTTGTTTTCTTATCATCTTATCATAAATATATATATTTACATGGAATTTTTTTATTTTTTTTTTATTTTTTTTTATTTTTATTTTTTCCGAAAAAAAACATCAATTAGAGCATAGGTAATCATTTTTCCTTGCAACATCATGTTGCGGCCTTTTTTCTCGAAACCATTTTCAGAGTTTGGTTTTCTTACTAAGATCTTCTTGGTAATTTCTTGCCCTTGCACTTTTGTGAGTATACATATAAATTCTGATCTAAGATAATATTTTCTGAATTCTAGTCATGGTACTTCTTTTATGTACCTTTAGTCTTCATCTACTTTCTTTTCCTTCAAAACAATATTGTTAATTCTCATAACATAACTTAAGACATGCATACTTCAGCATAATTATACAAGTTCATAACATAAGTATATGCGCATACCTTGTGCATGCATAGTAGGAAACACTTCCTGGTGCGTCATCTCAACACATCTTACAATAGTTTATGTGCTTAGGAAAAACTGTTCCCCTCCTCAAGCCCTCTCGCTTGAGTCAAAGAATTCTTTTCTCGTTCCCCTTAAGCCTTCTCACTTGAGACCAGGAACTATTTTCTCGTTCCCCTCAAGCCTTCTCGCTTGATACCAGGAACTCTTTTCTCGTTCCCCTCAAGCCTTCTCACTTGAGAGCAAGAACTCTTTTCTCGTTTCCCTCAAGCCTTCTCGCTTGAGTCCAATAATTCTTTTCTCGTTCCCCTCAAGCCTTCTCACTTGAGACCAGGAACACTTTTCTCGTTCCCCTCAAGCCTTTTCGCTTGAGACCAGGAACTCTTTTCTCGTTCCCCTCAAGCCTTCTCGCTTGAGTGCAGGAATTATTTTCTCTTTCCCCTCAAGCCTTCTCGCTTGAGTCTAGGAATTCTTTTCTCTTTCCCCTCAAGCCTTCTCGCTTGAGTCCAGGAATTCTTTTCTCTTTCCCCTCAAGCCTCTCGCTTGAGTCCAGGAAATTGTTTTCCCCTCAAGCCTTCTCGCTTGAGTCCCGGAAAACTTATGATTACAGCAAACAACCCCAACACTCCCTCAGCATCCCTGAGTTTCATGGAGTGGCCAGGGGACTTTTAAGTCTCTGAATCCCGAAATCAACCTTTACACACCCTCTTAGGATATTGCAGTGCTCCTGCAATCTGGTAGTACTCCTACCTAAACACATCTCGTGTTTCACTTCCTCACAGGGCATTGCATGCAAATGGTAGTGCTCCTACCATAACACTTCTTGTGTCCAATTCCCCTTACAATAAATTGGTAGTACTCCTACCAAAACACTTCTCCTGTTCAATGCATATCCGGCTGTGGTTGTTCTGATTCAAATCTGTGCCCCCAAACTTAACCCTCTCTTCTTAGTTCATTTTCTCTGTTTAGATTTTTATTTAAGTTAGCTTTATTTTATGTGAGCTTTATTTTAATTTGCAGGGCGCCTCTACTTATCTTATTAGGGTGAGGGCTTTTTTTTTTAGGTGTAGAGTTATATTTTAATTTCTCTTGATGCTCTCAATATTTTCACTTTTCTAGTCACAATGTCTCTGCATGCCATAATGTCCCATAACATTGTATTACTGAACTCATCCAACAATGTCCCATAACATCATTTTACTGAACTCTTGATTCACACTGTGGCTCAAATGCTACTATCATGGCCAACCAGAGTTCTTTTTGCGATCCTCTCGCCTTTGATTAGCTTGGTTCTAGAATGCCCAGCCCTTACTTCGTGCAATCAATTCCTTGCACACATAAACCAAATAGGTATATTAGCTATATCATCATGGAGTTCAAGTGTCAATCACAAAAGAAAAATAATATTTTCGTATCACATGACACTTTACATAATCATAGTTCTTTGCAACTTTATCGTAGATTTAAAGATCTTTCTTATTTAAACAAGATGCAATAACCTGAAAGTTCTATTAGTCACCACAACATGCGACATGATTTGATAACCAATAGGTTCACCTATTTACGTATCTTACTCATGCACTAAGTATATCTCTTCACGAGACTCTTACAGTATGCTTACCATACTTTATGCATAATATGCATCATGCCCTTGTCTTCCAACAAGTCCTACCGATATTTACAATCTTACAGTCATGAGCTGAAATGTTAGCACACTGATTGCTTTCTTTTCATTAATTTTTGTTTCTTATGAGGTGATAAGTTTACAACCTCATCGATAATTCAAATGGTCATTCTACCATTCCTTCAGTCTTTATTCATTTACAAGACTATTGCCACACAATTTATATACATATACATATCTCTATATATATCAAGAAGTTTCTAGATAACCTTTACATTCCTTCCTAGTGTTTCAAGGGTGAATAAATAATCCAACTTCCATTTCTTTGTATGTCCACATATTACACAATACTAAAGCAAAACAAAAGCATCACCTTGTGCTTACAGTGTTAATGAACAATTCTGTTGGTTGAGGTGATAATATATACAATTCCACATTTTCATCTAGTATACAAGGGGGATGGATTGGAACATTATTCCTTGATCTTTACATAAACAACCAATGCATTAGTCATCGTATATAAGAATACGCTTGACAAAATTTTCCCTACATATGATAAATATGCAAAAGGGATTCATAGTCTACTTATCTTATCTGACTAACTCATATCCAAAGAATTTATTACAATAGGATAGCACTGCTTTGAATGCGTTTCAAAATTTATTTCCCATAACTCTATGATTGTATCCCTATCCTTTATCCAAGAGACCATACAATCTTATTAGGAGAATGTCGCTCCCGGAGTACTATATCAAAGTACATAATACTAGTATGATAAAGAATGGAACATGGTAGTGTTACCTTACTTTATATCTTCATACCTCATGCTGAGACCAATCAGTCCCGAGTGCTGAAAATTCAGCTCTGATACCACTTTGTAACATAACCATATCTCCACTTTCTCGTTGTAAGTAATGTGGTATAATAATTGTAATTGGTAAGCTGGAAGGAAAGTTTAGGAGACCGAGGTCGCAATGCAACCTAGCATGGAGGGCACGAATCCTCTAAAAGAGTAGAGGTGAAATGGATTGGAAGCCATGGTTTGATGTCAAATTTTGTCCTAGTGCCACAATCACTTAGCGAATGGGACATTCACCTAAGGTTACTTGAGTTGTTTTCTTTTCGGGTAGTCCTAAAGGGGGGTCACCGAAGTTACCCCTAACCGTCGAGAGGTAGTAAATGCCTCCTAAAACTTAAATCTTAGCTCTAGGTTAATGAGTGTTAAAAACTATTAAGTAAATCTAAGAAAATCCTATGGATGACCTTAACATCCTAGTCCCGACAGCGGGCTTCTAGGGTTTTCTTACTTAAAAACCTACTATCTAATTATTAGTGTAAGCTATACAATTTTATCACCTTATTGACTAAGTGATGGTTACTTAGTGCCTTGTAAAGATAGTAGAAATATATATGCTATAAGGTTGATAAAATATTAACACCTTAGTAAATATTATTATTAGCTATAATAATATTTTGGGGAACATATACCCATAATGCATTGTAAAGACAATGCAAAGAGGAACAATGTAGGTACATATAGGGAAGTGTTTATATAAACTATACACATTATGAAATGTTATAATGTTTTGTTATTATTTTTATAAGTGCAAAGCATTATATATATTTATATATATATTTGTGAATTATTAATTGCAATATAAGTAATATATATATTTGAAATGTTTTATAAGTAATCACATAATGATAATGCCATATAAATTATATAGAAGTAACTATATATATATGTTTATGTGCAAATTTTTTTAGTTAATTTAATATATCTATATTACAAAGGTTTATTAATCTTAGGCTATGTATATATGTATAAAATATTAATAAGTGATATTAATATTTTATATTTGAATACAATGAAATGCATTAAATTTTAATGCATTTTAGAATATATAGAAATACATTTCGAGCTCTTTTATTATTTAGGTTTAGCTATTTTAACAAGTTAAAGAAAGTTAAAACAATATAGAAAGGAAGTAATTCTTTTCATAATGGAAAGTAAGTTTTTACTTCGATTTCCATAACTTGGCTATTCACCGAAGTTAATGTCTGGAGAGTTGAATACAAGATTATGTTTCTTTATTATATTTGTATATCTTTTATTTGTGTGTGCGTTGTACTTCTTCCTGGCGATTATTATTTTCTTAGTGGTAATTACTTCTTTATCGGAGAATATTATTTTCTTGCTGGCATTTACTTCTTACTTCTTGGTGGATGCGTTGAGGCATTAATTCTTTTTCTTAGTGGTTGTTGGAGCATTAATTCTTTTTACTGAACCCATTATTTTTCATTTTTAATGCTGCGTTGGAGAGAGTTGTGGATTATTAATTCCTTGGTGGAGGGCGTTAATGGGGGGATTTGTTTTTCATGTTTCTTTTTACTACTGCTTTGGATTACCTCTTGGATGGGGAGTTACTTCTTTGGTGGCTACGTTGGGGGGGAAGTCTCCCTGTATACCTCCTGCCTCATATTTATTATATTTTATATGCGAAATGCTTTTGTGGGGAGGAGGACTGCGCTTGTGCATGGGTGAACGGATCCCTTGTTATAAGTGTTTCTTGTGATTATATTTTCCTTAAGATTGCTACGTGAGAGTATCACCGGGGGAGGCTACTGCGCGTCATGTTGGGGGCAGCAATGGCCCTCATATCTAGTATGTATTTATGTGTTCTTCTCTGGATGACTTCAATGATTGCTTAGAAACCACTAGGGCAGCGATGGCCCTAATCTATGGTCTGTATATTTCGGTTTATATGTTTGCATGCTGAAATTCATTGGATGCATGCGTAGATGCTAGGGATCATATCCCTATATAATTTATGAGGGATTCATATATTTGTATATATTTATGCTTGCATGCTAAGTGTTCCTTGGATACATGCAGGGGGAATACCTTGTATAAATTTCGGGTGATGTATATATTTATTATATGATTGGCTAATTGGATGCATGCGCAGATGCTAGGGAGAATAGCTTGTATAAATTTTGAGTCATGTATATATTTATTATATGTTGGCCTAATTGGATGCACGCACAGAGATGCTTGGGTAGAATTCTTGTACCCATTTAATATTATAGCTTGCTAATTTGATGATGTATGAATTGTTTCCTGCGCATATGCTCGAGGAAAATTCATTCCAAATATAAAGTGGATGTTTGTTGATTTGGGGATTTTCGGCGTGATTGAGTAGATGGGGAAAGAAAACGGTGGAGGGATCTTCCTTAGCAACAAAGAAAACAGGGTTCGATCTTCCTTAGCCGTCCCTTAATCCATCATAAATAAAATCTACAGAGATGAAATAGTTCTCAACATAAAACTCACAAAAAAAATGAACTGCGACTCTTACCTTTCGAGACCTACGCAGCTATGAAATCATATTCAAAAGAAAGGAGACCAGGTCTGGGACTTCATACCCCTTTCTGCAACACTCAGAGATTTTCCCGCCAAGCACGCAGAGGCGGTATTTAAGTACATAGCTTCGATTAACCTGTGCGATGTCGTTGTTGGATTACAAGACTCCCCTCCCCGGATCTTCCCTTCGTCGAGGTTAAAAATTTCAGCGCTATGATCTCTTTTCCCTTCCCTCGAGGTTAACGAACACAGAAGTATTTTCCCCCCCTCCCTTTACTGCAGAGAGAGATCCAATAAATGGCGAACTGCCCTGCTTCAGAGTTCACAACCAGGTGACAAGTGGCATGTAATACTTGGCGCTTCATCCAGGAGACCGCCACCCATGATATCCTCGGAGAAAATCTTAGCCTCCCGCCAAAACTTATGCAAATCCCCTTAATTAAGTGTAATCCCATCCGTTATAACTGGAGTTCCGCTCCTCTAATGGGATCGCAGTTTTTAAGAAGATAACTAACATTTCCTCCACCCCTCCAAAACTTGTTGGGTTAATAAATTCATTAATTACTCATGTTATGATGCTCCTCGATCACAGCCTAGTGGTGATAATGAGAATAAGGGCTCCATCATTTCTCTAACATGTATTACTCGACCCTACTAAGATATGGTTTCTTTTAAACCCCTTCAAGGAAGCACTATAATTATTCATTTTATATGGAGGTACTTTGCTATATCCTCTATGTGTAAGCAAGGGTGTTAAATGGTGTAATTAACTCATAATGATTTTCTTTTACAAGTAATTCCTCAAGGAATTATCCTTCAAAGGAAAGAAACCCCACCCTTTTTCCTTCGATTCTATGGGCATTATTTATATGTAGTATCTAATCACGCCTTTTGCATAATATATTAAATTGTCTCATAATATAGATCATAATCGGGTATATAATTTATTCGATAAATACATGATATTTTATATGCTCTCACCATAATATTTTTGAGAAAATCTCTTATATGTACCTATATGTCTTGATCGACTATTAGGTATTTATAAATTTATTTTTGGCCTGGTCCGATAAGTCTGCTATATATATATATATATATATATATATATATAATTACTTTTCATGTAATGACACCCGCTACCTAAGTGTGGCATAAATTAACCCAAAAATCGGTTTTCCTATCGTGTGTCATCATAATTTTAGCCTTCTAAACAATACTTACTTCTACCAGGAATTATTTTAGAGTTTCGACTTTCAAGTAGCTAACCAATTCTCTTCCGACGTGAAGTACCAAAATGATCTTTGTAATCGTCTCTTGGTCCACCTACCATAGACTTCTCTCCCTTCTTAAAGCGTTTGGTTATTTATTGTTTTAGTACATGGCCTTGGCCTTGAGCTCCTCACCTGGACCATGTACACATTTCCAATTTCATTTACTAACAAAATAATGGGGCATTAAGGAGGGATATTACATCCTCCTCCCCTTAAGAAGAACACCGTCCTCGGTGTTCATTGCTTTTTCAACAGTTCTTCTTCGACTTGAGTCATCCTTTGCATGCTACTTATTTCTATTTGGACCATCTTCGGACTTTTCCTGGACCTTTGCTTTCAATCATTCCTGCATTTTTCTACAAAACCGGAATTCCTAAAACCATAAAAACTATTATCTTCAAACTCAGAACATAAACAATGAGTCATTTTATTGCAACCTAGCATTTGCAATTTGTGGAATAAATTTGTCATCGTTTTTTTTTTTTTTTTCACAAGCACACATAATTCTAGTGTTTTCAGGAATTTAGCCTGCTAATTTATTCCAGAACACAACATTCACTTGATCCCAGAAATTCTTGCCTAACACCCCAGTGCTCACACAGCAATTCATTCCGAGATTTCTTGCCTAACACCATAGTGCTCACACAGCAATTCATTCAGAGATTTCTTGCCTAACACCATAGTGCTCATGCAGCAATACTTTCTCTCATGCATATTAAGCAGCGTCCTCCCTCCCGCATATGCATTCTATTATAGTTTGCCTAGGTCTTTACAACTCGCCGATTCCTTCGCGAATCCTGGCGGCTGTCAAATCCAATTCCCCTCAAGCCTTCTCGCTTGAGTCCCGGAATTATATTTCTACTCAAGCCTCCTCGCTTGAGTTCCAGAACAATTTTTATTTTTTATTTTTTTTCCTCAATCCTCCTCGCTTGAGTATAGGAAAATCTTTTGTTTAATAATTTCATCATATTCCATTTTGTATCCATATGATTACTCTCGCCAATTTGGATCTAGTTCTTTATTCCACAATAATTATCAAAATTAAAAGAGTAAATGGCAGTTGTGATGTGGATCGTAAACTCTTACCCCCTTACTTTACCATGCATGCATTTATGCTCTTATCTTTCCACAGGTTCCACAGAATTTCGACCATATGCCTAATTCACCTGTTAACAACAAAATAAAATATTTGTAAGGAGATCTTTTTCTATGCATAAAATAAAGAGATTTTTAAGGATTTCATCCTTCACATTGCAATATCCCTACTTGATCAAAACATTCTCTTCTTACTAAGCTTTTGTGAGTGAAAAACACGGCCGGTATGTACCCTGTTTGCACTGTCAAGTACCTCTATTAATCACAAAACCCCCTTATATAAATAGGGTCCATATCATAATTACCTACTCATGGTAATTCACCTTTTTAAGCATATACATATATATTTTTCTTTTATATATGAAAGTTGCAAAAAGTACGTTTCTTACCTCAATCATCGAGATACACTTTAGACATAACTGCTTACCATCCATCTCAAAAATAATCAAACTAAAACCTCTGATTGATCAATAAACCATAAGACTAATTATCTTAGAAGGAGAATTTCCATGATCATATGTTTCACTTTGAAGTAATGCATTCCTCTTCATACTAATCTCGGTAATAACCTGAACCTGGATTATGCCACCAAGACACATTACACCCCATTATCATAAGTTAGTATAATCAAAATAACAAAATGATTCATAACGGATAATAAGAACCGGTGAGAGTTATTTCATTTGGTGACTTCCTTCCTTCTTACGAAATCCAGAGACTAAGGTTAAACCTTAAATTATCAAGTCTCACAATTTATTTGGAAGGACGATATGTCTCTCTAATTCTCATTCGAATCCTGTTTAGATATACTACTTTTGTAAGCACTAACATCAATACATTGTTTTTTTATTTTTATTTATATATATATATATATATATATATTTACTTGCACACGTTTATAACAATAACTACATACCTTTCATTTGAACCTACATGTAAGGTTACAAACGTGCTTCAATGTCACACAACAATATTATGATTTCTTCATAATTAGAGAATATTCATGCTTGAGTTACATGCTTTATTCCCATTGGCTCTTCCTGCAACCTGTACTTTTACAGCATTCATCATCAAGGATCAATAGCATTTTACAAATTTACAAACTTGCTCACGAAAATCACTTGTTCAAGACCAACCTAATTTTCTCAAATCTTAAAGGACCTTTTAAACTTGTCTTAAATCCTACTTAATGGATCTTTTACAAATCTAGGACGCTTAGATTGTTCATCTAAATTATAAATTTTTATTCCTTGCAGCAACATAAGGACGTCGGAAATTACTGCATTCTACTAACTTGTATGAGTATTTTATGACGGTTCTAGGTTTCCAATACTCTTATTCGTACCACCAAAACATACTCTTGATTTCCGTCTACACATTTAATATGTAAACCACTAAAATTTTATCCCTTAACAAAATAATCATTTTGAGAGCTATATAATTGTACACGGATAGCAAGTCATCATAAATCTTGAAAAAAAAATGTACTCATGCATTTTTATCATATGCATCATAATGCTTTAACAAAACCTTTTTCACATCTGAATAATTTTATTTTATTTTATTTTCTCCTATTTTCACATATTGGCTTCCTGCGCAATGTATCAACATACATGTAAAAATAAAACATCCTCATTTGTGTAGTATTGATTTACTTAAGTGCAAGAGTAGGAAGATCATTGCTCAATAATATCCTTGCAATTTGTATAATCTAGTTAATTACTCAAGCGGACTTTCGATCACATCCGTATCATATTCTTCGTCAATATAACTACACATATATTTAGTCACCTACTAACAAGGGGTCTATTCTTCTATAGTGGTATACCCAATTTGGTTTTGAGAACCAAGGATTAAGGTTATTTACCCACCCTTTTCACTAACAACATTAAGTTGATTATGCAACATAATAAACATTCTTTGGTGAGTTTTAAAAACATAATGCTTCGGCAAGAGAGACTTACTTTCAATCAACCCACGTACGCCTTATCGGTTACCTGATGGTGGGTTCGTTTAGTTGCGTCTTATAGATAGAATACCTTCCTTGGTTCATTCAACCTTATATTTCTCTTCCTCGCGCTGAGCCCAACTAGCCCCGAGTGTTTGCAACCTGTGCTCTGATACCATATGTAACATACCCTAATATCCAAATGAAATATTAATGACCCTTTTTAAAAATTCTTGTAAACACCTCATGTAAAATACAATTGCGGATTTCACTATACATAAACCTCAATGAGAGTCCTGCAAAAACCATCAATTAGTATGATAATCTATACAATACCAATATTCTTCTTCACTTTACACGCCATCTTGTTTATCAAATATAAAAAGTATCCAGATGTAACAATAATAACCTCCTTATATCCTTCAACCATTTCAACTATCATATTTAATCTTATGCATTATCATCTATACATAGTATATTCCTTCAATGGGTATAAGATTCTTTTGCAAATTAAAATAATACAAGATAGATGTAATTAATTTTTCGAACAGCAAAACCCATCACTTTCACATATAGAAATATAGAAAAGTGGATCACCTAACTTCTTAAGAGTAAAATCGATTAAGTTGATAAGGTACTCTTTTATCATCTAAAGTTAAGCACACACACATTCCTCCATTCAGTAATCCATTATGTGATTCATGCATATAAGAAAACGAGTGTCATATACTTATTCTAATTCTAAGAGAATCTTATTTAAAATGTATTACCTACGAATACCGAAGGTCTCCTCCTACAATTACTAACAAAACACGATGAATTCACTCACATATATATAACGAGTTGAAACATACATTACTACATAAAGCTACCTATATACACTATACATGCATTCGAAACAATGTTACTTGTGTAATTGAATTTGCTCATAACAAAATGGAATAACTTTTGCATACTTAAAAGAGAACAATATTAACAATGAATTACACAACCGAAACCATCGTAAATATGCATCATAATGGCACACATCAGAGAGACACGAATATACACGTGGTTCACCCGAATCCCCGGGCTACGTCCACCAAAGCATTGTCACATCTTTATTTAAAAAGAAAAAGAGAAATAAAGATTACATTCTGCAACCAGTTGTTGCTTTCCAATTGTCAATGCTTTTCTCTTCCGGAGTACTCTCAAGGCTTTCAATGCCTATAAGTATATATGGTATTCAAAGCCCAATAACAACATGCAAAAGAGGCATTCAACAAAATACAACAGAGATATTCATACCTCTCCCTAATGGCAGTGTATAAAATGATAGGGCACTGAAAACTGTTCACATTCTATATCGTTTCTAACGATAAATATATATATATATATATAAAGTTGTAATACTCTGTATCACTATTGTTAGTCGAAACATATCATATATATGGAGTTGCATTGAAACCCTTCGACAATGACGTAACTTAAAAGCAATGAACTATAAGTAATCAGATATATATATAAAGCTGTAATACTCTTGTATCACTATTGTTAGTCGAAAACATATCATATATATGGAGCTGCATTGAAACCCTTCGACAATGACGTAATCTTAAAAGCAATGAACTATAAGTAACAAGATCTATATACATGGATTCCTATTCGTGTTGAGGTCACCTAGACCTGTCGATTACTCTAACTCTACAGGGAACAACTTTCGGCCCTTTCATAATGATCTACATGACATAATATAAAGATTGAAATATTTAGGAAGTAAGGCGAATGAGATATCAGATCTCAGTTTCACCGGGGTCTCATCGACTGCAATGTCACGGATCTATAGAAAGCAATACAACTCAATAAATATTCCTTCATAAGATAACATGAATGAGATACCAGATCGCTATGGTCTCATCGGACGGCTGATCTACATAGCATATTGCAGACCAGCGTCTCTATGTCTTAAATTTGTAGATATAAGCTTGTGGCTTCTATTTATCATACCCCAGAGGTGAAGTAGTACATAACTATTCTCACGCAGTTCTACCTGAGGGATTTCTAATCTTCAGATCGTCGATATGCCCCAACATCAGTTCTCAGAGATGAATAATTAACAACTATACACAGAAAACAATCGTTGCACCAAATGCATACCAACAGAGATATAATGTTGGAAACATAAAATAAAGAGATCCAATTTAGATCACCTTCGCTGGCATCTCAATGCTAGCATATTAATAAACTTAAACCCATAGAACAATGGAAATATAACGGATTGCAACTCTAGATCCCTACGCAAGCTTCATAAGCGTTCATCCTTTCATAAACCCTAACTATTCATCCACAGAAATTGCAGCACCGCGGCTATATAACAACATATATAAACTATAGCAACAAAGAAAACAGGGTTCGATCTTCCTTAGCCGTCCCTTAATCCATCATAAATAAAATCTACAGAGATGAAATAGTTCTCAACATAAAACTCACAAAAAAAATGAACTGCGACTCTTACCTTTCGAGACCTACGCAGCTATGAAATCATATTCAAAAGAAAGGAGACCAGGTCTGGGACTTCATACCCCTTTCTGCAACACTCAGAGATTTTCCCGCCAAGCACGCAGAGGCGGTATTTAAGTACATAGCTTCGATTAACCTGTGCGATGTCGTTGTTGGATTACAAGACTCCCCTCCCCGGATCTTCCCTTCGTCGAGGTTAAAAATTTCAGCGCTATGATCTCTTTTCCCTTCCCTCGAGGTTAACGAACACAGAAGTATTTTCCCCCCCTCCCTTTACTGCAGAGAGAGATCCAATAAATGGCGAACTGCCCTGCTTCAGAGTTCACAACCAGGTGACAAGTGGCATGTAATACTTGGCGCTTCATCCAGGAGATCGCCACCCATGATATCCTCGGAGAAAATCTTAGCCTCCCGCCAAAACTTATGCAAATCCCCTTAATTAAGTGTAATCCCATCCGTTATAACTGGAGTTCCGCTCCTCTAATGGGATCGCAGTTTTTAAGAAGATAACTAACATTTCCTCCACCCCTCCAAAACTTGTTGGGTTAATAAATTCATTAATTACTCATGTTATGATGCTCCTCGATCACAGCCTAGTGGTGATAATGAGAATAAGGGCTCCATCATTTCTCTAACATGTATTACTCGACCCTACTAAGATATGGTTTCTTTTAAACCCCTTCAAGGAAGCACTATAATTATTCATTTTATATGGAGGTACTTTGCTATATCCTCTATGTGTAAGCAAGGGTGTTAAATGGTGTAATTAACTCATAATGATTTTCTTTTACAAGTAATTCCTCAAGGAATTATCCTTCAAAGGAAAGAAACCCCACCCTTTTTCCTTCGATTCTATGGGCATTATTTATATGTAGTATCTAATCACGCCTTTTGCATAATATATTAAATTGTCTCATAATATAGATCATAATCGGGTATATAATTTATTCGATAAATACATGATATTTTATATGCTCTCACCATAATATTTTTGAGAAAATCTCTTATATGTACCTATATGTCTTGATCGACTATTAGGTATTTATAAATTTATTTTTGGCCTGGTCCGATAAGTCTGCTATATATATATATATATATATATATAATTACTTTTCATGTAATGACACCCGCTACCTAAGTGTGGCATAAATTAACCCAAAAATCGGTTTTCCTATCGTGTGTCATCATAATTTTAGCCTTCTAAACAATACTTACTTCTACCAGGAATTATTTTAGAGTTTCGACTTTCAAGTAGCTAACCAATTCTCTTCCGACGTGAAGTACCAAAATGATCTTTGTAATCGTCTCTTGGTCCACCTACCATAGACTTCTCTCCCTTCTTAAAGCGTTTGGTTATTTATTGTTTTAGTACATGGCCTTGGCCTTGAGCTCCTCACCTGGACCATGTACACATTTCCAATTTCATTTACTAACAAAATAATGGGGCATTAAGGAGGGATATTACAGCAACACAAAAGTTGCTACCAACGGATTTGTCAGTGAAACAACATTTACAATCTGTTGGGAACGAAACGTTCTCTACAGTTGATGCTTTCAGAAACAACATGTGGAACAAAGCAGAAATTAGAAATGACGGATGGGCGCATCATTTTACAGACCCTGGCAGAAGTAATGTTATGACTAATTGTTGGGGTGCCCAAGAACATGAAAAAAAAGACGAATTACCAGAGTTGTTTCCTTTGCATCCCGACGGGAACCTCAGATCCAAGTGCCTTAGGAGTTTTCATGATCACAAAGAAACCAACAATATCAGGCGGGAAAGAGGTGAATGGACGTTGTCTTTGAAGTTTGTACCCTAGCTACTACTGAATTGCACACTCGAAGCCTCCCAACATTCGAAACATTTCCGTAGCTAGAAATCCAGTCCAATCCATCAACAAACTGTCCAATCCATCAACGAATTTTGTATCTGAAATATAAACGGAATCCAAGTGTATTTGAAATATAGCGAGCAGTCTAGAGTGTTGGGTGTTCTACTTCTACTTGCGTAAACAAATGCAAATGCATGGATATTGTTAGTGTAAATGTTGACAGTTGTATGCGTTGTACTTTTTTATTTATTTACCTAAATGAATATAGTGTATATGGAAACATGAATTATTTGCTTATTTGTTATAAATTTTTGTTTCATTTTTTGTTCTTAAAACGTTGATACAAACAGGCAGGAACCCACTGCAATTTCTCCAATAGATGCTAACCTGCTGACTCTCAGTCATTATAATACCTTCTCTTTTCGTTTAAATCAGTGCTGCAAATGCAAATCTCTCCTTCCATTTCAAATCCTGTCATTAGTAAATAACTATATTGAGTCACACCTAAAAATGGAGACATTTACTTTCTCTAAAGTTATTGAGATATTTCTTTTGAATACCATTCTGAAAAAATTAATTGGAATAAACTGTAAATGGTTGTGGTTGGCATAAAAAAAACCTTTACGAGATTGGAAAGGGGAAGAGAGCCATGGATGGTCTTTTGTTGTTATCAAGACAGTATATATTGAATTGGAGTGTTTGTATTGTGTTTGAGCAGGGATGATTTTAAGAACCCCCTAGATTTGTATGATTTGTATCTATAATATTTCGGAGAATCTCCTTGATACATTGAAAATGTTGACCCTTATTTTATCAAGAATATAATATGTATATATAATTTTTTGGCGATTTTTTTCATAAATTTATGTAATATTGTAAAATATTGGGGAATATTTCATAAAGTTATAAAATCTTGTAAAATCTTGGCAAATCTTTCATTGAATTATTAAATCTTGTAAAATATTGGTGAATCTCTCATAAAATTAAAAAATCTAGTAAAATCTTGGCAAATCTTTCATTGAATTATAAAATGCTTGTAATGTCTTGGAGAATCTTTCATAAAATTTTACAATGTTGGAGAATCCTCATTCAATTATATACGTCATGCCTCTCTTGCAATGGTTATGTGCTACTGAAATGTAAAAGTTACTCAATAGATAATATATAATAGATGTATATTCTAGTATTCCTATAAGATCTAGTTTGCATGGATCACTATAATTAATACCTTATAACAACAATTTCAACCACCTCACCCTTCCCTTCATTTTCTTTTAGCTAGATAAGTAATTTACTTGTTAGCATCAATCTAAGGGATTGTGTTTTTTGGAAATTATAGGAGGTAGTGCCTTTGTGTCTACCCTTCTAATTCTTCCAACACTCCAACTAAATTTTTTAATGTTTAGTTTAATCTAAAATCTCTTATGCCAACATCCTCCATATTTGATATTTGTGTTGTTTGATTATTGTTAGTTGTACAACTCTCATTTCATTTCATTTTGTTCGTGTGAGTTTCCCTTTGGGTAGGCTAGCCATTTGTCTATTGTACATATTTTTTTTTTGATAATATATAATGTTAGAGAGCATACAAAAATAAAAATAAAAATTGTACTTAAATAAATTACAAATAAAAAATAAAATAGAAACTTAGATGTACCTCTCCTATTTGAACTTGTGACCTCATATATATATACATATAATTTTCTTTGTTGCAACTATTGGACATTGATAATTATAAGAAAGATAATCAATAAAATAATAATAATAAATTGTACTTTCTCAAATAAAATTAGAAATAAAAACTTAGATGTAGATTCCTTATAGAAACACATGTTCTTTATCATTAGACTTATCTCCCGATTTTGATTTGAATCTCTAATGATGACCTCTTAAGAATCCTAAGAAATATGCTCATCCTCCAAATTTGTTTCGAAAAAACCTCTAAACCTCTTAGAAAGAAAAACAAGTTCCTAAGACCATTAAATCCACACATATTCTTAATCATTAATAAAGCTTTGTAATAAGATAAAATATTAAATTAAAATAATTCCAATGAATAATTAATTCGAAAAATTCAAATCAAAAACCTTGATATAGTTGTATTCTATCCATTTAGTCAAAAACGTCAATAATAGCCCAAAAAATGAAAGTCAAAATCATCTAATGTTCTTATATATGGTCAAGTATTGAATTGGTAATCTTCTTATATATGGTCGTCCCGGACTGGCAATAATGAAAGTTAAAATCATCTAATATCCTTATATGGTGAAGTAAGGGATTGGCAATTTCGAGGCATTCCAATTAAGGAAGAAAAGCTCATAGGAAGAAACACATGGACCATTTTTAATCGTTAATAAGATTGTAATAAACCTCAAAATAAAACCTTCTAGGAAGAATAAACACATGTTACTAGGACCATTGGAGACCAACACATATTCTTAAAGGACCATTAATAAGTCTTTGTAATAAGGTAAAATAAAAAATCTAATATTTGGAATAAGGAAAACTTCCTATTTAGATGAATTCGATCTAATATTTTGAATAATGAAAAACCTCGAATTAGATGGATTTGATCTAACGTTTTGAAAATCCTTCATTTACATATATTCAATCTAATATTTTGAAAATACCAAATTTAAATAGATTCAGTCTAATATTTTGAAAACCCTCGATTTAGATGGATTCGATTCATTATAGATGGAAGTCAAAATATCCAATAATAGTGGGAAAAATGAATTTCAAAATCATCTAATGGTCTTATATAGGTTGATATAGGTTGAGTAGTGGATTGGCAGTTTAGAGGAATTCCAATTAAGGACTTCCCAACTGCCATTTTTGATGCATTCCAATTAAGGAGTGCACTAGCTCACATTTTCAAGGGTTTTTAGGAATAGTACTTCAAACCCTAGGGCAAGATGGATGGTGACCACACTCCCCTTAAGGTCATACTGGTATAGTACTTAGCTACTTATTCAGAGGTTTATAGATTGAAACCGTAATTAGTACGTTCAAGTCGTACTGGCTTTATTTTATCACATTGAGTCAAGAGATAAAATCCTTTTTATTTCCGTGAGGTGTGTGGGAAGTCATCCAACCCCATCAAAACTAGGTTTAAAAATAAAAACATTGAATGAAGTGAAATCCGATGGATTTGGGCCTTTCCTTTTTTCACCCTTTCTAACAATCTCCCTCTCACTCTCAAACTTGCCCTTTGTTGTTATAGAGTAAGTTCCACGGGAAACACCAATCTTAGGATAAGAACCTATCTTATCTTGCAAAACTAGGGCATCTAATAAAAACCTATAGGGTTTGTTGGTGGAGCCTAATTTAGGAAAAAATCAGATATCCAAGGCCCAAACAAGAGAACTCCCTCCAAGGGACATTTTTTACCATGCAAAAGCTAACTAAAGGCTGGTAAGAAGTCTTGGATTAGAAAAATGCAGCATTAAAACCACCACTCAATCATCAAAGAAGCATAAACTCACCAACTTTAGCAAGAAAATCAATCCCGCAACTTGTGTTAGTCGGTAATATCCCAACTTTTTAACTAACTATGTTATGATGTCATGTTGGGTCATGGCCGAGCATATGTGATTTATTATGTTTACATAGCATTAATATGTTTCGATTTAGTTTCCTTTATGAGTTGACGTATTGGGCATGGACCCTGATTTGTTTCATTGTTGAATATATGCGGGGCAGGAAAGCCGAATGAATAAACTATGTTGTTTTTCGAGAAGTGATTACAAAATTACGATATACTGAGATTATCTCTTTTGTTACATTATACTGTGTAGAGCATGATTTTCATGATTGATTAGTTAGTGTGGTGAGCTTGGACTTCGGAACACACAAAAGACCTATATACTGGGCCTAAGCCTCGAATTATTTAGAGAATTCTATTTCGTATTGGGCCTAAGCCCCGATGTACGTTGAGTGTTGGGCATGAGCCCTGGAGCACTCCGAGCTTGAAAGGAATGATTACCGGATCTGAGGACAGTTAATTATCCTAGATGTGCCTCACAATCACATTCTAGCTCGTGTTGAGCAGAGGCTTTGGAATTGCACTAGCCTAACGCCCATGTGAGAGTGTTGAGTTAGACGGCTCTAAAGAACACTCGGGGATACAAATCTCAAGTGTTGAGTCGAGAGGACTGTTAATAGCACTTATGTATCTTAACACAAGTATTTCGACTTGATTAAATAAATCTTATTATCATCACCTACTGCGGGAACTACCATGTTAAAACGAGGGATCTGACATGGAAAGGGAGAGACTAGAGGTTGCTTACCAGCTTGCCAAAACCGTCCAAAAAAATGGACCCTATCCTTAAAAAGAATTAAAAGAAGTATCATGTGAACAAAGTGCTTAAAAGGTCCCAAAGCTAAATATTATTATTATTTAGAGCTTCTAAAAATAATATTGTTATTATTTATTCTTCTACATATATATGTATGCATAAGTGGGCTACCACTTTTACAAATGTTATTTATTAATATTTAAAGTGGAATTATAAATTATTTATTATTATTATTATTATTAAAAAAAAAAGATTTCAAATCAACACTTGATAAAACAAAGTGGGAAGTCGTAGTCCCAAATTAACTAGCAGTTAAGTGAACAAATAATATTCTTTCTTATATATATAATTTAAATTGTTTTAAAGAAACCAGTAAATTCCAAAACTTGGGGGATCATCTTTCTTTTTCTTTTGGGTATTATTGTGCCAAGAAGAACTCTTTGTTCCATAAGTGAACTCTGCTCCTATTTTTTCTAGATCTAAACCAATTATCATCTAGGGCCTCTATTTCTTAGATGCATGTCAGAACCATCTCGGGGGGATTCTTAATGAACCAGGAATGGTTGTAGAATCATGGTTGGGAGGAACATGGTAGTCCTAGAGTCATCCATCCAAGATCAGTGATGAGGTCAGCTAAGAGTACAATAGTTTTGCACTTACTAGTTGGTTGAGTGTGCAGGATATTATCGACAGGATTAGGCTACAGGGATCAACAGGGAATTATAAGCAAGAGAAAGCTGCAGAATCAGCAGGTACACAATTGCTATGAGATTTCCCATGTAATTAATTCTTCTATAAATATAATGCTAAATTAGTATGAGTCTCTATATACTAACCTAAATTCGAGAAATACCGACGATCCAATGGCTTGTCTAGCAGGTCTAGTATCTATCCTTTGCTAGCCAATCATATTATAGTTTTTAATACATCGAAAACAAATCTTTATTGTATCTCGTATCTGCCTATGATGTTTTGTTTAAAGTTCCTCATAGTTATTTAACCACTAGGATAGTTTTAGCAGAAATTGTAATCGATAGAATAAACTATTACAAAACTAGTTATTCGTTTTTACATCAATCTTAGCCATTGGTTATTACAGTCAACGGTTTACATCCAAACTCAATCAAGGGTTTGATATTTTGTCCCTGCTTCAACGAACTAAAATAGTTTCCCTATTACATATAGTTATTCCATTACAAAAATTAAACAAGTCATTAATTGAGACAAAATTACCAACACATAGATTTAATATCATATCCAAATCCAGATTTTATACCAACAAGACATAGGTCAAGGGTCAAACCCCCTGGCGTCTTCGAACATTAAACGGGTGAATGCTCCCTACAGGAGGCACGCCTACGTATGACAAAATGATGTGTGTAACCCTGAGTTTTTCATCAAAGAAATATTTATATAACCTCGAGTTTTCATCAACCAAATATATATATACCAAACTACGTCTACCAAAACCAAAGGCATTTAAGCTAGTACTCATTTAGAACATTTGAACAGTAATCTACCAAATAGAAACCCACACGGTTTTCCCATAGCACTTAGTATCAAACCATTTTGAGATTTAACAATTAGATTCAAACAGGAATACAAAATAGAAGTACCATTTGATATTGTTGCAAAATCACACAGTCACAGTATCGACGTAAATCTTAAAGAAAAGGGGAAAGAGAATATCATATATAGGTGATAGCCACAATGAAGGGATAAAACCCCAACGCCACACATTGTGCCACAAAAATTATAGAGTACGAATAAATCCAACCATGATATCGTTACAATTTACTCAAATCTTATATATCCTACCTTTCAAATGAAAAATGCATTGTATAGGACTAGAACCCGATTAATAGGAAAGGACCCAGTTCCTAAAATACATTCAGTTACATTATAAATTTCTCTGCCATATTCAAATATCCTGAGATACCATGTCAATCCCTTGGTCAAACCTTAAGCGACCATTATTTCTCCCAAAGTGGATTGGTAAGCCAAATGCTTACGGGAGTTTCCTTCGAAACCAGGACAAGACGCATACACATCCACACAAAGTCACCAGAGGCAGGATAATGGGGGTTTGTTGAACTTACCATTACCCTAGTCTCGTTGGCAAAGCTTCGACTCACCATAGATTCTACATCCACGTCTCTTTGTCAACTGCCGCCATACAGAAAGCCACCAGTTAGCAACTCTACGAATTGGCAACGAGTAAGCACGAAACCACAAGGTAAGGAATTTAACTCACCAGTTAAGATTATGGTGCCCACGCTCCTACGAGTGTCATAGCCACCATGTGCACTGACCACGAGCATCGCTCGGGTCAGGGTACCCCCATCGTCACACAGTCAAGAAAAATGCAAAACCAGGGAAGTAAAACAAAATCGCAAACAGAGGCTAAAGCCAACGAAAACCCAACTAATACCAAACTCTCGGTGACAGGTTGTCCTCCAACATACATTGAAAGCACAGTTATTTCCCCACTCACCACATTTTAGTGGAGGCTCGATTTGTTATGAAGGGACAATAGTTTAGTCGTGCCCCCTTTAAGCCACATTGCACTTCATTCAAATTACATAGAATGGTTCATAACCCTTTCCATGGATATTTGGGCCATTCCCTTAGGATAGAATAATTATGGATTTTATACCTGCAGAAAGACAAATTCAATGGATGACATTAGAAAATTCCTAAGTAAGTTCAACAAACCGCCAAAGCTTACCCATACCCCAGGGCAACCCTGCCGGAGTATGTAATTACCTCATCCGGATATTTACGTCACCCACCTTAGGATCAAACAGCAACAAAGGAGCATATCACCTGGAAGTACCATTTAAACATTCACAATTTCAATCACATAAGTTATAAATCCGTAAAAATCTATGTTCTACCTTGTATTAGTGTTACGGTTGTAATTCAAAAACTAGATAGGATATTGTTTCAACCCGCTTCTACAGACTTTGAAACTCAAACTTTAAGAAGACTATTTTTTGAAAAGATATTAGACTTATATAGTTTATATTGTGCAAATATGGATGCACTTAATTGGAATTGAATTAACATGTGAATTATTTATCAATTAAATAGCAAATGTTGCAGAGAGGAAAAATTTAAAAAATGTTGCCATTTCGGGACATTACAAGTGGTATCAAAGCAAGCTACAAACACTAAGTGACCTATTGGCCTCACTACCAAGCACAGCTGGAAATATAGGAAAGTGTTTAAAATGTTGTATTATGTTTTTACAAAAATATATGACTGACAGATTGTTTTTGGAACTCACCAGCAGTAGTAGGAGCAAATACTTATATAAATTCCAGGTACACGCAGCAGCAAGAAAATGAATGCAGAACAAGGCAGCAGTGTATGAGGCAATCTAGATTCCCCACCACGAGAGAAATAAATTGTGGTGGAGCTCAACTCAAATTTGGAAAATTCCATGCAGCAAGTAGAGGCAGAATTCCAGAGTTTCGGGGATGAGAATATGCAAGAAAGAAGGGAACAATGGGCTATAAATGAATCCTTACTCCAATGTCTAACAGGGGAAAAACCCCCTGGACATCCTACTCTATCTGTCAACTCTCTTGACACCAAGAAAGCAGGAAATGACAAAACATAAGGTCAAGTAGAACATAAATCAGAACCATTGGAAGAGTATTGTAAGAGCTCTTCCAATGACAACGGTTCTCCACCTCCTTGCAAGAAAAGGAGGAAGAACAATGAAAGCTTACAAGGGGAGTTCAGAAATATAAGAACCCCAACTTATGACGGGGAAGTAAACTCAGGAGAAAAGGCTGAAGAATGGTTATTAGGGATGAACAAATACTTTAAGGTTCATAATTACTCCAGCGAGATGCAAGCTCGACTAGCTATATACAACTTAAATGGAAAAGCTGCCAGATGGTGGCGGGACTTAAAACACACTAAGGGACAAGAGCTGCGAGACATAGGGTGGGATACTTTCAGCCAAATATGTCGGGACAAATATATGTATAAAAGATTATTCGACAAGAAGATAAAAGAATTTCATGAGCTGAAAATGGGTTCCGTGACTATGGAAGCTTTCATAAATCGATTCTTAGACTTGTTGCACTATGTTCCTTATATTAAGGATGAGAAGGTGAAAATCCAACAGTTCTTGGGTGGGATGCCACCAAACTTTAGAGATAAGATAGAATTCGACATGCCCAAAACCCTTGACATAACCCTACATAAGGCCAGGCTGTGCTATGAGCACGGGCAACAAGGGAATGACAACATCAGTACTCGGAAGTTATATCGATTTTTGTTTGAAGCAATGAGAAATTATGTTCTAAGATATTTGGTCTTACAATTTAGGGTTTTTGCAGAAGCGATGAAGTGTGGTAGTTTTGATGTGATTAGCATCGTCATTGAAAATTTAAAGCTAGTATAATACTTTAAGGTTTTTCTTTAAGTACTTCACTTTTAAAACTTAGATGTATGTTCATTTTATTTAAATGTTTAAATTGGTTTGTCTCATTAAATTCGGGCTTGGTGGACTTTATGAGAAGGGTATGAGTGCCCCTGGGGTCTTGGTGTTGGTAGTCTTACTACCGGCGGAGCTGCCGAGAGGTAAGGAATGAGCATTGGATCTAACCTGGGCCTAATTAGCAGACTTGCTAACGCACTATTTGAAATATGTTCTTGTAGGCATAAAACGAATCTCCTCCCTAAACTACCTAGCATGATCTAGTTCTATGAATCAAAGAAAAATTCCAAGGGATAACTGTAACATCTCCCGCATATTCTGATATTATTTTGAAGAAAATAAAATTCTTGCTCTTCTAATTGATAACCAACTTCACACGTTAGTAAAACAAAATATCTCCAATATTTATACTTCGTGGTTATCTTCAAAAAATTACTCCAAACAAACTACTACTATAAAGGTGAAAATGCTTTAGGCTTGGTCCCACATAACTATTGCAACATACTCCAATAACAAAGTTAATTAAGAACCATAATCATACCCGAAAGACCCCGATTCTTATGCAATGCTTTAATGTTAACAACTTTCAAATAGTATGTCACATATTCATCTAAATGATACATACTAACCTCATTTCAACTGTATTAATACATCGATGAGACACATTATTCATTACTCACAAAGTTATTAGTAACTATGCCATACTTATCAACATAATTAGATTCTTTATCCATTGATATACAAACATCTTTACATATAAAAGAAGAACTGGCATATAAAAGAACATGAAAAGTAGATACATCTAAAAATCAACAACACACACATAAGACGAGACAAGAATAGACGTGGTTCACCCAAACCTATGGGCTACGTCCACCAAAATATTATCTCCTGTATTATTCATCAAAATGAAGGAATTACATCCTTCAACATAATTGGGGTAACATGTTCCCATTTATCTTGTATCATGTCACAATACATAATTTATCCCTTTAGCTAACCACTCTCATATAGAGTGTTTCCAACATGTTCACCATTAACAAAATGATTACAATAATCCACCTCTTGGTAGAAACTTACAAGAATTCGTCAATAATAATTCAAAGAAAGCTATTCTTTAGTAATTAATATCTCAACACCATTCTTTCAAACTATTTTATTCTCTAATGCTAATACGTCTTCTTTTGAGACTTCAACATAATCTTTGACTCCTATAGCAAATTACGATTTCATAAAGATCGGTCATGATTAAACTCAAATCGACTTCAGCACAAACACTAGCCATATTTTTAGAGATCTAGATACTAGAGACTCAATAAAGTTTCAACTATAACATAAATAATAATACTATTTGCACATATCTATCATCCAAATCCATGACTCGTTAGAAAAACCTTTCCAAACATTTATTATCCATACCTATTTTAATATTACTCTAGCATTTAATAACCTATTATATCATAAACAATATGCTTTTAAATAAAGCAAAAAGGTTTCATTTGTAACCTTACAATTTCACATAATTTACCCCAATAATAAATCTAGAATAATTCCCAAATTGTAACTATGTAAAAGTTATTCTAATTCCTATTTGGTATCCATTTACCTATCTTAAGTATAAAAAATTATAGTCTCTCTCCATAAATCAACCACGGGTTCTATTCTTGTTGGCAAATCCGTATCTCTATAATATCATAATCGTATAAGATTCATTATAAGTCATATGTCTCTACACATTTATAACACCAAACAAAAAGAATAATCACATGCACCATCGTGATCTAAGGTAGGTATTCCAACAAGGACTTAAGATTTAACCTTCCGTATCATTCTAAGCGTTATCATTTTGTTTTAATTAAAGAGAAGTGGACGCTTCCTAAGAGACAACCCGATTTAGAATATAGTCGTCACATATTTAAAGCCCTATACTTATATTATATGCACAAAATAGAATGGCGGTGACTGTCTCAAGAATTTGACTCTGCGAAACATCAAATCTCTACTTGAGATCGGCTTTCAGAAGACAGATCCAGCATACAGAAAAACTTGACAGGTTTAGATTATGTTTCCCCAACCCCTAGCTCAACTAAAACGAAAGGCAGAAACAACACTTACAACAGAGATTCACTGTCATCTATAGGTTTCAAGAACGCAAATAGTAAAGCATATGTATACTTACCGAATACGCTCTGATTGAAAAGACTAGGAAAGTGAATCCACACTTCTGATTGAGCTGCCCAACGTAATGCAACGGTGGTTACGCCTATGGCCGAGCTGCTGCCTACCTTAATCGAAGAGAGCCTTACTAATTCCCCGAAACTCAGGCTTCCTCCACCCATGCAGAGGTATTCAATGAATCAGCATGCCATGGATTGGCCTTCTTACATGGATACTCTAGCCTTCCATAGAACGTAGAGACTCTCCAGTCAAATACGCAGAGGCATTCAATCAATACTGCAACCTCCCATTGCTTTCTGCTTAATGATCTAAGATTCTGATTTCCCCATATGTATGCGCAAGGAGATCCCTCTAACTGGACAGGGATTTTCGAAAATGGCACTTCCTCTCCTCGCCATAGCTAGGCAAAGGTCTCCTTCCTCCATCAAACCGAGATTTGCCTTCCTCGACAATTCCCCCGCCATCAGTGATAGAACTAAAACTGATCTCTTGCGTTTCTCCTCCGTCTCTTCCCAAACTGGCACCACTTTGGGGAATCCGTCCTCGATAGAGAGTATCTCCCGCCACTTGCAACCCCAAACAAACAATGGAGCCTCACGTGTCATCTCTAAACCTCCCTCTGGCGGTTGTGGGGAGTCATCACTAACATACTTTGCCACTACGCATACATCCACCGCGACATACTCCTCACTAAGGATTTAACATCTTTGCTTTCATCGTATTTCCTTTGTTGTGCAAATATATATAAAGGGGAATGTATTTTGCATCTCGATTTTATGCTTTTTCTATAATTTATGGAGAATGCATATAATTTAATTATATCTCCATTTAATGTTTCCTTAGATAAAAATACAAAGGCTAGTAATTGGAAGCATCAAATGTATCTTCATACATTTCGGATTAAATAAAAGGAACACTCAAGATTCAATATATATATTATATATAATATATACATATATCTTTTCTTTTAAAGATTTCCTCTCCTTTTAATATTCTTCATTATAATGAAACTCCAGGCTATTCCCTTAGTTGATGCATACACCTACATAGGATTCTCCTCAACTATTCTCTTTGAGAATTTATGTGTCACCATATTCCTAAGGAAAATCTAATATTATGCATGGGTTAATATTCTAACGGATAACCCCATTTCTATTTTTAGTTTATAGGGAAATAAAGCTTTCCTTTCTTCTAAGGAAACCTTTTCTTAAATATATTAAAGGATAGTTTCTTTATATTAAGAAGACCTACCTTTCTCTTTTATAATGTATATATGTGCAAAGAGTGTAGTATACACTCAATAATTCCCTTAATAAACTTATAAAGTCTTATCGACGAAGTGACCTATTTCTATGTTTGAAGAGGCACAATATCCCACTTGTCTTCTCATGCATGTAGAGTATTGTATTCCAACCACAAAGGTTATTAATACGCATGTAATTCTTACCTCAGACTTTTGTCAAAACTCCCTAGAAAGATATAACGGAATTCTCTTCGGTATCTCATAGCCAAATAATGACACCTAACCACTATTATTAATGACGCTTAACCACTATTATTAGTTTCACAAGACATCTCTCAGCCTTAACGTATTCCGTGGGTGGACTCAAATGCCCCTCGTTTTAGTTGCGTCACTATGTTTTGAACTTTCGAATGAGCAGTTTAATCACTTAACTTACAAGGGTTACTTGTGGGGTCTTGGCTCCTCACCATAAACCATTACAATATTCTTTCATATTTATAAATTAATACGGCATAAAAGGAGGGATATTACAATAACTTTGAATGTGCTATGGAATAAAATACATGGTGTGGCACCACCATGACCCAGACTATGGTGTTTAAATATAATTTGAAGCACTTCCCAAACCATAGCTTTTGGTTAAACATTGGGACGCTAGTGGAGGTTTGGTGGTAGCTTTAATGCTACATGTGACCTTCATTTGACTTGATGCCAGTTGGAAGGAGGATTACGTTTCATTTGGTAAAACACGACTGTGTCTTGTCATTTCGTTGTTTTGGCCTAGAGGGTCAGTGTTGGCAGGGTATGGTTATGTTTAGGATATGACCTGAGCTTTGCTCATGGTTAGTGCAGTCGCAACTGAGATGATATGGAGATGGAGGATGTTATAATTTCTTTGACAGGTAACTCATTCCATACTTTTAATGGTTTTGTTCTCCATTCTTGCTGCAAAAGATCGTATTGCCTATATCTAACTCATGTTTGTTTGTGGTTTGGATGATAGGTGAGGAATTAGGAGTATCTCTTGCGTCAGGTTCCAATAAGTGACAGGAAATTTGAATGTTGGCGTAACACTCGTAAGCCTAGATCATCCCAATCTTATTCCTTCCTTTCGCACCTATGGTTTTCCCCGATTGGTAGCTTTGAGCTCTGTTATAAAATAACTTCATTGAGTCCTTTGGATTATTATAACTGAATCGAATTTCCAATGGGTCACCTTTGGTTTGACCCGTAGCTAGAAGGAGAACGATTCTAAAGAAATTGATTCGTATTAAATGGGATTTTGATCCTAGTCAATGTTTACGATGTTTTTATTTTGTTTGATGAAGGGATAAACCCTTGAGGGTTTCCTCCTTGTTGTCGTAGTTGAAAGTGAAGCTCTGTAAAAATCCTTAAATGTTTTTAAATGGGAAAATTCCAACAGCGTGTAATTTTGAGGTTTTGTAAAAAATATTGGTATTTGGATTTTTACCTGCAGTTCATACTGAGTATGTAATGGAAAAGCTCTCTGTTGAAGTATTGGATACTTCTATCAGTTTTGTTTTTAATATTTTTAGGCGTAGGGTTTAATCGTGTTAGTGGAAAAGACAAAGATCTCTAAATGTCCTGGTAATTTCTAATATGTAGAGGCTCTATGTTTTAGTTTTGGCATGAAGAAATTTCTATTGATAATCATGTGAATACAAATCGTTAAGGGTGTAGCTCTGTTTTTGAATGTTTGTTGGCTAGTGGATGGATTCTGTCTAAATGATGTACTTAACTCTGTGTATCTTGATTTTATTTTAATGGAAGATTGTTTAATAACATCATGGTGTTAGAAAAATGCATTGATCTCTGTCTGAAATGTTGGGGTTTCATCCCAGTTTAAGTTGTAGTTCTGATAAGGAGAAAAGTGAATTTATTTGGAAACCCTTGATAGAGAAATTTTTCTTGGTAGTTGTTTGGTTGGAAGTTTATTAAGTTTTAAAACATTGCTAAAGGGTTTCGATATCTCAACCTGCATTTATTTTATTTCTTTTAAAAGGATAAAGAGATGGATTGAGTTGACTACATTGTCTTTATGAAGGCCATCGTGAGTCCTGTTTTGTGATTCTAAATGTTAGTTGTACATTTGATTTCTTTGTTGTTGAGAAGGATTGAAATGCTAAAACACCCTAGATAGGGAATTCATATTAGTTTGTTTGTTTTGGAAAGTTATAGGTACCGTGGGTGTTTTGCTTTATGTTGTAGGTTTAGAATAAACCAACAATCCTAAAAATGCTATGTTGATGAATAGCCTCGAAGTTCTTGACCCGATTTAAATCGTTTATCTCTTGCAATTGCCTGAGTTTTGTCTTAATGGATAAAAGGTTAAACCCTAACTTGATAATATAAATGTACAGCATGAGAGTTTGAAAATAATAATGTGATTTCGTTTGTGGAGATTAAAGGTTCAGATATCGACATTACTAAATAAAAGTTTTGAAATTAGGAATTCTACCTATATAGGTATCTAACACATCCTAGCTAGGCTAGCCCTGCTAGATCCTTGAAATATTTAGGGAAGAAGCTTGAATTCAATGGAAATATAAAATGAATTTGATCCTAAAATGTAAACCCTGAGAGCCCATGCCAATTCGCCCTTGCTCCATAAAAGAAAAAGAAATAAAATTATAATGTACAGAAACATGAATGCTGCATAATAATTCCAACTTTAAATTTCTAAATCTAATTGAATTGTGTGGAAATTTGTAGTTCATACCTGGTTCTTGAAGCTTGATATTCCCTTGCATAACCTACACACTCAAACACTAGTTAATGGGAAAATGTATGGACCTAGCTGACCTGTAGGATGATCTTTAACTCGATAACTTTGGTACTACCATGTTCCTCCCAACCATGACCCTTAGACCATTCATGGTTCTAACTGGATCCCCTCGAGCTGGTTCCGACATGCAATAAGAGAAGTAGATGCCCTAGGGTAAGTTGTTGATCAGATCTTGAAAATATAGTAGGATGCTTCAGTTCTGCAGAATAATTCTATTCTATTGCCATAAGAGAATAATAGTAAAAAAGATGATCCATCTCTTGGGATCTACCCTTCTTTATATAGGTGAGTTTTGTTTGGAATATAGTTGTTTGAGTTTAAATAATAATATTCAGTTTTTAATTTAATTTGAATTATAATATTTAAGAAATATATTTTATTAATTATTTACTCCTAATTTATCTAGGACCTTTATTTTGTTATATATTTAGATGTATCTTAAGTTAGCTCATAAATAATAATAATATTTATTAATTATATTAATAGTAATAACAAATATGAGAACTATCTCATGCATAACCTTTATGCATGTTATAAGAAATAAATCTAATTATTCAATAATTAATTATGGTAACTCTTTGATTTAATTATGTACATACCATAATAATTCTTTTAAATATTAAGTAGAAGGTCCAACTGTCTTTGGACAGAGTCTTTTGGTAAGATTGGATAGTTGGCTAGGTTAGGTACTTTTAGCTCTCTCTCTTGCATGTTGGATTCCCTTGTTTAACATGGTAGTTCCCGCAGTCCTTGATGATAGATAGAAACGAATTCATTTAACCAATTTAAATAAATGTGATGAATAGAAGTGCTATTCAGAGTCTTCTCGAATCAACACTTTTACGATCAAGTAACCCCGAGTGCTCTTCAGGGATTTAACTCAACACTCTCACATGGGCGTTACGCTAGTGCAATTCGAGAGCATACCTGTAACATCCCTCAAAATTTGATCATTATTATTATTCCGTGGCATTAAGATAAATACTATGAAGAATATTATTATATTCATGAGTATAAATCAAAGGGAAAAGCTTAGCCTAAATTTATATATATATATATAGAACTTAACCTATATATATATATTTGGTTAAACCCATAATTTTCGATATATTAGTTTCCAAGAAGATATTTAATTATTAGGATATTATTTGGAAGTTAATAAAGACTTTATTGAAATAAAGCTAAGGTTGTATACTACAATCTCATATGTATATAGTTATAACAAATATGAAAGATATATTAAATGACAAAGAATGGTTGTATGTATAGTATGTTTCACCTTATTTAGTATTTATAACCGTTTTCTATTATTTAGTCTCCTTGAGAGAAGCACTCATCGATTACCACATTCTCTCATGGGTGGAGCACTTGCCATGATAGAGCTATCACCATTTAAAAGATGGGGCACTCCCTATTTCGTAAAGAAGGAAAATTTATGTTTAGTTAATGGATGTAGTGGAGGTTTGTTAGGAATCTGTCTTCTGGAAAGAAATCGCAGGCTTTAAAATAGCCACTTGTGAACTTAGAGGAGGACGGTGTCTACGGAGGCTGCCAGTTGTATGTTCCCTGGTTGTTAGTTACAAATCGGAGATTGTTGTAGTGAGGTATTAAATAAGTAAATCTTGCTTCTCGAATGGGAGACTAACAACCTACTTGGGTAAGAAGTGTGGAGTGGAGTTATAAGTGCTCAAGATTGATTTAAAAGTTGTTACTGTTCCACCCTGCGAGATTTAAGGAGATTGTCTCCTTATTGGAGCTCTTGCATAATGTCACTATAACTATTTGTTTAATGGGAAAGCACACCTACTACTTACCTTGCCACCTGGCCCATTAGAAGGCGCATGAATTCTAGAGTCACCACCGAGATCCTAGGGAGAGGTGGGGGAAAATCACCATTTGGGATCTATTTACGAGGGGACCTCTGCAAGAGGAGGGGGACGAGTTTGTGAACATTATTCTCTATGTAAGGGTGAAGGAGAATATCTGTGCATAGGCAGAGCTCGGTGAGAAGGGTTATCATGTTGTCTCTACACATGTGAAGAGCTCGGCGAAACAAGATGATGGAGGAAATGGTTGTTACAATGACTGTAACAGAGATGCAAAATTTGCGATCAGGGTGTTGTGTCCAGAGGATTCGCAGCTGCTGGATAGAGCCTCGACAAACAAAGGGGCACCAACGTCTGCGATAGATGGATAACAAGTTTCTACCATGAAGATACAAGTCCGGTAAGATACCTGGCGTATTTGGCTCGTAAGTGAATTCCTACACGAAATCTTAGCTCGTCTTTAGTATCTTTTGATAGGTTATCCCAGTATAAATAATTTCTCTGGATATTTATTTAAATTTGCTTTTGGTGGATAGAATTGTGCTCTTGTAACACTATGACGAGAGTTCCTTCGTATCATTCATGCGATGTGTTAATATAGGCGTTAGTGCTTTAAAAAAAAAAAAAAACAAATGGATGTAAAGAGTTACCCCCGTATTCTTTTTTGTTAGGGAGTCGAAAATCGAATGGTGATCTATGTACTTAATTTCACTCAGCATTGGATTGAATACGACCTGTAGATCCTTGTCGTGAACCCAATACATCTCTATGTATAACTAGGGAATCTCTCTCAAATACTTATTTTTGTATGTGGCACAGCATTGGAATGGGCATGGTAGATTCTTTATCCATTCATGCTTCCGTAGCATTGGTTCAAACCCTATTGAATGTCGTATGATTTGTGAAAAATCACTTTCTCATTGTTTTTTTTATATTTGACAGAAATCTTTTATTTTGTAGAATTTCAACTTGGATATACGAAAATTCATATTTGTTTCCAAAGATTTTAGTGATTTCTGCACAAGCCTCAATAGAGCAAATCCTCCGGTATGCGTTTCCTCTTGATGCGTATGTTGCTCCTTGGGGAGAGAACGATTTTGATCTAGAATTTCAATATTTAAAACCTTACATATTATGGATATGCGATTGATATTGTGATAGTATTTCGACCTCTCCTTATTTCGACTTCTGAAAAAGCTCAATCTACCTTTTTATTTTTGTATTGACCTTTGCACATACATGGCATGCTGCTTGTTGCCTTCAATTCTCATTGTGTATGTCTGTATCATACCATGATTGATATACTTATGTCATGTCTCAGAAGTAATGCCTCCAAGATTAGTCCTGTGGTTTACATCATACTCTCTACTCGGCAATAACCTCATCGTCCTCCGTTTCTTTTAACCTCTATTAGTTTTGGTCTGTGCCGATTGAGCATTTCATCTGGAAGATACATAAATATGACTAATGTTTCAAAGGATCCTTTTTGACAATAATAATTATTATAATCTTGATGACAGAACTAAAGGTTAGCTTTTGAGTAGGTATAGTTAATAAGGAAATTTATATCACAGCGTATAACTGTTACTTACTTAAACTTTGACAGAGACTAATAGATTTGAAGTCTATCTTATTGATAATACATAGTCTTATGTACAATAGATTTGCTTACCAATAAAAGATATATATTTATGTTGTGGGTGTATCGACATAGGTTCCAAATTATCATAAAAGTGGAATTTGATTTTATAGTTGTTAGGAATAAATATATATATCATATATATACTGGTCGGCTCAAGAACTAGGGGATAATCTAAGTACCCTTATATAAATTCTTTTAATAAATTAGGCAAGTTTACATATGTTTGATTTTTGGAATACCTCCCTTTGTAGGCACTCACCTTTTTATGCATATTGTATCTAGGAAGAAGAGAATCAATGAGGTTGTAACCTTAGTGTTAGATTATCATTCCTTGCTTAAAACATATACAGATTTAGTTATACTAATACTTCCGCTTAGAGTTGATATAGTGTTGAAGGCCATGAAGGATTTGTGTCAAGATATTGTTATACCAAAGAATAGATCTCCATATAAAAATCTTGATTTTAGCATTTTAATTTATATATAAGACCATTTAGAGTTGTCGAGTTGGTTTAGAAATGGAAGTGACTATTCTTTGTACACTCCTTATATTTATATGTTTGATTCATGAAAAACTCTATGTGGTAGAGGCTCGACGGAAGAAGGAAGAATCTTGTTACAGCAACCATGTTGCTCCTTGTAATCCTATCACTTTTTGCTTAATAAAAATAAACGCACACACTTTTGTGGACTAGCCCGTGTACGGGTGAACCACGTTATATTTGGTCTCCTATGTTTTCTATGGTGTTTCTCAATGTGTCTTATGTAAGAGTACTTGTTTTCTGTCCTTAAAAATGTTTATGACTATTTTGAAGTATCTGATCCATTAGAAAGTTGATTATGAAGTATATTGCTAATATGTTTCCCTGATGATTATGGTTATGTTGTTACAATTTAGGTTGTTCTATCGGTGCGATAAAAGATATACATGCTTTCTAAAGATGTAGATTAAGACATAATGAAGTTTTTGTGTTCCCGCAAGATTTAAGAAATGATTGACGTATCAAGTTCATAATTTATTTAGTTGAAATTAAAACGTATACTTTTTCCTTGATTAGCATAACGACATTTGTAAACAATAATAAGTGTCACAAAGTTTTAATTATTTTGTAAAGCAGTATTTAAAGAAAGTGAAACTACACTTTATATTTCCGTGTATATTTTAGTGGCATTTTAGCCATTTAGAAAAGTTTTTAAATTTTTACGAAATTTGGGTACGTGACATATGGTATCAGAGCATTAGGTTACAACACTAGGGCCTAATGAGCTCAACATGCGATAAGTAAGTATGAAGGTTGTTAAGTTGACTAATCAATTATTGTGTTTCATTTTGGATGCATGGATTGTACTGGAGGAGGGGAAAATGAATCTCCAAGCTCGACTTCGAGTTTCTTCCGCCAGAGCACAGGTTGCAAACACTTGGGCTTATTGAGCTCAATGGGAGAAGAACAAATACAAGTTGGTCGGACTAGAAAAGGAGCTGCATTCTATAAGCCAAGAATAAAATGTTCACTTCCAAAGAATCGTCAAGAGGTAAGCGACAACACTTCTTGAAATTGCAAGTAAGTACGTACGAGTTTACTGAAAAGTTATAATTAGAGTATCTATTTGTGAACATTACATAAGTTCATTTGAATGATCTCTGATAATTTACACTAGACGATGGATATCTCCTCACCCTTTACAATTAGTGTCATGGAATAACATGAAAGTACTCTTTTAATTAGTTGGATTATTGGAGTTAAGTCCTTATGAAATGGGCACTTGTAAGTAGAGTAAAAGCACATATTGGAAGTTATCCTAGCTATTTCACAGTGAAGTTTATAGGCTAAGGAAGTCTCCTAATTTGGTTGACCTTAGATAACTAAGTAAACTTGATTGACCAATAGTCTAGATTTCCAAATATGAAATTTAGATGGGAAATGTAAGCAACTTAGATCTGTTAAAAGATCCATTAAGTTCAGATCAAAAGTAAGTCTTTATGTTAAAAGGTCCATTAAAGATTTGATAGTTTGGGTCCATCTTGGGTTTTGAACTATGTAAGAAATGATCAGGTTCCAGTTACATATGAGTTAACTGAAATAAGAAAGTTTATAAATTTATAATGAGGTTGACCTTGGTAGTAAAATTTGTAAAGGTGCATGCTGCAGGAGGAGTCATTGTGAATTTAATATTTCTAGTTATGAGGGAAGCATAATTATGTGATGTTAAGTTGTTGCTTTATTCCATAAGAAGTATAATTTGGCTAGACTAGGATGTCTGGTTTCTTTTAAACAAAGAAATTAACTTTAATTGGTGTGAAGTTTTCTATGAGTAGAAAATTGTGAGAGTACAAAGGAGAAAAATGGTTGATAGTCTCCTTGCTAATCAATTTCATTCTAGTATGTAATTGTATAGGATGAGTAATTATAATACGATTTTTGTGACATTGAAGCACGCTCGTACCCTTACATATAAGTGCAACAAAAGGAAAATGGTTATAATTACATATACATGTGAATATTAATCAGTTAATATGAGAATGCATGAGTACCTTTTATATATATACCTCTTATTTCAGTAATTTCTACTAAGATAGACGTGGAAAACAATGAGTAATAGTGATACTTTTATTTGCTCAGTATTTATGAGGGCTTGCTATCCATGTACAACTATATGTTTCTCAACTTGACTATTTTGTTAAGGGATAGATTATTGGAAACCTAGAACCAACATGAAATAAATACAGGTTAGTAGGATGTTGTAATCTTCTGACGTCCTTATGTTGCCACAAAGAATGACTGTTTTTTTTTATGTGTTAAGGGAAACATTGATGACATGGAATTTGTAGGGTAGATCGGAAGTGATCTTTGAGACAGTAATCGAGGTATAAGCTTTTATGAAACAAGTAAAAACGATGTTTGAACATATGTTATATATACGATTGTTCTTATGATTTAATTACCTTTATACGACTAACACTTTGAATGTTGTGGTCGAGCAAATGTTATTTTTCCACACATCACTGCCTGACACCCATCAATGGGTAAATGTGGGATATATATATCGATTCATGTATAATACTAATACGTGATGATCCAAGTAAACTGGAACCTCGGCAGATGAAGGTGAGCTATGCGGTCGCCTTTACAAAGGTACATGGTTATCTGTATAAGGTATGTAAGTTGTTTTAGACGATTGGTTGTCTCTATATGATGTTAGGGTCTACAAATGGGTTGTATAACTGAAAATAGGAATTGTGTTGAAATGGTGAAAGCTAACATTCGAGGTTAAGTGATCATAATGTCCATGGATCATCATAGAAAGAATGTTATATCGTGTTTAAAGTATTATGTAATCTTATAAGCTAGCTATGTGTAGTAGGAAATGACATCTTAGATGATTACATATGGATAGTTTATTAAGAAAGATGATTTTCTGTTTAAGAAAGGGATCTTCTTACAATATTTGATTTTTTATATAAGGTGATACTAACAAGTGGAATTTGGCAGATGGTGAAATTTCTGTGAAGCTTGTGAAAATGCAAGAGCATAAATATTATGCATGGTAAAATAAGAGGGTGAGGATTTAAGATCCACATCACAACTGTTACAGATTCTTTTAAATTTTGATATATTTTTAATCAGGAAACTTGACCCAGATTGGTCAGAGTAATCGTATGGGTATAGAATGTAATGTGACGAAATAAATTGATTAAATTGAAAGAGATTTTTTTTTTACTCAAGCAAGGCGGCTTGGGGAAAAATAAATTCCGGGACTCAAGCGAGAAGGCTTGAGGGGAATTGCGTAAAGAATGTTGAAATGGCATTGAAATACTCCCTAAAATGAGGGATTGAATAGCCACTAGGATTTTTGGAGAATCGGCTGGCTGTAAAGACCTAGGCAAACTATAAAATAATGCATATGCGGGAGGCAGGACGCTGCTTAGTATGCATGAGAGGAAGTATTGTTGTGTGAGCACTGAGGTGTTAGGCAAGAAATTCCAAAGGATTGTTGTGTGAGCACTGAGGTGTTAGGAAAGAAGTTCCGAAAGGATTGTTGTATGAGCACTTGGGTGTTAGGCAAGAAGCTTCTCGGATCAAGTAAAGGACAAGTTTTGATAAAGTTAATAGTCTGCATTCTTGGAAACACAGGATTTATGTGTACTTATGATAATAAAAGCACAAACAAAGACTATAATATATTCCATAAAATTGCAAACGATATGTTGTAAATAGAAAGGGCTCATTATTATGTTTCTAAATTTGATTATGGAAATATTGATGGTTTCATGGTTTCTTTTTCCTGTTATTGTATTTGAAAACATAGGTGTAAATGATCGCAACTAGCGGAAATTCATTCCGAAGAAGGTAAAATAGAAATGACAAAGCAAGCAAAGGATGACTCCAAAGAAAGGATAAACTACTGAAAAGTATGAACACCGAGGACGGTGTTATCTTTAAGGGGTGGAGTATGTAACATCCCTCAAAATTTGATCATTATTATTATTCCGTGGCATTAAGATAAATACTATGAAGAATATTATTATATTCATGAGTATAAAGCAAAGGGAAAAGCTTAGCCTAAATTTATATATATATATATAGAACTTAACGTATATATATATATTTGGTTAAACCCATAATTTTCGATATATTAGTTTCCAAGAAGATATTTAATTATTAGGATATTATTTGGAAGTTAATAAAGAATTGATTGAAATAAAGCTAAGGTTGTATACTACAATCTCATATGTATATAGTTATAACAAATATGAAAGATATATTAAACGACAAAGAATGGTGGTATGTATAGTATGTTTCACCTTATTTAGTATTTATAACCGTTTTCTATTATTTTGTCTCCTTGAGAGAAGCACTCATCGATTACCACATTCTCTCATGGGTGGAGCACTTGCCACGACAGAGCTATCACCATTTAAAAGATGGGGCACTCCCTATTTCGTAAAGAAGGAAAATTTATGTTTAGTTAATGGATGTAGTGGAGGTTTGTTAGGAATCTGTCTTCTGGAAACAAATCGCAGGCTTTAAAATAGCCACTTGTGAACTTAGAGGAGGACAGTGTCTACGGAGGCTGCCAGTTGTATGTTCCCTGGTTGTTAGTTACAAATCGGAGATTGTTGTAGTGAGGTATTAAATAAGTAAATCTTGCTTCTCGAATGGGATACTAACAACCTACTTGGGTAAGAAGAGTGGAGTGGAGTTATAAGTGCTCAAGATTGATTTAAAAGTTGTTACTGTTCCACCCTGCGATATTTAAGGAGATTGTCTCCTTATTGGAGCTCTTGAATAATGTCACTATAACTATTTGTTTAATGGGAAAGCACACCTACTACTTACCTTGCCACCTGGCCCATTAGAAGGAGCATGAATTCTAGAGTCACCACCAAGATCCTAGGGAGAGGTGGGGGAAAATCACCATTTGGGATCTATTTACGAGGGGACCTCTACAAGAGGAGGGGGACGAGTTTGTGAACATTATTCTCTGCGTAAGGGTGAAGGAGAATATCTGTGCATAAGCAGATCTCGGTGAGAAGGGTTATCATGTTGTCTCTACACATGTGAAGAGCTCGGCGAAACAAGATGATGGACGAAATGGTTGTTACAATGACTGTAACAGAGATGCAAAATTTGCGATCAGGGTGTTGTGTCCAGAGGATTCGCAGCTGCTGGATAGAGCCTCGACAAACAAAGGGGCACCAACGTCTGCGATAGATGGATAACAAGTTTCTACCATGAAGATACAAGTCCGGTAAGATACCTGGCATATTTGGCTCGTAAGTGAATTCCTACACGAAATCTTAGCTCGTCTTTAGTATCTTTTGATAGGTTATCCCTGTATAAATAATTTCTCTGGATATTTATTTAACTTTGCTTTTGGTGGATAGAATTGTGCTCTTGTAACACTATGACGAGAGTTCCTTCGTATCATTCATGCGATGTGTTAATATAGGCGTTAGTGCTTTAAAAAAAAAAAAAAAACAAATGGCTGTAAAGAGTTACCCCCGTATTCTTTTCTGTTAGGGCGTCGAAAATCGAATGGTGATCTATGTAATTAATTTCACTCAGCATTGGATTGAATACGACCTGTAGATCCTTGTCGTGAACCCAATACATCTCTATGTATAACTAGGGAATCTCTCTCAAATACTTATTTTTGTATGTGGCACATCATTGGAATGGGCATGGTAGAGTCTTTATCCATTCATGCTTCCGTAGCATTGGTTCAAACCCTATTGAATGTCGTATGATTCGTGAAAAATCACTTTCTCATTGTTTTTTTTTATATTTGACAGAAATCTTTTATTTTGTAGAATTTCAACTTGGATATACGGAAATTCATATTTGTTTCCAAAGATTTTAGTGATTTCTGCACAAGCCTCAATAGAGAAAATCCTCCGGTATGCGTTTCCTCTTGATGCGTATGTTGGTCCTTGGTGAGAGAACGATTTTGATCTAGAATTTCAATATTTAAAACCTTACATATTATGGATATGCGATTGATATTGTGATAGTATTTCGACCTCTCCTTATTTCGACTTCTGAAAAAGCTCAATCTACCTTTTTATTTTTGTATTGACCTTTGCACATACATGGCTGTAAAATTAGTCACAACAGATCTAATGAACAAGTAAATCAATCACAACAGATGAACATAGAAAATATGGTGCAAAACTGTGCAAAACATGCAACAGTGCTCTCTATCCCAGAAAGGGTGAATGAATTACAATACAAACTGTCACAATGACTGAGCAATTCGAATTTCCTAAGGAGGTCATTCGAATCACTGAAATGGAGTAGCTTGACTCTATCTAGGAGTCCTCATCAATCATCGGTGGTGCTCATCAATCACAACAACCAGTCATCCAGGTGTCAATCTGAGTCTAACTGAGTGTAATAAGTGTAACTGAAGTGTGTAGCACTGATTTAGGATCTGGAGGCTCAGTGGGGGTGCATGGGAGGCTAACTGAAGTCAGAAAAAGTCACCTAATCAAACTGGAGGTCAAACGGAAGTGATACAGTCAGTCGGGAGTGAAACTAGCCTCAAATCAGGGAGAATCGGAGCTAACTGAATGTAACTGAAGTGGAACTGCAGTGGTAGGTGAACAAGTGCGCCCTTCTTTGGCAGTAGGTGAGAAGTGGGTGCCTTTCAGCTTAGGAGGGCTAAAACTCTGTGGTAAGTGGCTCCCGGGTGCTAGAATGAAGTGGATAAGGTGCTGGAGGCATCAAACTGGTGACTGGGATGCATGCCAGTGCATGCCTGTGCATGCCAACCCTAGATTCTGCATGCAAACCCTAATTTGCATGCAAGATCCTGAAAAAGATGATGTGGATATCCGAACACCCCCCCTCAAGCTAGACTATGATGTGCCAACAAAATAATGTGGGGCCCTGGTAACTAAGACCAAAGGTCACCCCAATACAATAATCCAAAAAATGATGAAAATAAACTAAGTGAGGAAAGAGGGAAAACCCAGTGGGAAGAAAGCCCCCCCTCAAGCTAAAGCATAATAATGAATCAATCTGTCTCCACCATGATGGAACTCACCCCCAACAGTGAACGGAGGTAAGAGAACTTCTTCTCAGTGAAGCTCTTGGTGAAGATGTCTGCAATTTGCTCATCAGTAGGGCAATATTGCAGAATGATGGTGCGGTCATGCACCAACTGTCGAATGTAATGCATATGAATCTCAATGTGTTTGGTCCTCTGCCGCTGAACTGGATCTGTGGAGATCTTGATAGCACTTTGATTGTCACAAAAGAGGACAGTCGAAGTAGTGCCACCAAAACCAAACTCGGAAAGAATACCCTGCAACCAAACTGCCTGAATGCAGACATTGACTGCCCCTCGATACTCTGCCTCTGCTGAAGAAAGTGCAATGGCTGCTTGCTTTTTGCTGGACCAGCAAATAGCACCATGACCAATCATGAAAACATAACCGGAACTGGACTTCCGATCAATGCTATCACCTGCCCAATCTGAATCAGTAAAACCAATGAAATCTAGCTCAGAATCTGCAGCATAGTGTATGCCAAACTGTCTCGTACCTTGCACATACTGCAAGATCCACTTGGCTGCTCGCCAATGAAGCTCATGTGGCTGCTGCATATATCTTGACACGGCACTCACGGCATATGAGATATCAGGCCGTGAATGTGTCAGATAAAGTAGTGAACCAATCAACTGTCGATACATACTGCAATCTGCAAGCGGTGTGGAATCTCCCTCCTCAAGACTGATTCCTGAGAGGAATGGGAACGGGGCTGCCTTACATTCAGCCATATTAAACTTCAATAACAGGTCGGAAGCATATTTTTGCTGAGATATAGTGATCCCATCAAAATTTTGAGCTATCTCCAAGCCCAAAAAGTGACTCAGCAAGCCCAAATCGCTCATGTCAAAAGCTAGATTTAAGGCAGATTTTAGCTTGTTTATTGAAGTAAGTGTGCTACCAGTAATAAGCAGATCATCAACATAAAGTACAATAACCAACAAATTACCTTTAACTCGCTGAAGATACACATTCGGATCAGATTTGCATCTTTGGAAATTCTGAGAAAGAAGGAAGGAGTCCATCTTTGCGTACCAAGCTCTTGGGGCCTGTTTTAACCCGTACAAAGACTTCTTCAATCTACAAACCAATGATGGATCTGATGTATAACCCTCTGGCTGCTGCATATAGACCTCTTCAGCAAGGTCTCCATGTAAAAATGCACTCTTCACATCCATATGGTGCACTTCCCAATGCTTGGATGCGGCAACAGCTAAAACAAGGCGGATGGAATCCATCTTTGGAACTGGTGCAAAGGTCTCTGTGTAGTCCACTCCTTGGACTTGGGAAAAACCGTTTGCCACCAACCTTGCTTTATATTTTCTGATAGTGCCATCAGCAGCAACTTTAGTACGGTAGACCCATTTACATTTCACTAATTTTCTTCCAGGTGGAAGAGAAACTAGCTCCCATGTATTGTTCTTTTGAAGAGAACTGTACTCTTCGTCCATGGCACTTTTCCATCTCGGATCTTGATGGGCTGAATAGAATGATGTAGGATCTGAACCAGCCATCAAATAAAAAATCTCAGGAAGAAATGGATCAGCAATAGAAAGAGCCATACCTGCTCTTTGAAAGTCTCCTCTTGTTCGTCTCGGATCAGCAGGATTTTCAAGACTAGAACCAGCAGATTGTAGAGTGTTTTGGGCCCACTTTGGTAACTGAGGAGGATCATAATGATCGGATTCCGAACCTGATATGTCATGATCATCATATGCTGCTACAATATCAGAAATATCAGAACTCATACCTTCATTATCGCTGCTCGGATCTTCTTCTGGTGAAGGCGGTGGATCGGCAGTCTTTTCCTCGACTAGTTGCAATTCTGGAAGCGGTTCTTCAAACTGCACACTGCGCTCTATGAATATCTTTTTAGATCTGATATCCATGAGTTTATATGCTTTTGATTCTTCCCCATATCCTATCAATATGCACTCGATACTTTTTGGATCCAAAGCTCGTCTCTTCTCAGAAGGAATTCTAGCCCATGCAGTAGAGCCAAAAACTCTCAAATTTGACACATCCGGTTTGTGACCAAAGAATGCTTCGAAAGGAGTCATACCTTTCACGGATGAATGTGGAACACGGTTCTGTATATATGCAGCAACATTGATTGCTTCAGCCCAAAGATTTGCAGCCAAACCTTTTGATTCAATCATGCATGTAGCCATCTCTTTCAGTGACCGGTTTTTCCTTTCCGCTACACCGTTCTGCTGGGGTGTGTAGGGAACTGTATGTTGGATCTTGATTCCGCTTTGGGCACAAAGTTGTAGCAACTCGGACTTGATATATTCCCCACCATTATCAGATCTAAGAGCTTTGATCTTGCTCTCAGTGGTGGTCTCAACAGAAGCCTTAAAATCCTTGAATTTTCCAAGCACTTCTGACTTGTTTTTGAGAAAGAATACCCATGTAAAGCGGGGAAAAATCGTCAATAAATGTAAAAACATACCTTGAACCATTTAATGACATATGGGGCAGCGGACCACTGATATCAGAATGGATCAATCCCAAAATAGTAGAGGCTCTGCTAGCCTTGCCGCGGTCGAATCTGTGCTCGGGGTGCTTCCCAATAATGCAACCGGTGCATATTCCCTTCGAGGAACGGAGTTGTGGAAGCCCATCTACCATGGATTTATTTGATAGCAGCAGAAAGTACTTATAATTTAGATGTCCAAATATTTCATGCCAAATCCTACTAACCTCATTACCATGTGTGCGAAGAGCAGTGGGCTTTGCAAGCGGAATAAAGTGCGAAAACTCATAGCATTTTGCAGTGTGGTTTGCCTTTCCAACCGCAACTAGTCTTCCACTTTTGATATCAGAAATTTCAACTGTATTAGGGCTGAATGTGACTTGCTTTGGTTCACCAGTAGGTGTCATTTGATACACAGAAAGGAGATTCGAAGCTAAGGAAGGCACATAGAGAACATTCTGAAAGCATCCATGTTCTACATGAATCGTACCTTTGCCCTTTGAAGAAATTTTTGAGTCATCTCCCAAATGGATGGGGATGGAGCTGTTTGGATCGAATGAGGAAAAGGAATCAATATTTGCAGCCATATGATTTGATGCACCCGAATCTATCAAGAGAGTAGTGGGCTTCGAAACCGTTGCCATGAGTGCTTGTCCTCTTTCATGATCGTCATTCCGATCCTTCTTCCTTGCACCGTCAGGAAGGGTTATGTTGTTCTTTTCCAAAAGGAGGGCCACTTGATCTATAGTATTCTTCATACATGAACTTTCGGGATGAAATCCACGGTTACAATAAGTACATTTAGATTTTTGGTTACCTTCTTTGCCCTTTTGCTTGGATTTCGAACTGGATGGTGCATCCGTTTGCTTGCCTTTGTCTTTTTGCTTGTGAGGCTCGAATTTGGGCTTCTCCTTCTTTAGCTTTCCTTTACCATTCGAGATCTTGGGTCCTTGAACAAATAGGGCTGAATCTTTGGAGCTTATGGACCCCATTTGAATCAACTTGTCATGCTCTTTTGTAACGGACTCAATGAAGGCATTCAAGGTAGGCATCTTCCAATTCGGGGTAGTTAGCCGACCGGAATTGAAAGTAGAGACAAATACCGAATAATCTTTCCCAAGCTTGCTTAGAATGGAGAGGATCAACTGTTTATCCTCTTTGATAACACCACTGTTCTTCAATTGCAAGTTCAAGTTCTTGAATTTTGTGAAGAATTCATTGATGGTCTCAAAATTCTCAGGATTAAGGCCAATCAATTCATTCTCTAATTGAAAAGCCCTAAGCTCATCCTGCTTACCGAATAGTGTTTCAAGTTGCTCCCATATGGCTTTTGGAGTCTTCAATCCGCTGAGATGGAAGTGAAGATCTTTGGAGATGGAGAGACAAAGAAGACCATAAGCTTCATCAAGCTTGTTGTAGTGTTTGGTTCTATCTGATAGATTGCTTGGCTCCAATTCAAGACCAATAGTGACTCGGTAGTAACCTTTTGAACGTAATATGATCTCCATATCATATTTCCAATCAAAATAATTGAAAGGGGTGAGGATAGGCTTTGAAGAAGAGTATTCCATTGCTAGGAGCGAGTCAACTGATGAAGAGGAAGCTTGCATGCAGACTATAGCGAATGCAATTGATGTAGGAAGGCTTGCATGCAGAAGATAGCGAGTGCACTTGGAGGAGACAATAAACCTGCAAATCACATCAAAACAACCACAATAAGGTCGAACAATCCACCATTTGAGAGTTGCATCACACCTGGGATTGGATTTCAAGCAATGTTGAATGGGTCCAATGTATCAGATCCAGGAATTATGTGGTAACTCAAGCTTCTGGAGTGGTATTGGAATATTTTTCAAGCTTTGCATGCACAGGAGCGAATGCCCTTGAGATATTTCATGCCAAACTTTTTGCAATTTTTAGCAATTCAGTCAAATCTTCTTGTATAAACACCTGTAGAAAAGAGATCTTGTCCCTGCAATGGTTCTGATACCATGTAAAATTAGTCACAGCAGATCTAATGAACAAGTAAATCAATCACAACAGATGAACATAGAAAATATGGTGCAAAACTTTGCAAAACATGCAGCAGTGCTCTCTATCCCAGAAAGGGTGAATGAATTACAATACAAACTGTCACAATGACTGAGCAATTCGAATTGCCTAAGGAGGTCATTCGAATCACTGAAATGGAGTAGCTTGACTCTATCTAGGATTCCTCATCAATCATCGGTGGTGCTCATCAATCACAACAACCAGTCATCCAGGTGTCAATCTGAGTCTAACTGAGTGTAATAAGTGTAACTGAAGTGTGTAGCACTGATTTAGGATCTGGAGGCTCAGTGGGGGCGCATGGGAGGCTAACTGAAGTCACAACAAGTCACCTAATCAAACTGGAGGTCAAAAGGAAGTGATACAGTCAGTTGGGAGTGAAACTAGCCTCAAATCAGGGAGAATCAGAGCTAACTGAATGTAGCTGAAGTGGAACTGCAGTGGTACGTGAACAAGTGCGCCCTTCTCTGGCAGTAGGTGAGAAGTGGGCGCCTTTCAGCTTAGGAGGGCTAAAACTCTGTGGTAAGTGGCTCCCGGGTGCTAGAATGAAGTGGATAAGGTGTTGGAGGCATCAAACTGGTGACTGGGATGCATGCCAGTGCATGCCTGTGCATGCCAACCCTAGATTCTGCATGCAAACCCTAATTTGCATGCAAGATCCTGAAAAAGATGATGTGGATATCCGAACAATGGCATGCTGCTTGTTGCCTTCAATTCTCATTGTGTATGTCTGTATCATACCATGATTGATATACTTATGTCATGTCTCAGAAGTAATGCCTCCAAGATTAGTCCTGTGGTTTACATCATACTCTCTACTCGCAATAACCTCATCGTCCTCCGTTTCTTTTAACCTCTATTAGTTTTGGTCTGCGCCTATTGAGCATTTCATCTGGAAGATACATAAATATGACTAATGTTTCAAAGGATCCTTTTTGACAATAATAATTATTATAATCTTGATGACAGAACTAAAGGTTAGCTTTTGAGTAGGTATAGTTAATAAGGAAATTTATATCACAGCGTATAACTGTTACTTACTTAAACTTTGACAGAGACTAATAGATTTGAAGTCTATCTTATTGATAATACATAGTCTTATGTACAATAGATTTGCTTACCAATAAAAGATATATATTTATGTTGTGGGTGTATCGACATAGGTTCCAAATTATCATAAAAGTGGAATTTGATTTTATAGTTGTTAGGAATAAATATATATATCATATATATACTGGTCGGCTCAAGAACTAGGGGATAATCTAAGTACCCTTATATAAATTCTTTTAATAAATTAGGCAAGTTTACATATGTTTGAATTTGGGAATACCTCCCTTTGTAGGCACTCACCTTTTTATGCATATTGTATCTAGGAAGAAGAGAATCAATGAGGTTGTAACCTTAGTGTTAGATTATCATTCCTTGCTTAAAACATATACAGATTTAGTTATACTAATACTTCCGCTTAGAGTTGATATAGTGTTGAAGGCCATGAAGGATTTGTGTCAAGATATTGTTATACCAAAGAATAGATCTCCATAGAAAAATTTTGATTTTAGCATTTTAATTTATGTATAAGACCATTTAGAGTTGTCGAGTTGGTTTAGAAATGGAAGTGACTATTCTTTGTACACTCCTTATATTTATATGTTTGATTCATGAAAAACTCTATGTGGTAGAGGCTCGACGGAAGAAGGAAGAATCTTGTTACAGCAACCATGTTGCTCCTTGTAATCCTATCACTTTTTGCTTAATAAAAATAAACGCACACACTTTTGTGGACTAGCCCGTGTACGGGTGAACCACGTTATATTTGGTCTCCTATGTTTTCTATGGTGTTTCTCAATGTGTCTTATGTAAGAGTACTTGTTTTCTGTCCTTAAAAATGTTTATGACTATTTTGAAGTATCTGATCCATTAGAAAGTTGATTATGAAGTATATTGCTAATATGTTTCCCTGATGATTATGGTTATGTTGTTACAATTTAGGTTGTTCTATCGGTGCGATAAAAGATATGCATGCTTTCTAAAGATGTAGATTAAGACATAATGAAGTTTTTGTGTTCCCGCAAGATTTAAGAAATGATTGACGTATCAAGTTCATAATTTATTTAGTTGAAATTAAAACGTATACTTTTTCCTTGATTAGCATAACGACATTTGTAAACAATAATAAGTGTCACAAAGTTTTAATTATTTTTTAAAGCAGTATTTAAAGAAAGTGAAACTACACTTTATATTTCCGTGTATATTTTAGTGGCATTTTAGCCATTTAAAAAAGTTTTTAAATTTTTACGAAATTTGGGTACGTGACAATACCGCTCAACACTAGTGCTAGAATGTGGTTGTGAAGCACATCTACAATGTACAAATGGCCTCGGATCCGGTATTCAGTATCAAGCTTGGAGTGCTCAAGGATTATTCCCAACACTCTATGTACATCGGGGCTTACACCTAGTACGTAATAAAATCCTCTAGGCACATTTGGGCTTATGCCCAATACATAGGTCATGCGTTTGTTCCTGAGTCCACGCTCAACACATCATATAAAATCAATCATGTAAACCATACCTCTACATAGTATGTAACAAAAAGATCATCTCAGTATATTACGGTTTGCACCCAATCTCATAATAATACATAAATCAACACATTAGGGCTTTCTTGCCTAGTGTATAACAATAATCTGCATCAGTCAGGGTCCATGCCCAATATGTAAATCTATAAAATAAATGAATCATGTGCACTAGGGATTATGCCCAATAATCAAAATAAATCATAGGTGTTGGGACCTTAAGCCCAATATATAACATAAGAAATAGGTAGTCAAAATTCAGGATATTAAAGTTCATCCCAAAAGAGGCCTATTTGATATTGGCCAATCACCAATGGGAGAAACAAGAGAATATTTGGAATAAAATATGGAAGTAAAATCTCTAACCTAAGGTCTCCACTTTCGTCTCGTTGGTTTCTTGGAGAAAATTTTTAACTTGGGATTGAATCATCGAAAGAGCCTTTGAAGCCCCATCTATATGCTACCTGTGTATATTTTTTGAAGAGGATGTTGAACACCTTCTCAATCATTGTGGCTTCTGTCAACATTTATGGGACAAAGGAGCTAGCAATTTTCAATAATTTAATTGAAACCGTGGTGAGCATCAGAGAAAATTTGGCCAACTGGGGCAAACATATCTCCAACAACAATAAGATAAGCAAAATATTGCAACTCTTTCTAGGTTTTCTTCTATGGGATATATGGAAAGAAAGAAAATGATGAATCTTCAAAGATTCGAGCCTTTCGTCTCACCATATTTGGAAAATATTTCAGTCAGACATTCATGAGACCATTTTTGTATCCCAATGGTCCTTCGGTGAATGGGACCTTCATGCCCAAGATAGGGCCATTCTTGTTTCTTGGGATCTCAGTTGAAGCCCAAACCAAATTAGTGCTCCCAAGCCACATCTAGACTCTACGCTCTGAGATTCCCTCCTCTTGGTCTCCACTGGAAGAGTGATTTGTGAAGTTAAACTGTGATGGGGATAGTCGGGGCAATCTTCGTCCTATGGGGTTTCGGGTAGTCTTTAAGGATGGAAGAGGTAGAATTCTCAAATTCTTTGTTGGCTCCTTCGGGTTGGAAAGAAATAAGGTAGCAAAGTTAAATGCGATGCTTAAGGGAATCCAAATTGCAAATGAAGCCAGATACAAAAAAATAATAGTTGAGGGAGACTCCAAGCTTATGGTGTAGATTCTAAATTGACTTCTCAATGCTTCTAGTATTAGCATAAACAATCCGATTTGGAGACTTGCTACTAAATTGGAAGATCTTGCTGCCAATATTGACAATTCCCATGCTCTCTTGCCTCACCATGTTCGAAGAGATTCCAACAAGCTTGTAGACTGGTTGGAAAATTGGGGGGTGAATCACTTGTGGGAGTAATACAACTAATCATGCTTAGATGATGTGAGTCCCATACTCAAAGAGGAATTTCCTAGGACAAATAATTAGGACACACACCCCCATGATGGGTGCCATCTTAATGATGAACCAAGCAGGGAACAGGGGCACTTGGACGGATGATGGGTGTGATTGGAAAGGTGGGTTAGTAGGTTGTTGTCCCGACCTGTCAAGCAGTCATGCGACAAGAAAGGTCATTATGAACCAAATTCTAGATGAGTACGACATTTGGCTTGGTGAAGGGGTATTGGTACATATATTTGTATATTCACTTTTGTGGGATTTCATGTCTCCTCATGATAATTTCCAGCACAATGGACGAAGGGCTTGTGATTTGGTGTCCCCCCTTGATAGGAGCGGTCGTTGTGGAGACCATCTTTGCATCCGCGTTATTGAATTTGGTTATATTTTCCATTCCTACTAGGATATCCTTCCTAAGAAAAAAAAATTTGTGGTCTCAATGGAGGACGGTGGCCTTCATCCTGGTTTCGCAGTGCTGGCAGCTTTAGTATCGCTCGAACAAAGACTACCAACCGTAGGACTACAAATGGCACTAAGCGCTCTCACAAGGAATGAGCGCAGAGGGAGATGGAGAATGCGAAAGGATTATTCGAAGCATGAGATAGTCACAAGGATCACGGCCATCGTGAGCTTATGGAGAAACAAATTTGTTGGGAGAAGCAACACTCCAATGCACAAAAGATCATGGATGAATTTGGGGGATTAGTCGAAGATTCGTGCTCCTCCAGAACACATGATACAAGGAATACTAAAAGCATGGGAATGTATTGGACTATAAAATCTCTCTTAAGCATGGAAATGGACGACTGTGTGCACGATAAATTTTAGGAAGAAATGAAGAGCCCCTTGGTGGCTACAAAAATTACTATCCTCGAAGAGGATATGCATCATCTTGCGTGCAACCAGGTTATTGCTGAAGAGCAAGTGAATGAAAAATTGGGCGCAATTGCTTGTGAGTTAATATAGCTACATGTGTCTTGTCCTTCATCCCCACAACTTGTGTTTCGTCATCATGCTATTGCGCATGCTACCAAAGAGAGAATAAAAAGACCCATCCTATGTTATAGTTTCTTATGAGGACTAATATCAATCCCATCTAGGTTCAATTTTATCTCTTTTTCTATGTTTGCCCTCATTTTCATTTTTGTGGGCCATAACCCCTTCCCTATGGGGGATCCTTATGATTATATAGTTTCCAAATTAAACTCTAACTCTCAAACCCAAGCAGGCTTAGTCGTTGCAGAAACAAATATTTAGTCGCTACAATCTTAGATCTTTTTCCATGACCATGATATCTAGACACTGCATACAAAAGACTACTTTGTTATGTACAAATTTCCTCATTTTTAGTTTAATATAATGTCGAACATTACAAAAAAAAAATTAGAACGATAAAAGATACATATTCTACTATGCCCAGTCAAATATGTGTTAAAAAACAATCCTTATGGTAAGATAGTCAAACACTTTCCCTGATATAAACAAGGAGTTTTATTATGCTAGTAAACTTAAACTTAAAGTAATTTAGTGATAAAACCCAACCCCAACCATTAACTTGAAGTTATATTGTTTGTATGATAACATCTCATGTAAAATATTGAGGGAGTCTACTCTATTTATTTTATGTTTTGGATTTTGCGGTAGTTTTTTTTGAAACCATGTATTCTTTTTGCTAAAATCTAAATTGGAAGCATTTAAATTGTGTTTTTGAATGCATAAATGGATTCAACACCCTCATGTTATGCAATTTCCACAACTAATATATGTGACTAAGATTTTTTTGAAGATATCCAATTAAATCCAATATACCCACGTACAATATTGTATTTATTGGTTTCCGAAATAATAATTATTAAATTAATTTTGCATCATTGTCTCCACCCATTCCATTTATAATTGAAGTTACTATCTCAAATTCCAAATTACAATAATTTTCACTTTTACTTCCACTTCTTACCTTTCATTTTTTATTTTCACTATTAACTTATTTTCTTACCTTTCATTTCCAACTTTTAATATTAAATTAATTTAAATCTATTTTTTTTTCTCTATTACCACTCCAACTCCACCTCCACCTCCACCTCCACCACAAGCCACCACCTCCACCTCCACCTCCACCTCCACCCATCGTATTTATAATTAAAGTCGCTTTCATAAACTAAATAAATTTAATTAAAACATAATTCTTTAGTATGTTATTTCACTTTTCTATAAGTTAACCGACTTAAATAATACCTTTTACAATGAATCACTTATATTAATTGAAATTGAAATGCTAATTTTTTAACAGACTTAAATAAGAGATTTAAACCCCAACGTGCCCTACTCTTTACAATTAATCACAACTAATTGAAATGCTAATATTTAGTTTCCAATTTACCCCATACTTCACACTTTACTTTTATTATACGGCTTCTCTTTATGATACCGATATGTGACCTAGAGCCTTGGATGGGTGGTTTCCACGATGAATCCGGTAGTTATGATGGGTGGTTTCGAAGATGAATCCGGTAATTATGGAAGCAAATTCTTCGCTGATGTGTGAAACATTGCTTTTCACACTATTTATGCAAATTATTCCATCCATCCATTTTCCCAATCAACACGACGCGATTTTATTCCCTTACCGGCGTTACCGCTACTCAATTATCTCTATTGCATGCGAAATTTGATCTATTTTTGCAGTCAGCGTATTCGTCTTATGTGAATTAGGGTTTGATCAGTCATACTTAGAGCAACTGAACGAGGCGTTCTCCGTAGACAGAAATATAAATTCATCGCAGCAAGACAAACTCCATGGAAACAAAGGCAGAGAAAACATGTTCCCGTTGGAAGCCCACGAAAAGACAGAAAGAGATTTTGGAAGAGCTGTTCAAAGAAGGCCATTGTAACCCTACTCGCTCTCGCATAAATGAGTTTACCAATCTACTCGAACAACACGGCAATATTGAAGCAAAGAACGTGGTTTACTGGTTTCGGAATACTCACGCGCGTAACAAGAGAAAACAGAGACGGGAGACCCGTCAGATGCAGCAATCTCCCACTGATTCAACACCTCAGCGTCAGAATACTCAACCGCGTAACAAGAGAAAACAGAAAAAAGGAGACCCGTCAGATGCAGCGGTCCCCTACTGAATCAACACCTCAGCGTGACAATGAAAAAGATATTGTCAAAAGCTTGCAGGGTCAAACCTATTCTTCTCCAACTAAGGGTAAACTGTACTTGCTTTGTTCTTAATTTCTCGAAGGGTAAAGTTATTTAGTTTCCATCTTGGTTGCTTTCTTATTTTGTCTGTCTATATTCAGCTGATGGCATTATCTTCGATTCTTCAACGGTTATGGCCCAGTTTCCAGTACAGGTAAGGAGAATTTAACTGGTACTCTTTTATTCTCATGTTTTTGTTTCGATCATTACGTTTAGATTTCACATATGTTGTTCACTCTGATTAATTGTCCACGCGTCAATTTATAATATTGCTTAGGTGCACACAAATTCACCGAATTCAGCCACCAGTACGGCAACACAAAAGTTGCTACCAATGGATTTGTCAGTGAAACAACATTTACAATCTGTTGGGAACGAAACGTTCTCTACATTTGATGCTTTCAGAAACAACATGTGGAACAAAGCAGAAATTAGAAATGACGGATGGGCGCATCATTTTACAGACCCTGGCAGAAGTAATGTTATGACTAATTGTTGGGTGCCCAAGAACATGAAAAAAAAGACGAATTACCGGAGTTGTTTCCTTTGCATCCGGACGGGAACCTCAGATCCAAGTGCCTAAGTAGTTTTCATGATCACAAAGAAACCAACAATATCAGGCGGGAAAGAGGTGAATGGAGGTTGTCTTTGAAGTTTGTACCCTAGCTACTACCGAATTGCACACTCGAAGCCTCCCAACATTCGAAACATTTCCGTAGCTATAAATCCAGTCCAATCGATCAACAAACTGTCCAATCCATCAACAAATTTTGTATCTGAAATATAAACGGAATCCAAGTGTATTTGAAATATAGCGAGCAGTGTAGAGTGTTGGGTGTTCTACTTCTACTTGCCTAAATAAATGCAAATGCATGGATATTGTTAGTGTAAATGTTCACAGTTGTATGCGTTGTACTTTTTATTTTATTTACCTAAATGAATATAGTGTATATGGAAACATGAATTATTTGCTTATTTGTTATAAATTTTTGTTTCATTTTTTGATCTTAAAACGTTGATACAAACAGGCAGGATCCCACTGCAATTTCTCCAATAGATGCTAACCTGCTGACTCTCAGTCATTATAATACCTTCTCTTTTCGTTTAAATCAATGCTGCAAATGCAAATCTCTCCTTCCATTTCAAATCCTGTCATTAGTAAATAACTATATTGAGTCACACCTAAAAATAGAGACATTTACTTTCTCTAAAGTTATTGAGATATTTCTTTTGAATACCATTCCTAAAAAATTAATTGGAATAAACTGTAAATGGTTAATTGGAATAAACAGTAAATGGTTGTGGTTGGCATAAAAAAAAACCTTTAATAGATTGGAAAGGAGAAGAGAGCCATGGATGGTCTTTTGTTGTTATCAAGACAATATATATTGAATTGGAGTATTTGTATTGTGTTTGAGCAGGGATGATTTTAAGAACCCCCTAGATTTGTATGATTTGTATGTATAATAATTCGGAGAATCTCCGTGATACATTGAAAATGTTGACCACTATTTTATCAAGAATATAATATGTATATATAATTTTTTGGCTATTTTTTTCATAAATTTATGCAATATTGTAAAATATTGGGGAATCTTTCATAAAGTTATAAAATCTTGTAAAATCTTGGCAAATCTTTCATTGAATTATTAAATCTTGTGAAATATTGGTGAATCTTTCATAAAATTGAAAAATCTAGTAAAATCTTGGCAAAACTTTCATTGAATTATAAAACCCTTGTAATGTCTTGGGGAATCTTTCATAAAATTTTAAAATGTTGGAGAATCTTCATTCAATTATATACTTCATGCCTCTTGCAATGCTCATGTGTTACTGAAATGTAAAAGCTACTCAATAGATAATATATAATAGATATATATTCTAGTATTCCTATAACATCTAGTTTGCATGGATCACTATAATTAATACCTTATAACAACAATTTCAACCACCTCCCCTTCCCTTCATTTTCTTTTAGCTAGATAAGTAATTTACTTGTTAGCATCAATCTAAGGGATTATGTTTTTTCGGAAATTATAGGAGGTAGTACCTTTGTGTCTATCCTTCTAATTCTTGCAACACTCCAACTAAATTTGTTCATGTCTAGTTTAATCTAAAATCTCTTATGCCAACATCCTCCATATTTGATATTTGTGTTTTTTGATTATTGTTAGTTGTACAACTCTCATTTCATTTTGTTGGTGTGAGTTTCCCTTTAGGCAGGCTAACCATTTGTCTATTGTACATATTTTATTTTTTAATAAAATATAATGTTAGAGAGCATACAAAAATAAAAATAAAAATTGTACTTAAATAAATTACAAATAAAAAATAAAATAGAAACTTAGATGTACCTCTCTTATTTGAACTTGTGACCTCCTATATATATATATATATATATATATAATTTTCTCTCTTGCAACTATTGGACGTTGATAATTATAAGAAAGATAATCAATAAAATAATAATAATAAATTGTACTTTCTCAAATAAAATTACAAATAAAAATTGAGATGTAGATTCCCTATAGAAACACATGTTCTTTACCATTAGACCTACCTCTCTATTTTTATTTGAACCTCTAATGATGACCTCTTAAAAATCTTAAGAAATATGCTCATCCTCCAAATTTGTTTCGAAAAAACCTCTAAACCTCTTAGAAAAAAAAACAAGTTCCTAAAACCATTAGACCCACACATATTCTTAATCATTAATAAGACTTTGTAATAAAATAAAATATTAAATTAAAATAATTCCAATAAATGATTAATTCGAAAAATTAAAATGAAAAACCTTGATATATTTGTATTCCATCCGTTTAGTCAAAATCGTCAATAATAGCCCAAAAAATGAAAGTCAAAATCATCTAATGTTCTTATATATGGTCAAGTATTGAATTGGTAATGTTCTTATATATGGTCGAGTAGTGGATTGGCAATAATGAATGTTAAAATCATCTAATATCCTTATATGGTGAAGTAATGGATTGTCAATTTCGAGGCATTCCAATTAAGGAAGAAAAGCTCATAGGAAGAAACACAAGAACCATTTTTAATCGTTAATAAGACTTTGTAATAAACCTCAAAATAAAACCTTCTAGGAAGAATAAACACATGTTATTAGGACCATTGGAGACCAACACATATTCTTAAAGGACCATTAATAAGTCTTTGTAATAAGATAAAATAAAAAATCTAATATTTGGAATAAGGAAAACTCCCTATTTAGATGAATTCGATCTAATATTTTGAATAATGAAAAACCTCGAATTAGATGGATTCGATCTAATGTTTTGAAAATCCAAATCCTTCATTTAGACATATTCAATCTAATATTTTGAAAAAACCCAATTTAAATAGATTTAGTCTAATATGTTGAAAGCCCCCGATTTAGATGGATTCGATACGAAAGTCAAAATATCCAATAATAGTGGGAAAAATGAATTTCAAAATCATCTAATGGTCTTATATAGGTTTATATAGGTTGAGTTGTGGATTGGCAATTTAGAGGAATTCCAATTAAGGATTGCCCAATTGGCATTTTTGAAGCATTCCAATTAAGGATTGCACTAGCTTGCATTTTCAAGGGTTTTTAGGAATAGTACTTCAAACCCTAGGGTAAGAGGGATGGTGACCAACCTCCCCTTAAGGTCATACTGGTATAGTACTTAGCTACTTATTCAGAGGTTTATAGATTGAAACCGTAGTTAGTAAGTTCAAGTCGTACTGGATTTATTTTATTAGGTTGAGTCAAGAGATAAAATCCTTTTTATTTCCCCGAGGTGTGTGGGAAGTCATCCAACCCCATCAAAACTAGGTTTAAAAATAAAAACATTGAATGAAGTGAAATCCGATGGATTTGGGCCCTTCCTTTTTCCACCCTTTCCAACAATCTCCCTCTCACTCTCAAACTTGCCCTTTGTTGTTATAGAGTAAGTTCCATGGGAAACACCAATCTTAGGATAAGAACCTATCTTATCTTCCAAACTAGGGCATCTAATAAAAACCTATAAGACTTGTTGGTGGAGCCTAATTTAGGCAAAAATGAGATATCCAAGGCCCAAACAAGAGAAAACTCCCTCCAAGGGACGTTTTCTACCATGCAAAAGCTGAGTAAAGGCTGGTAAGAACTCTTGGATTAGAAAAATGCAGCATTAAAACCACCATTCAATCATCAAAGAAGCATAAACTCACCAACTTTACCAAGAAAATTAATCCGTGAGCTTGTGTTAGTCTGTAATATCCAAACATTTTAACTAACCATGTTATGATGTCATGTCGGGTCAAGGCCCAGCATATATGATTTATTATGTTTACATAGCATTAATATGTTTTGATTTAGTTTCCTTTATAAGTTGATGTATTGGGCATGGACCCTGATTTGTTTCATTGTTGAATATATGTGGGTTAGGAAAGCCGAATGATTAAACTATGTTGTATTTGGAGAAGTGATTACAAAATTATGATATACATAGATTATCTCTTTTTTTACATTATAATGTGCGCGGCACGATTTACATGATTGATTAGTTAGTGTGTTGAGCGTGGACAAACGAACACACAAAAGACCTATATATTGGGCCTAAGCCCTGAAGTATTTAGAGAATTCTATTTCGTAATGGGCCTAAGCCCCGATGTACGTTGAGTGTTGGGCATGAGCCCTGGAGCACTCCGAGCTTGAAAGGAATGATTACCGGATCCGAGGACAGTTAATTATCCTAGATGTGCCTCACAACCACATTCTAGCTCTAGTGTTGAGAAGAGGCTCTAGAATTGCACTAGCGTAACGCCCATGTGAGAGTGTTGAGTTAGATGGCTCTGAAGAGCACTCGGGGTTACAAATCTCATGTGATATCCCTCCTTTGTGACCTATTTTAATCTTTATTTGGTTATTTTTAATAAATGTAATTGTATCTATGTAAATTGCCCTGGTGATGAGCTCAGGGCCAAAGTCCCACCAGTGGACCTAGAAACTAGCATTATGTTTATGGATGTTGTTCTAAACTAAGGGAACTAAGAGTAGGTTGAACTTAACGATGTGAAAACGTTTTCACTGGGGATATGGTTGTATCCCCGGAAGGCCATGAAAACTTAAGACATGAATGACAAATGTCATCTTGATGCTAGAATGAACTTGAGGAAAAGTAAGCGTTGATTATGTTGACCTAATTTAAGGATTCATCTGAGAAGGGTTGTCGAAGGAAGTACTAACTCCTCTCAAGTCTCCTAGCAAATATTAAGACTTCTATATTATAAATGAGGATATTATTCCCTAGATAATATACGAACAAAGGAACATATATGCATACATACATATATATACATATATATGAATAATCAAGTGTGATAAATATATATATTTATATGTGTGTGTGAACAAAGGACTAAAATGACCAAATCGCATGAGATAAATAAAATGTTATTTGTTTTCTCTCCTTATAATGGAAGACCCGACCATTTATGAGAGGGAGCGTGCTTAAGGTGGTGTAAACTCTTAAAAGATTTCATGGGTGATGTAACCAAAGAAGTAGATGACCGTTTTACTTCAACTGCCAAATGTCTAGTGCTTAAGGCGTGTAATCTCCTAAAAGATTTCGTGGGTGATGTAACCGAGGAAGTAGGTTACCACTCTACTTCCTTTGACAGATGTCGAGTGCTTGGAGGAAGCGTTTGGGGGGGGATTTGCTGAGTATGATAACCTGTGGTCAAGATACACTGAGCAAGTTTTTCGGGATGTTAGTTGTACAGACTCCTCGAGAGTGTGGTAGAATCGATTTCTGTGTATAAGTAAATATCGTGACCATTGATACGGGGGTTCGGCGCTAAGGAGATCGTGGAAAACTCCTATCAGGGTTAAGTCTGATGGGATCATTGCGACCTCGGGAAGTGCTCTGGATTGAAAGACCTCTGCAATTGTTTTCGATTGAAAGGATCTCGGTGATGAGCCAATGATGAGGAATCTCTGCGATGAGGAGAGGACCTCAAATCCTTGTGATGGAAGAATTTCTGCAATGGGAAATATTTTTGGATCTCTACAATAGGAGAAGTGGGTTTCTGCGATTGATAATATCTGTACAAAAGGTGGATCGCAAAATTTGTTGTTTTATTTCTGAGGTATGTGATTCTTATAGTAATTTGAAGATGGTTCCATTTATGCTTACAATACTGATGCATGCGGGTTATAATTTAGTTGGATCGATACCCTAGTTACCGGGGAAGGAACTGCTCGATAGAGTTTGTCTCCATTTCCGATGTTATTTGTCTCCTTTTTGTTGATGCGTTAGGGATTTCCGTGATGATCAGTTATGATCTATGTTAGTGAACCTTAGAGTATTTTTTTCTGTTAGTATAGAATGCTTAGTAGTTAGCTCCCAAATTTATTACAATCGCTGTGAGAACTGGTTATCGATGTACTGTTAATACATCTTCCTATAAAATGATCTCTGCTGAGGTATTTTAGAAGTCGTATTATCTCAACAAAACCTTACTCATGATTCTTGCTAAAGATTGTCTTGATGGGCACATTTTCTATTTCTAAAAATAGACGTTTCCTTCCTTCATTCTATAGAAGTTTTAACCTATTAGCTTGGATGGGTTAGAGGATAGTTGATTGATCATGACCCTGTAGAATTACATTTATGTAATAGGTGTTAGCAATACGGTTGAAGCCTTGCTTTTTGTTTTAAAATCTCTGTGCAACAACTAATACTAGATTTAGTTTGCTTGAATGAGCCTTACATAGATGATAGTTCGGCAGAGTTAATCTATGTGTCTTATGAGTCAAGCGATTTCCTCTTGTGATCGAATCCCTAGTCTGTGTTATTTTGTTTGATTATTGGCATCCCGCTGAGAGAGCGGTCACACCGATCTTCTTAAAACGTTACTGAGGTGAGTTAATTCCCTTAACTAAAGTTACCTACAAATATCCCGAAAATGCTTGATTACCACGACGGGATGCTATAAATTCTTGGCATGTCAGATCAGTTCTACTAAACGGAAGGTCTGACAGGCCATTGGAAAAAAGAGATTCGAATGCACAACCCTAGCGTCAAGGTAGATCCGTTAATTGGTACTCAAGTGTGCCGCCGAGCTTGACTCGGATCTGAGATTGTCTATTCTGTCTATTGTTTAGTTAAAAATCCTTAGATCAAATCACTAACTTATGGTTGAGTAACGAGTTTTAGAAATTTATTATTTCAATCTTAGTTTGATATCAAGTTCGCTAAATTTGAGCTAAAGGTTAATGATATAATTTTAAATAAATGCCATCAATGGTGATTTAGTAAAATATAGGATTGATTTCTTTTTGAAAATGTATCAAGTAAGAATGGAACTTTTTGTCAACAAAATTATATATATATGAATATGATGTGAGAGTTGAATAATCTCCCTTAAAATAATATCTGACTCAAGAGCATAAAGTGATACGTAAATGTTTATTCCTTTGCAATTTAGACATTTGTTTTTATATACAATATTCTTATATATGTTTGTAGAATATGAAGGAATTGATAATTGTGGCCGAGTCACCTTCTTATGTGATATCTCTGAGTTATATTTAATGTTCTGGTAAATACGGGAGATGAACTTTGGGTTAATCGTCACGTTGATTTAGTTATTACTTTCAAAAGATATTTACTCCATGAGTTCCAAGATGTATTAAGTATCTTTATATATATATGTAATACTCATGTTGTGTGGCTTTAACTAACATAATTATAGTTGATCTAGTATGCTGCCAGAATCGTATTTACAATGTAATGATTTATGAATTTTGCTTTGAAATATATATAAAATATTATGGATATTTATATGTGGAATAGTTATATATAAAAAGTGTTATATTCTATTATGTTAGAATGTGACGGCTCCTTGTTGAATTATTTATTATTTTCAACAGATATATACTTGGAATGGTATGAAGTGTCTACGTAAATAAATAATGCTTAGGCAGTGGGTATTGATATATCATCGCACAAGAATCTTTAAGTATATATATATCATCGTTTGAGAATTTATGTGCATATATCCTTGGATAGTACGATCGCAATAGTCTTTGTTGGCAATGTGTGTTGTAGTATGTAACTCACTATATTTATAATAGTATTAGATTCATATTATTGAAGCTCTCTTGTGAGAGGCTCGAGAAAGAGAAAGTAAATTGTAAACACCTTGTCAAAAGGTGTACCCTTCTTTTGGATACATAATATATGACAACTGCTCCCGTGGACGTAGCCCAAAGGTTGGGTGAACCACATGTATATTTGTGTCTCTTGTGTTTGAAATTCGTGTGATTGGTGTGATTTACTTTATGAAAGATGTACATTCATACCTTGTGTTGTTTGCAAATGATGTGGTTTACTTTATGAAAGATGTACACTCATACCTTGTGTTCGTAATTGATGTGATATACTTTAGGAAGATGTACACTAATATTAAGTTGAATTGATGGTGTCATAGGTTTATTTCATGTAAGATATTCAAATGGGTTAAGTGTATTACTTTGTGGAAAGGTAAGTTTAAGATTAAGTCGTTCTTATGAAAATATAAGCTTAAGTGTATTAAGTCATTTTTATGAAAATGTAAGTTGAGATTAAGTCATTTGTATACCGATGGATCCTCATCTTTAGTGCTCAAATTGATACAATAATACATAACGAAGTTTAGAAAGATGATTGTGTAAATGAATGCATGGTAGTCATTATAATGTAACTTTTAGTGTCGTAGAGATAGGCTTGTCTTTTCCTGTCGAGATAAGTATGTATCAAATGGACCTTGAAAGTTGATGTATTATGAAATAATGTAAGGTACAAGTTGCTCATCATTCGGGGGTCTATGGAATGGTCACGAATCACTTTGTCATTTGGTTATACATTCTTATGAACAGAATTTTTATTTACCCATTTTTCCTTAGTATCAACTCGAAATAAAGGGGATGTGACAAGTGGTATCAGAGCTGAGGTTTCAGCACTCGGGCCTAGAGGGGCTCAACATAAGGTAAATAAATATGAGGGTTTCGAAAACTAACAAACAAATTGTGTTTTGGATGCATGGGACGAATGGACGAGAACATACTATCCAAATTAATCGTCGAGTTCGCCAAGAAGAAACTAAGGGAGATATGGAAATATCGTGACGAAGCAATTATTGTGGAATTCCAACCAAGACTTGTCTGATTAAACTGTAAGTATATGAGTTCCACTTTCATCTCTACTCGAGTATGTTGTGCTTTATTTACATACTGTGAATTGAAAGTTATTGGATTGAATGATATTGATCATCCACTACCATGTATAAGAATCATCCGCATTATGAAAGACAAAATGTATCATTAAAGGTTAAAGGGATTAACTTTAATGGTTTACTTAGAACTCCTAACGATAAGTGTGTTCGATGCCTAGAAAATTCCCTACGTACTACATAGATAGACGTCGATGATCCGACATCCTAGAAGAATATTATACAAACCGGAAATTATTAGAATATTGACCACATAGATATGGAAGGGTGAATACGACTAAAGGAGTTGGTAAGTTTCCCTCAATTTTGAGTAGAAAAGTTAAGTAGTATATAGAATTCATGACAATAACTACAGTACATATTCCTTCGGAAGGGGTGATGCTCCTCTTAGATAAAACCAAAGGATAAGAAGTTTAGATAAATAATTTCTTAAACTAGTATATGGGGATGTGTGGTTCTCTTATGAAATAAACTGTATCACCCTGATAGGAAATGATGTAAAAAGTTATATCCTGTCTTGTGCGAAGTATAATTATTGGAATTTGTTGTTTACAAATCTTAGAAGTTTAAACGTGTTCGATTGATTGAATGACAAATGGAGCAGGAATGTAGTCTAAACATTTACTACCTTGAGAAGGAAGTTAGCATGTTCTTCACCTGAGTGTACTTCCACAGATGAACAGTCTTTGTTACTATATTTTTCACTTTAGCAGATGAAGGTATGGGATAAGTGATTACGATACTAAATGTGAGACATTAGAGCATTCTTATACCTTGCTTGTTTGTTCAACAAAAGTACAAAAGGGTTATAAACACTTAAAAAGTATGCATATGTATAGGGTGCATATGATGAAAATGCATGTTTCCTTTTTACAACTTCTTACTCCAGTAATCCTTAAGCTAGATGTTGGGAACGATGAGTGATGGTTATAGAAGTTATACTTTTATTTGTTACAATATTTATGACGACTTGCTATCCATGTACAACTATATGTTAGTTGTTAAGGGATAGATTATTGGAAACCTAGAACCAACATGAAAAAAATACAAGATTAGTAGGATGCTGTAATCTTCTGACGTCCTTATGATGCCACAAGGAATGATTGTTTTTATTTATTATGTGTTAAGGAAAAACATTGATGACATGGATTTTGCAGGGTAGATCAGAAGTGATCTTTGAGACAGTAATCGAGGTATAAGCTTTTATGGAACAAGTAAAAATGATGTTTGAACATATGTTATATGTATGATTGTGTCATGAGTTAATTACCTTTTTACGACTAACACTTTGAATCTTGTGGTCGAGCAAATTGTTATTTTTTCCACACATCACTGCCTGACACCCATCAATGGGTAAATGTGGGATATATATCGATTCATGTATAATACTAATGTGTGATGATACAAGTAAACTGGAACCGCGGCAGATGAAGGTGAGCTATGCGGTTGCCTTTACAAAGGTACATGGTTATCTGTATAAGGTATGTAAGTTTGTTTTAGACAATTGGTTATCCCTATATGATGTTAGGGTATACAAAAGGGTTGTATAACTAAATAGGAATTGTGTTGAAATGGTGAAATCTAACATTCAAGGTTAAAGGATCATAATGTCCATGGATCGTCATAGAAAGAATGTTATATCGTGTTCAAAGCATTTTGAAATCTTATAAGCTAGTTATGCGTAGTAGGAAATGACATCTTAGATGACCACATATGGATATTTTATTAAGAAAGATGATTTTTTTTTTTTTTTTTTTTAAGAAAGGGATCTTCTTACAATATTTGTTTTCGTATATAAAGTGATACTAACAAGTGAAATTTGGAAGATGGTGAAATTTCGGTGAAGCTTGTGAAAATGCAAGAGCATAAATGTATGCATGGTAAGATGAGGAGTGAGGAAAGAAGATTCACATCACAATTTTACATATTCTTTAAAAAAAAAAATAAAAAAATATGTTGGTAATTATTGTTGAACAAAGCACTCGACCCAGATTGGTCAGAGTAATCGTATGGGTACAGAATGTAATATGACGAAATAAATTGATTAAATTGAAAGAGATTTTCTAGACTCAAGCAAGACGGCTTGGGGAAAATAAATTTCGGGACTCAAGCGAGAAGGCTTGGGGGGAATTGTGGAAGGCGAGTGTTGTAATGGCATTGAAATACTCCCTAAAATCAGGGATTGAAAAGCCACTAGGATTCTCGGATAATCGGCTGGCTGTAAGACCTAGGCAAGCTATAAGAAAATGTATACGTGGGAGGCAGGACGCTGCTTAGTATACATGAAAGAAATGTTTGCTGTGTGAGCACTAAGGTGTTAGGAAAAACATGAGAGAAATGTTTGCTGCGTGAGCACTAAGGTGTTAAGCAAGACATGAAAGAAATGGTTGCTGTGTGAGCACTAAGGTGTTAGGCAAAAACATGAGAGAAATATTTGTTGTATGAGCACTAAGGTGTTAGGCAAGAATTTCCTGGATCAAGTGAATGTTGTTTGTTGATTTCGTCAACAATATACAATCAGGGAGCACTAGATTTATTCCATATATTACAAGTGATATGTGCAATAAAGAACTCATGATTTATGTTTCTGAGTTTGATTATGAAGTTGATGACAAGTTGTTACTAAACATTGTTTCTTTTGAATTCCAGTTCTACGGTACAAATGATTACTCCAAGAGAAGAGTGAACACCGAGGATGGTGTTATTTTTAAAGGGGACGAGGATGTGATATCCCTCCTTTGTGACCTATTTTAATCTTTATTTGGTTATTTTTAATAAATGTAATTGTATCTATGTAAATTGCCCTGGTGATGAGCTCAGGGCCAAAGCCCCATCAGTGGACCTAGAAACTAGCATTATGTTTATGGATGTTGTTCTAAACTAAGGGGACTAAGAGTAGGTTGAACTTAACGATGTGAAAACGATTTCACTGGGGATATGGTTGTCTCCCCGGAAGGCCATGAAAACTTAAGACATGAATGACAAATGTCATCTTGATGCTAGAAGGAACTTCAGGAAAAGTAAGCGTTGATTATGTTGACCTAATTTAAGGATTCATCTGAGAAGGGTTGTCGAAGGAAGTACTAACTCCTCTCAAGTCTCCTAGCAAATATGAAGACTTCTATATTATAAATGAGGATATTATTCCCTAGATAATATACGAACAAAGGAACATATATGCATACATACATATATATACATATATATGAATAATCAAGTGTGATAAATATATATATTTATATGTGTGTGTGAACAAAGGACTAAAATGACCAAATCGCATGAGATAAATAAAATGTTATTTGTTTTCTCTCCTTATAATGGAAGACCCGACCATTTATGAGAGGGAGCGTGCTTAAGGTGGTGTAAACTCTTAAAATATTTCATGGGTGATGTAACCAAAGAAGTAGATGACCGTTTTACTTCAACTGCCAAATGTCTAGTGCTTAAGGCGTGTAATCTCCTAAAAGATTTCGTGGGTGATGTAACCGAGGAAGTAGGTTACCACTCTACTTCCTTTGACAGATGTCGAGTGCTTGGAGGAAGCGTTTGGGGGGGGATTTGCTGAGTATGATAACCTGTGGTCAAGATACACTGAGCAAGTTTTTCGGGATGTTAGTTGTACAGACTCCTCGAGAGTGTGGTAGAATCGATTTCTGTGTATAAGTAAATATCGTGACCATTGATACGGGGGTTCGACGCTAAGGAGATCGTGGAAAACTCCTATCAGGGTTAAGTCTGATGGGATCATTGCGACCTCGGGAAGTGCTATGGATTGAAAGACCTCTGCAATTGTTTTCGATTGAAAGGATCTCGGTGATGAGCCAATGATGAGGAATCTCTGCGATGAGGAGAGGACCTCAAATCCTTGTGATGGAAGAATTTCTGCAATGGGAAAGATTTTTGGATCTCTACAATAGGAGAAGTGGGTTGCTGTGATTGATAATATCTGTACAAAAGGTGGATCGCAAAATTTGTTGTTTTATTTCTGAGGTATGTGATTCTTATAGTACTTTGAAGATGGTTCCATTTATGCTTACAATACTGATGCATGCGGGTTATAATTTAGTTGGATCGATACCCTAGTTACCGGGGAAGGAACTGCTCGATAGAGTTTGTCTCCATTTCCGATGTTATTTGTCTCCTTTTGGTTGATGCGTTAGGGATTTCCGTGATGATCAGTTATGATCTATGTTAGTGAACCTTAGAGTATTTTTTCCTGTTAGTATAGAATGCTTAGTAGTTAGCTCCCAAATTTATTACAATCGCTGTGAGAACTGGTTATCGATGTACTGTTAATACATCTTCCTGTAAAATGATCTCTGCCGAGTTATTTTAGAAGTCGTATTATCTCAACAAAACCTTACTCATGATTCTTGCTAAAGATTGTCTTGATGGGCACATTTTCTGTTTCTAAAAATAGACGTTTCCTTCCTTCATTCTATAGAAGTTTTAACCTATTAGCTTGGATGGGTTAGAGGATAGTTGATTGATCATGACCCTGTAGAATTACATTTATGTAATAGGTGTTAGCAATAGGGTTGAAGCCTTGCTTTTTGTTTTAAAATCTCTGTGCAACAACTAATACTAGATTTAGTTTGCTTGAATGAGCCTTACATAGATGATAGTTCGGCAGAGTTAATCTATGTGTCTTATGAGTCAAGCGTTTTCCTCTTGTGATCGAATCCCTACTCTGTGTTATTTTGTTTGATTATTGGCATCCCCCTGAGAGAGCGGTCACACCGATCTTCTTAAAACGTTACTCAGGTGAGTTAATTCCCTGAACTAAAGTTACCTACAAATATCCCGAAAATGCTTGATTACCACGACGAGATTCTATAAATTCTCGGCATGTCAGATCAGTTCTACTAAACGGAAGGTCTGACAGGCCATTGGAAAAAGGAGATTCGAATGCACAACCCTAGCGTCAAGGTAGATCTGTTAATTGGTACTCAAGTGTGCTGCCGAGCTTGACTCGGATCTGAGATTGTCTATTCTGTCTATTGTTTAGTTAACAATCCTTAGATCAAATCACTAACTTATGGTTGAGTAACGAGTTTTAGAAATTTATTATTTCAATCTTAATTTGATATCAAGTTCGCTAAATTTGAGCTAAAGGTTAATGATATAATTTTAAATAAATGCCATCAATGGTGATTTAGTAAAATATAGGATTGATTTCTTTTTGAAAATGTATCAATTAAGAATGGAACTTTTTGTCAACAAAATTATATATATATGAATATGATGTGAGAGTTGAATAATCTCCCTTAAAATTATATCTGACTCAAGAGCATAAAGTGATACGTAAATGTTTATTCCTTTGCAATTTAGACATTTGTTTTTATATACAATATTCTTATATATGTTTGTAGAATATGAAGGAATTGATAATTGTGGCCGAGTCACCTTCTTATGTGATATCTCTGAGTTATATTTAATGTTCTGGTAAATACGGGAGATGAACTTTGGGTTAATCGTCACGTTGATTTAGTTATTACTTTCAAAAGATATTTACTCCATGAGTTCCAAGATGTATTAAGTATCTTTATATATATATGTAATACTCATGTTGTGTGGCTTTAACTAACATAATTATAGTTGATCTAGTATGCTAGCAGAATCGTATTTACAATGTAATGATTTATGAATTTTGCTTTGAAATATATATAAAATATTATGGATATTTATATGTGGAATAGTTATATATAAAAAGTGTTATATTCTATTATGTTAGAATGTGACGGCTCCTTGTTGAATTATTTATTATTTTCAACAGATATATACTTGGAATGGTATGAAGTGTCTACGTAAATAAATAATGCTTAGGCAGTGGGTATTGATATATCATCGCACAAGAATCTTTAAGTATATATATATCATCGTATGAGAATTTATGTGCATATATCCTTGGATAGTACGATCGCAATAGTCTTTGTTGGCAATGTGTGTTGTAGTATGTAACTAACTATATTTATAATAGTATTAAATTCATATTATTGAAGCTCTCTTGTGAGAGGCTTGAGAAAGAGAAAGTAAATTGTAAACACCTTGTCGAAAGGTGTACCCTTCTTTTGGATACATAATATATGACAACTGCTCCTGTGGACGTAGCCCAAAGGTTCGGTGAACCACATGTATATCTGTGTCTCTTGTGTTTGGAATTCGTGTGATTGGTGTGATTTACTTTATGAAAGATGTACATTCATACCTTGTGTTGTTTGCAAATGATGTGGTTTACTTTATGAAAGATGTACACTCATACCTTGTGTTCGTAATTGATGTGATATACTTTAGGAAGATGTACACTAATATTAAGTTGAATTGATGGTGTCATAGGTTTATTTCATGTAAGATATTCAAATGGGTTAAGTGTATTACTTTGTGGAAAGGTAAGTTTAAGATTAAGTCGTTCTTATGAAAATATAAGCTTAAGTGTATTAAGTCATTTTTATGAAAATGTAAGTTGAGATTAAGTCATTTGTATACCGATGGATCCTCATCTTTAGTGCTCAAATTGATACAATAATACATAACGAAGTTTAGAAAGATGATTGTGTAAATGAATGCATGGTAGTCATTATAATGTAACTTTTAGTGTCGTAGAGATAGGCTTGTCTTTTCTTGTCGAGATAAGTATGTATCAAATGGACCTTGAAAGTTGATGTATTATGAAATAATGTAAGGTACAAGTTGCTCATCATTCGGGGGTATATGGAATGGTCACGAATCACTTTGTCATTTGGTTATACATTCTTATGAACGGAATTTTTATTTACCCATTTTTCCTTAGTATCAACTCGAAATAAAGGGGATGTGACATCTCAAGTGTTGAGTCGAGAGGACTGTGAATAGCACTGGCGTATCTTAACACAAGTATTTTGACTTGATTAAATAAATCTTATTATCATCACCTACTGCAGGAACTACCAAATTAAAACGAGGGATTTGACAGGGAAAGGGAGAGACTAGAGGTTCCTTACCATCTTGCCAAACCGTCCAACGAAATGGACCCTATCCTTAAAAATAATTAAAAGAAGTATCATGTGAACAAAGTGCTTAAATGGTCCCAAAGCTAAATATTATTATTATTTAGAGCTTCTGAGAATAATATTGTTATTATTTAATCTTCTACATATATATGTATGCATAAGTGGGCTGCCACTTTTAGAAATGTTATTTATTAATATTTAAAGTGGAAGTATAAATTATTTATTAGTATTATTAGTTTATTATTATAAAAAAAAAGATTTCAGATCAACACTTGATAAAAGAAAGTGAGAAGTCGTAGTCCCAAATTAAATAGCAGTTAAGTGAACAAATAATATTCTTTCTTATATATATAATTTAAATTGTTTTAAAGAAACCAGTAAATTCCAATAGTCATTTTGGAAGATGTTTCTACTTAAGGAGGACAGACCCCAAAGCTTGGGGGATCATCTTTCTTTTTCTTTTGGGTAATATTGTGCCAAGAAGAACTCTTTGTTCCATAAGTGAACTCTGCACCTAATATTTTTAGATCTAAACCAATTACCATCTAGGGCCTCTATTTCACAGTTGCATGTCAGAACCAGCTTAGGGGATTCTTACTCAACCAGGAATGGTTGTAGAATCATGGTTGGGAGGAACATGGTAGTCCCAAAGTCATCCATCAAAGATCAGTGATCAGGTCAGCTAAGAGTACAGTAGTTATGCACTTACTAGTTGGCTGAGTGTGCATGATATTATCGACAGGAGCAGGCCACAGGGATCAGCAGGGCATTATAAGCAAGAGCAAGCTGCAGAATCAGCAGGTACACAATTGATATGAGATTTCCCATGTAATTAATTCTTTTATAAATAAAATGCTAAATTAGTATGAGTCTCTCTATACTAACCTAAATTCGAGAAATACCCAGGATCTAATGGCTTGTCTAGCAGGTCTAGTAGCTAGCCTTTGCTAGCCAATCATATTATAGTTTTTACTACATCGAAAACAAATATTTATTGTATCTCGTATCTGCCTATGATGTCTTGTTTAAAGTTCCTCATAGTTATTTAACCACTGGGTTAGTTTTAGCAGAAATTGTAATTGATAGAATAAACTATTACAAAACTAGTTATTCATTTTTACATCAATCTCAGCCATTGGTTATTATAGTCAACGGTTTACATCCAAACTCAATCAAGGGTTTGATATTTTGTCCCGGCTTCAACGAACTAAAATAGTTTCCCTATTACATACAGTTATTCCATTACAAAAATTAAACAAGTGATTAACTGAGACAAAATTACCAACACATATATTTAATATCATATCCAAATCAAGATTTTATACCAATGACCATCCAATAATTTCAACGAAGAATACAAGTGTGGCATGATTATATAGAGGCGTCTATCGAGACTTAGTTCAAGGGTCAAACTCCCCGGCGTCTTCAAACATTAAACCAGTGAATGCTCCCTACAGGAGGCACGCCTACATATAACAAAATGATGTGTGTAACCCTGAGTTTTTCATCAAACAAATATTTATATACCCTGAGTTTTCATCAACCAAATATATATTTACCAAACTACGTCTACCAAAACCAAAGGCATTTAAGCTAGTACTCATTTAGAACATTTGAACAGTAATCTACCAAATAGAAACCCACACGGTTTTCCCATAGCACTTAGTATCAAACCATTTTGAGATTTAATGATTAGACTCAAACAGGAATACAAAATAGCAGTACCATTTGATATTGTTACAAAATCACACAGTCACAGTATGGGCGTAAATCTTAAAGAAAAGGGGAAAGAGAATATCATATATAGGTGATAGCCACAATGAAGGGATAAAACCCCAACGCCACACATTGTGCCACAAAAATTACAGAGTACGAATAAATCCAACCATGATATCGTTACAATTTACTCAAATCTTATATATCCTACCTTTCAAATGAAAAATGCATTGTACAGGACTGGAACCCGATTAATAGGAAAGGACCCAGTTCCTAAAATACATTCAGTTACATTACAAATTTCTGTGCCATATTCAAATATCCTGAGACACCATGTCAAGGCCATGGTCAAACCTTAACTGACTATTATTTCTCCCAAAGTGGATCGGTAAGCCAAATGCTTACGGGAGCTTCCTTTGAAACCAGGACAAGATGCATACACATCCCAACAAAGTCACCAGAGGCAGGATAATGGGGGTTTGTTGAACTTACCATTACCCTAGTCTCGTTGGAAGAGATTTAAGTCACCATAGCTTCTACATCCACGTCTCTTTGTCACCTATCGCCATAGAGAAAGCCACTAGTTAGCAACTCTACGAATTGCCAACGAGTTAGCACAAAACCACAAGGTAAGGAATTTAACTCAACAGTTAGGATTATGGTGGCCACGCTCCAACAAGTGTCATAGCCACCATGTGCACTAACCATGAGCATCGCTCGGGTCAGGGTACCCTCATCGTCTCACAATCAAGAGAAGTGCAAAACCAGGGAAGTAAAACAAAATCGCAAATAGAGGCTAAATCCAACAAAAACCCAACTAATACCAAACCCTCGGTGACAGGCTATCCTCCAACATACATTAAAAGCATAGTTATTTCCCCACCAACCATGTTTTAGTGGAGGCTCGATTTGTTATTAAGGGACTATAGTTTAGTCGTGCCCCCTTTAAGCCACATTGCACTTCATTCAAATTACATAGAATGGTTCATAACCCTTTCCATGGAGATTTGGGTCATTCCCTTAGGATAGAATAATTATGGAGTTTATACCTGCAGAAAGACAAGTTCAATGGATGACATTAGAAAATTCCTAAGTAAGTTCAACAAACAGCCAAAGCTTACCCATACCTTACGGAAACCCTACCGGGGTATGTACTTACCTCATCCAGATTGTTACGGCACCGACCTTAGGATCAAACAGCAACAAAGGAGCATATCACCTAAAAGTACCATTTAAACATTCACAATTTCAATCACATAAGTTATAAATCCGTAAAGATCTCTGTTCTATCTTGTATTAGTGTTATGGTTGTACTTCAAAAACTAGATAGGATATTGTTTCACCTTGCTTCCGTAGACTTTGAAACTCAAAATTTAAGAAGACTATGTTTTGAAAAGATCTTAGACTTATATAGTTTATATTTTGCAAATATGGATGCGCTTAATTGGAATTGAATTAACAAGTGAATTATTTCTCAATTAAATAGCAAATGTCGCAGATAGGAAATTTTTTAAAAATGTTTCCATGTCAGGATATTACAAGTGGTATCATAGCAAGCTACAAACACTAAGTGACCTATTGGGCTCACTACCAAGCACAGCTGCAAATATAGGAAAGTGTTTAAAATGTTGTATTATGTTTTTACAAAAATATATGACTAACAGATTGTTTTTGGAACTCAGCAGCAGCAGTAGTAGCAAATTCTTATATAAATTCCAGGTACAGGAAGCAGCAAGAAAATGAATGCAGAACAAGGAAGCAGTGTACAAGGCAATCTAGATTCCCCACCATGAGAGCATGAAATTGTGGTGGAGCTCAACTCAAATTTGGAAAATTCCATGCAGCAGGTATAGGTAGATATCCAGAGTTTCAGGGATGAGAATATGCAACAAAGAAGGGAACAACGGGCTATAAATGAAGCCTTACTCCAAAGTGTAACAGGGGCAAAACCCCCTGGATATCCTACTCTATCTGTCAACTCTCTTGACACCAAGAAAGCAGGAAATGACAAAACAAAAGGTCAAGCATAACATAAATCAGAACCATTGGAAGAGGATTGTAAGAGCTCTTCCAATGACAATGGTTCTCCACCTCCTTGCAAGAAAAGGAGGAAGAATGATGACAGCTTACAAGGGGAGTTCAGAAAGACAAGAACCCCAACTTATGACGGGTAAGTAAAATCAGGAGAAAAGGGTGAAGAATGGTTATTAGGGATGAACAAACACTTTAAGGTTCATAATTACTCCAGCGAGATGCAAGCTTGACTAGCCATAAAGAACTTAAATGGAAAAGCTGCCAGATGGTGGAGGTACTTAAAACACACTAAGGGACAAGGGCTACAAGACATAGGCTGGGACATTTTCAGTAGAATATGTCAGGACAAATATATGTCTGAAATATTCTTCGATAAGAAGATAAAAGAATTTCATGAGTTGAAAATGGGTTCCTGACTATGGAAGCTTTCATAAATCGGTTCTTAGATTTGCTGCACTATGTGCCTTATATTAAGGATGAGAAGGTGAAAATCCAATAGTTCTTGGGTGGGATTCCTCCAAACTTTAGAGAGAATATAGAATTTGACATGCCTAAATCCCTTGACATAACTCTACATAAGGCCAAGCTGTGCTATGAGCACGGGTAATGAGGGAATGACAACATCAATAGAAATAGAAACATACTTAGGACTTTCTCAGACAACCCCAGACCAGGTTTTAGACCCCCACCTTTTCAGAAACATAACAATTGTTTTCCACCCCATAGAGGTTTCAGACGGCCCCAAGCTTGACCAAATGCACCCCCACCACCAGCCAACAGGCCAGCCTTCAACAAACGGGCAAAGACAGTCCCACCAACCGTTTCTTGTTGGAAATGCCAGGGGCCACATTACTACAGAGACTACCCCAAAAAAACAAATGGGACTTTACACAACATCCAAGTAGAGCCTACAGTGGGAGACGTGGCAAAGACACCTAGGATTTATGCCGCCCTTGATGGCCGGTAGGCAGATCATCAAGCCACCATGGTAGAAATTGAGGGTAAGATATCTAACAATATCATTTCAGTTTTAATAGACCCCGCTGCTTGCCAGAGTTACATCTCTCCCAAAATAGTAGTCTTACAAATCAAACTAAGAGAGTCACAAAACACCTGGATGGTACAATTAGCCACCGATACCAAATGGAAGGTCTCCGAACTAGTTAAAAGTTGTGAGATAGATTTGAACGACTTTTTAACTAAGTTAGATTTTAACATCTTATCGCTAGGATCTTATGATGTAATAATAGGCATGGTTTGGTTGGAAGGACATCATGCCTTGTTGGATTGCTTAAATAAGTGGATCCTATGCACAGATAGCCAAGGAAACCAAAGAACCATCCAAGGTATACCTAAGGAAGTATCAGTATGGCAGATATCGGCACTACAAGCAAAGAAATGCTTAAGAAAGGGTTGTAAACTATTTGCAATCCACCTTCAATCAGTAGAAGCCGACAGGGAGCAAAAGATCGAGGATTTCCCGACACTAGTAGAATTCAGAGACATGTTTCCCAAGGAGATATTCGGGCTACCACCCAAGCGGGACTTAGAATTTTTCATAGAACTAACCCCCCGATCCGTACCTGTCTCTGGGACTCCATACCGTATGAGTACACCCAAACTGGTAGAGCTCAAGATACAGTTACATGAACTAATAGACAAGGGTTACATTCGACCAAGTGTGTCTCCTTGGGGAGAACCAATCCTCTTCATTAAAAAGAAGGAAGGCATGATGCGTATGTGCATCGATTATCACCAACTCAACAAGTTAACCATCAAGAACCGTTGTCCACTCCCTAGGATCGATGACTTGTTTGATCAAGTTGTAGGAGCAAAGATCTTCTCGAAGATTGACCTACGATTCGGATAACACCAGGTGAGAATCCGTGATGAGGACATCATTAAGATCGTCTTTCGCACCTGATATGGCCACTACGAGTTTGTAGTATTGTCGTTTGGTCTTACGAATGTACCCGATAACTTCATGTGCATGATGAACAACGTTTTCAGTAAGTACCTCGACAAATTTGTTCTAGTCTTGATAGACGATATCCTGATCTATTCCAAGAATGAAGAAGAACATGAAGAACACCTGTGAATAATCCTACGGATATTGAGAGAACATCAACTATACGCAAAATTTAACAAGTGTGATTTCTATAGACCTCAGATATAGTACTTAGGGCACATCATTTCTGAGAAGGGAACAACGGTTGACCCCGAAAAGATCAAGGCTATCTAAGAATGGCCCACACCTATGTGTGTTTTTGACATACGATCATTCCTAGGTTTAGCTGGTTATTATCGAAAGTTCATTGAGAACTTCTCTTGGATCGCTTGCCCCATGACCGCATTATAGAAGAAAACCAGTAAGTTCATCTCGATAGACAAGTGCGAAGAGAGTTTTCAGAAGTTATGTAACGTCCCTCTTTTATTGTTCCTATTACTTTGTAAATTATAACTATGTATGTAGGCTTGGTGAGGAGCTCAAGGCCAAGGCCCCACCAACGGACCTCGAAAGTTTTGTCATTGTATGTTTCCTAAATTATAATTATTACTATAGGCTTAGGACACTAAGGATGCGACACAACTTAATATCGGGCCATAAATCCAGCTAGGGAAAAAGGTTAAGGGTGAATAACATCCTGTGAAACTAGTAAAAATGACTAGGAGTCATTATTGTGCTATAGGATACAAAAAGGAAGACTATTTACAAATGATAGCCTATGGCAAGAAGTGACATGCTCCGTGAGGAGTCGCAAATATCATGCTTTACTCTTACAAGGTTACAAAGTAGGTAATACACTTATTATTTTAATAAGAGTTATTCTTATTATTAACCGGTGGTACCCCCCTTAAGCTTATAGTAAGTACTTACTAGCGGCGTCAATATAAAGGAAAGACTACCCTAGCTATCATGTAGCATTTAAGTAAAAAGGGTATACATAAATATATTATATTTATGTATTTAATTCATAAATAAATGTATGTTATGAAATACTTCTAGTTAAGTGAAAACGTGAACTTTAGGATTACCTACCAAATCATGCATGGGTTTTCACCTAAAGTTAGAAAGATTCTCTACTAGGGCGCATTATCACTAAGGCATGGAAGTTAAGCCGTGTATTTATTTTGGAGATATATGTGAGCGCCAAACTCCTCTTAACGCCACCACTTGTCGTCATGCGGAAAGGTTGAGTTGGTGAATCCACCTGTTGGCATTTGAGCACGTCTCTTGATCACACGATTGAGTGACCCGTGATCTGGGGGATTTGGGAAGAGAGGATCCCTGCGCTGAGGAGGTGAGAAGTCCCTGCGATGGGAATTCTATAAAGAATCACGGTATCTCCTAAATGCGGAGGGCGGGTGGGGAAAGAGCGATCTCAGGTAATCTGGAGGAGAATGCTGATTGGGGAGGGTACTCACGAGGATCGGGAGAGCTCCAGAAAAAAGATCGAGCTCGCTATTCATAGGGGGAATAAATCCATCTCGCAATGGGGAAGTAAGGGAAGAAAAGTCTACTTTGCAGATCAGAATTCGGTATTTCTAAATCTCTGCGAGGAAATGACAATGCCTCTGAGATGAGAAGACAAACTCTGTGAAAGAGGGAGACTGTAAGGAAATTAATTGCAGTGAGGGATGGGAATCTCTGCATATGGAAACGAAAACCCAACCAAGATGTTACTTTGAATTCTGGATGACACGATCACTGTACAAGGAGCGGGTAATCCCTGCGCTAGAATCCGATAAGTTTTTCCTGACATCGAGGTTGTTTAGATTTCTTTATAAAATTGATTGAGCAGGCACTCTGAATCTGGTTGCTTCGTTTTCTTTCTACATTGCACATAAATGTGTGTTAATTTTTCCTGTATATATATATAGTTGTTTATAAGATCCCAGCATCGATCTCTTTATGTGGTTGAACGCTTCCAATGGTGGGTTCCAGGTTAGATCTTATTTTATTATATGATGATACCGTCCTATTTATATGCTGGAAGTGTTCCAAATTACCGGCCATCGGGGTTTAACCCTTTTGCGATCTACAAAATCTAGGTAGATTATTATGCCTTGGAAAAAACTCTGTTGACAGTATTTTGTACTATGAAGATTTGTGTTTTGTCCAAAGTCTACTAATTCTGTTGGGTGTATGGAAGTCGCATACCTCAATTCTTTTCTAATTGTGGATCTCGATTCTTCATTCTTCGTTTTGCCAAACCCTTAGCTATGCTTTAAGGTGGAGTAGCCCCAATATCGAGTTGAGCTGTAAGTATTAGATAGTGTAGATCCCAGAAGAACAGAGTAACGCCCTAATTGTGAATCGTGGCCTCTTTTCTTCTTCTTACTTATGTAGTAATAAATCTCTGATCCTCGACAAAACTTTAGTTGGGATTTCCTTTTGTAACGTCGTATTATATTTATGCATTATATCCTGACTGAATGTGTTGAAATAAGGGCAGCGATCCCTATTAGTTTACTGCTTGCAGACCATTTATCTCGACATTGATCTAATTTTGTGATGATATGTACAGCTAGTCTATTAGACCTCGATCGTTATGTAAGGATACATGGGATAATAATGTATATTTTTATAAAAGATTACTAATTGGTTTAGACCCCCTCGTCTTACTTTGAAGAGAAGCACACGCTGCTTTCCTTCCTTGAAAGAAGTTTTAATCTACTGTCTGGGTTTAAAATAGAGTTTGTTAGAAGATATGCTAAGTAATTACTTTTATATGATGACACAGTGTTAAAAATGGAATCGAAAAACTTTCATATTGGAGCCGTTTTATATGTGAATCAAAGTTAGATGTTGTCACATGATATATATATTTATATGAATTAAAGTTATTTGTGGTCTCGTGATATACATACATTACTATGAAGGCTATGATTTAAATAGTGGATATAATGTATGTATATTAAATCATAACGTCTATTGAAAAGAATAGATGATATAGTTTAATAGAATAGAATATAAGATATGGTTAAATTTGTCATAGGAAAGGAGATAATAAAGTGCATAATTTTTGTTAATGAAATTACCTAGTAATAGCAAGAATGCATTTTATTAGTTGGAAAGCTTAAGCCATTTAACCTTTGAATAAAATTATAAATTGTTTACTTGGATTAAATTATCAATTACAAACTATGAAACTTCAGTACATAATATAGGTGGACGATAATTATTATTAAGGGGGATGTTTGAAAGGTCATTTTAAGTCTATCGCCCATTGAAGTGTAGAGTTTAGAAAATGCTACCTTCATCAAAAACAACTATAGGCCAGTTTCGGCTATAATAATGAATTAGATGCTAGATACTTTAGCATGGCATTACTTTATATATATAGCTGATTCATGAAAAGCTCTATGTAATAGAGGCTTGGCGGAAGGAGGAGGAATCTTGTTACAGCAACCATGTTGCTCAAATGTAATCTTCTTACTTGTACCTAATAATAAATGATGCACACACGTTTGTGGACTAGCCCGTGTACGGGTGAACCACGTTACCTTTGGTCTCATGTGGTTGCTTTTGGTGTTTCTCAATGTGTCCTTATGTGGAGTACTTGCTTCTTTCTTATAATAACTATGACTACTTTGAAGTATGCGAAAATATGACAGGAGATAGTACTTGTGATGCATAAATTACGTTTGAGGGATCCTTTCTTTGATTATCATGACGACGTTTATAACAAGATTATAAGTCGTAAAGTTATAATTAATTGTATTTGTGTATTTAAATTGTATTTTATGGAGTACCTAGATGCATGCATTTTTAGTTTCCCTTAAATTGTAAAGTGCCTTCCTTATATCAATGAGTAAAGTAGGATAAAAGCTTATTAAAGATAATCGCTTAAAAGTAATACAATAATTGGAATGGCTATCTCAAGTTCTTGATTTTATGTTAAGTGGGAAGTAAATCAAAGAAAGGAAATGAAGGTATGTATTCAAAGGTATGCAATTTTGAGTTTAGGAATTTTGAACCCATGTAAATGCTTTATGTATAGAATATTAGGTTGTTACAATCCTCCCAAAAACATAAGTGGATTTACTTATCTTTATCATGTGGCATGAAGGGTATGTTACAATAGCAATGAAGATTTATTGCACGAGGGCTATTCCTATAAAGAATCATTTTCTAACAATGCTGTGATGGCGGACTTTCGTACTCATTACAAAAGGGTTTTCTTAAAGTATAAGTAGGATGAAAGTTTTAAATTTTTCCAAATTTACTAACTCGTTTTATCGGAGATGTCACATATGGTATCAGAGCCGGAGTTACAACACTCGGGCCTATAGGGGCTCAACATGAGGTAAGAAAGTATGAGTTTTCTTTTCTTAAGAATATTAAACTAATTTTTGTTTTTGATGCATGGGAGGAATGGACGAGAGTACAAAATCCGAGTTAACTTGTCATAAAAACGGTCTGGCAAGGTATGTTATTCCATTACCAAACTCGTTGGATTAAAAGACTGTAGGTATACTAGTCACGCTTACATATCTACTTGGATATCTTATACTAGGATACATACTGAAAAATGGAAAATTGCACTGCAAATACTCTTGAATAATTATAGATATTGCTAGAACCATCTCCATATAAATGTTTAGCAAGGAAAGCTTTTAATGACTCAAGTTGAAAAACCTTCAGCTAGAAAAAAAATAAAAAAATGTATATATATATATAGATTTGAAAGGACCAATTCTAGATTAAAAATTTATTGGATTATGTTAATTATCTGTTGTCTTCATCGAGTATAAGTAAACTAAATGGTGTAGCGAAATGTCATCCTCATTGTGAATGATTAAATGTATAGTTACAAGTTGAAGGAATTAAAATTCATTAATTATTCAAACATCCTAATGGTGTAATATTGTCTATGAATTTGAATCTATCTTCTTTAGATTGATAAAAGAGAAATGCCATTGGATGATATAGCATCCAAGAGAGAATATTATACAAACAAGAACTTGTTAGATTATGGATCGCATAGATATTGAAAGGTGGATATTATAGGGTATAAGACTAAAAGAGTTTATATAATATTTCCTCTTCGAATGCATAGGAAAAGGTTAAGTAAAGTGTAGAATTTATGACGATATTAATCATGGAAAGTAATACCTAGAAGTACCATCAATGGTTCGATAATTACAATGCATGTTTGTTCTCGAAAGGTGATGTTCCTCTTAAATAAAAATCAAAGGGAAAATAGGTTAGATAAATGTTTCATCAGTATTGTATGGAGATACATGGTTTTAATATTTAAAGATTTAAACCATATCGCTATGATAGGATAACATAACAAGGCTATACCCTTTCTCATACAAAAATATAATCATTGGAATTGCTTGCTTTTAAATGTTAGGAGTCTAACATGTTCGGCCGATTAAATGATGAAGGAAGCAAGAAAGTAGTCGAAGCATGGTCTCGTTTCGAGAATGAATTTAACATGTTTTTCATCTTAATACCTGATGAATATAGTTATGGATTCAATTGACTGAATATTTATGAATTGATGTTGTCAATGTTGAATTGAAGGAAATGATTTCTTTATTCCTTAAAATGTGGATATAGGTATGATACATGTCTTCATTCACTGATAGCTATCCAAAGGTAGATCAAATAAGAGATTATTAGATGTTATGAATGTCGTAAAGTGGTAAAAAGGTTATGTACTAACATTGTAGGATTACACCCTGAACGTGACCAAATCCAAAATGAAATGCTAATTGCCAATTCACCAGTGTAAGTAGTTAAGTCAAACAACTCAAGGGTGAGTGAAGATTTACTCTTTACATCGTATGCAATGAACAAATTTTTTTTTTATGAACCATAGATTAATGGTGGATTATGTTAAATATGTACTGACATGTTGCCAGGATTATGATCGAGGACGTGATCAATGTGGAACATCGAATATGAATCCACTGGTAAAAATAAGTGAGGCTAAATAGCTCAAGATTGAGCAATGTTCTATACTATGTATTATTATAATGTGGCTTACCGGATTGTATAAACCATGAATGATGGTTGATTTGTGGCAAGGGTGTACAAATCATTAAAAAACTCATGGATGTGATAAGTAAATAGGTGAACCTATTTCCTGTTATTATGTCGAATGTTGTAATGAAGAACAAATGCGGGCAAAATAGATAATAAATATAATATTATGATCATGGATTTTTGTAGATCGTTAATACATATTATGTATAGAGTATGTCGTGGAAATGGAGAAATTTGTTGCGTGAGCACAATGGTGTTAGGAAAATGATTTGTTGTGTGAGCACAATGGTGTTAGGCAAATGATTGCTGTGTGAGCACATTGGTGTTAGGAAAATAAAGTGGCAAAAATTGATGATCCGGCTCTACTTTGCTAAAGTATCTCTTCCTAGACTCAAGCGAGGAGGCTTGAGGGGAATTGTGAAAGAGTCTGTGATATCAATGGCAAGACCTAGGCACAAAGTTTGACATCTGAAAGACAGGACGTTGTTTGATGTTTGAGGAGAAAAACTTTTGACTAGCAATCAAAAGGGAGAGTAACCTCAAAAAATAGCCTGTAAGTCCACGCGTAAATTGGTGACAGATCTTGGGATCTGTGTTTCAGCAAAGAGTTGCTGAAGTTCCAAAAACTCAAGGAGAGGTTCGACGATCAAACGAAAGTGTTGATTGAAGGTTTTCATTTTCATGTTGTAAAAAATGAAACACATATTAAATTTGCCAAGTAAGAAGATTGTTGTATGTCTTAATGTGTGAATGATAAGAATACTTGAGTAGGAAAATTTCCTCAAGGGCGAGGATGAATGATGAACTTTAAAAAGAAAACATATGAAATTCTTTGAAGATGTGGAAAAGGGAAAATCATGTATCATGTCTTCTTATGTTGATAAAAAGGGCTAGAAGATATTTCATGATTTGCAAATGCTGAATTGCAGAAAGGACTTATGTTCTTAGTTGAATTATGAACTCAAGGTATGTTACTAAACAATTTTTATTTTTTTTTGAGAGCATGTTTTGTGGCATAAAAATGCAGGTTGCGATCAATAACAACTTGCGGGAAAATCCAGAGAAGACAAAGATGAGCAAAAGGTGTGAAGGATAAAAAAAAATAAAAATAAAAAGGGGTGTGAAGGACCAAAGTACGAACACCGAGGACGGTGTTATTTTTAAGGGGGAAAGGATGTAACGTCCCTCTTTTATTGTTCCTATTACTTTGTAAATTATAACTATGTATGTAGGCTTGGTGAGGAGCTCAAGGCCAAGGCCCCACCAACGGACCTCGAAAGTTTTGTCATTGTATGTTTCCTAAATTATAATTATTACTATAGGCTTAGGAGACTAAGGATGCGACACAACTTAATATCGGGCCATAAATCCAGCTAGGCAAAAAGGTTAAGGGTGAATAACATCCTGTGAAACTAGTAAAAATGACTAGGAGTCATTATTGTGCTATAGGATACAAAAAGGAAGACTATTTACAAATGATAGCCTATGGAAAGAAGTGACATGCTCCGTGAGGAGTCGCAAATATCATGCTCTACTCTTACAAGGTTACAAAGTAGGTAATACACTTATTATTTTAATAAGAGTTATTCTTATTATTAACCGGTGGTACCCCCCTTAAGCTTATAGTAAGTACTTACTAGCGGCGTCAATATAAAGGAAAGACTACCCTAGCTATCATGTAGCATTTAAGTAAAAAGGGTATACATAAATATATTATATTTATGTATTTAATTCATAAATAAATGTATGTTATGAAATACTTCTAGTTAAGTGAAAACGTGAACTTTAGGATTACCTACCAAATCATGCATGGGTTTTCACCTAAAGTTAGAAAGATTCTCTACTAGGGCGCATTATCACTAAGGCATGGAAGTTAAGCCGTGTATTTATTTTGGAGATATATGTGAGCGCCAAACTCCTCTTAACGCCACCACTTGTCGTCATGCGGAAAGGTTGAGTTGGTGAATCCACCTGTTGGCATTTGAGCACGTCTCTTGATCACACGATTGAGTGACCTGTGATCTGGGGGATTTGGGAAGAGAGGATCCCTACGCTGAGGAGGTGAGAAGTCCCTACGATGGGAATTCTATAAAGAATCACGGTATCTCCTAAATGCGGAGGGCGGGTGGGGAAAGAGCGATCTCAGGTAATCTGGAGGAGAATGCTGATTGGGGAGGGTACTCACGAGGATCGGGAGAGCTCCAGAAAAAAGATCGAGCTCGCTATTCATAGGGGGAATAAATCCATCTCGCAATGGGGAAGTAAGGGAAGAAAAGTCTACTTTGTAGATCAGAATTCGGTATTTCTAAATTTCTGCGAGGAAATGACAATGCCTCTGAGATGAGAAGACAAACTCTGTGAAAGAGGGAGACTGTAAGGAAATTAATTGCAGTGAGGGATGGGAATCTCTGCATCTGGAAACGAAAACCCAACCAAGATGTTACTTTGAATTCTGGATGACACGATCACTGTACAAGGAGCGGGTAATCCCTGCGCTAGAATCCGGTAAGTTTTTCCTGACATCGAGGTTGTTTAGATTTCTTTATAAAATTGATTGAGCAGGCACTCTGAATCTGGTTGCTTAGTTTTCTTTCTACATTGCACATAAATGTGTGTTAATTTTTCCTGTATATATATATAGTTGTTTATAAGATCCCAGCATCGATCTCTTTATGTGGCTGAACGCTTCCAATGGTGGGTTCCAGGTTAGATATTATTTTATTATATGATGATACCGTCCTATTTATATGCTGGAAGTGTTCCAAATTACCGGCCATCGGGGTTTAACCCTTTTGCGATCTACAAAATCTAGGTAGATTATTATGCCTTGGAAAAAAATATGTTGACAGTATTTTGTACTATGAAGATTTGTGTTTTGTCCAAAGTCTACTAATTTTGTTGGGTGTATGGAAGTCGCATACCTCAATTCTTTTCTAATTGTGGATCTAGATTCTTCATTCTTCGTTTTTCCAAAACCTTAGGTATGCTTTAAGGTGGAGTAGCCCCAATATCGAGTTGAGCTGTAAGTATTAGATAGTGTAGATCCCAGAAGAACAGAGTAACGCCCTAATTGCGAATCGTGGCCTCTTTTCTTCTTCTTACTTATGTAGTAATAAATCTCTGATCCTAGACAAAACTTTAGTTGGGATTTCCTTTTGTAACGTCGTATTATATTTATGCATTATATCCTGACTGAATGTGTTGAAATAAGGGCAGCGATCCCTATTAGTTTACTGCTTGCAGACCATTTATCTCGACATTGATCTAATTTTGTGATGATATCTACAGCTAGTCTATTAGACCTCGATCGTTATGTAAGGATACATGGGATAATAATGTATATTTTTATAAAAGATTACTAATTGGTTTAGACACCCTCGTCTTACTTTGAAGAGAAGCACACACTGCTTTCCTTCCTTGAAAGAAGTTTTAATCTACTGTCTGGGTTTAAAATAGAGTTTGTTAGAAGATATGCTAAGTAATTACTTTTATATGATGACACAGTGTTAAAAATGGAATCGAAAAACTTTCATATTGGAGCCGTTTTATATGTGAATCAAAGTTAGATGTTGTCACATGATATATATATTTATATGAATTAAAGTTATTTGTGGTCTCGTGATATACATACATTACTATGAAGGCTATGATTTAAATAGTGGATATAATGTATGTATATTAAATCATAACGTCTATTGAAAAGAATAGATGATATAGTTTAATAGAATAGAATATAAGATATGGTTAAATTTGTCATAGGAAAGGAGATAATAAAGTGCATAATTTTTGTTAATGAAATTACCTAGTAATAGCAAGAATGAATTTTATTAGTTGGCAAGCTTAAGCCATTTAACCTTTGAATAAAATTATAAATTGTTTACATGGATTAAATTATCAATTACAAACTATGAAACTTCAGTACATAATATAGGTGGACGATAATTATTATTAAGGGGGATGTTTGAAAGGTCATTTTAAGTCTATCGCCCATTGAAGTGTAGAGTTTAGAAAATGCTACCTTCATCAAAAACAACTATAGGCCAGTTTTGGCTATAATAATGAATTAGATGCTAGATACTTTAGCATGGCATTACTTTATATATATAGCTGATTCATGAAAAGCTCTATGTAATAGAGGCTTGGCGGAAGGAGGACGAATCTTGTTACAGCAACCATGTTGCTCAAATGTAATCTTTCTACTTGTACCTAATAATAAATGATGCACACACGTTTGTGGACTAGCCCGTGTACATGTGAACCACGTTACCTTTGGTCTCATGTGGTTGCTTTTGGTGTTTCTCAATGTGTCCTTATGTGGAGTACTTGCTTCTTTCTTATAATAACTATGACTACTTTGAAGTATGCGAAAATATGACAGGAGATAGTACTTGTGATGCATAAATTACGTTTGAGGGATCCTTTCTTTGATTATCATGACGACGTTTATAACAAGATTATAAGTCGTAAAGTTATAATTAATTGTATTTGTGTATTTAAATTGTATTTTATGGAGTACCTAGATGCATGCATTTTTAGTTTCCCTTAAATTGTAAAGTGCCTTCCTTATATCAATGAATAAAGTAGGATAAAAGCTTATTAAAGATAATCGCTTAAAAGTAATACAATAATTGGAATGGCTATCTCAAGTTCTTGATTTTATGTTAAGTGGGAAGTAAATCAAAGAAAGGAAATGAAGGTATGTTTTCAAAGGTATGCAATTTTGAGTTTAGGAATTTTGAACCCATGTAAATGCTTTATGTATAGAATATTAGGTTGTTACAATCCTCCCAAAAACATAAGTGGATTTACTTATCTTTATCATGTGCCATGAAGGGTATGTGACAATAGCAATGAAGATATATTGCACGAGGGCTATTCCTATAAAGAATCATTTTCTAACAATGCTGTGATGGCGGACTTTCGTACTCATTACAAAAGGGTTTTCTTAAAGTATAAGTAGGATGAAAGTTTTAAATTTTTCCAAATTTACTAACTCGTTTTATCGGAGATGTCACAAGTTAAAACAAGTTTTGATTAGCGCACCAATAATATGAATTGTCAACCCCAATGGGGACTTCGTAGTTTGCACCGATGCAAGAAAGGAAAGACTCGATGGAGTCCTTATGCAAGATGATTTTGCCATCTGCTACGAGTCAAGAAAGCTAAAGGAACATGAGAAAAACTATCCTACTCATGATCTCAAATTGGCTTCCATCATCCACGCTCTAAAAATGTGGAGACATTACCTCATGGGTAAGAAATTCCTATTAAAGGTGGAAAACATGAGTCTAAAGTATCTATTCGATCAACCAGACCTGAACACTAAACAGGCTAGGTGGTTATCCTTTCTTAGTGAGTATCACTTTGAACTAAAACACATCAAGGGGAAAGAAAACAAGATCAACGACGCCTTAAGTCGACGAGCTCATATGTTATATGAGGTACCCGAAAGTCAGATGGACTCCGACTTACATGACAGAATTAGAACGGCATGCCAAAGTTATAGATTCTATGTCGAAATCCTTAAAAAGATTCAGGAATATAGGTTGTTTCAACAATAGAAAGAGTACAAAATAGATGAATCAGGATTGTTATGGTCAAAAGAGAGACTTTATGTTCCTGAAAGAGGAGACATTAGACCTAACATACTCACCGAATTCCATCGGAGTCCCTATTCGGGACACCCCGGATATCAAAAGATGATTTCAGCCATAAAGAAACACTACTTTTGGCCTAAACTGAAATCTGACATAGCATTGTTCTTCGCGAAATGTCAGGAATTCTAGTTGGTTAAAGCAGAACACCAACATCCCTCCAGTCTACTTCAACCGTTACCCATTCCAGAATGGAAGTGGGAGGTAATAAGTATGGATTTCATTACGGGTCTACCCAAGAGTAAGAAACAAAATGACTCCATCTTCATAGTAGTAGACAAGCTATCGAAAGCCACACATTTTATACCAGTAAAATCTACCTACAAGGCAGTTCACATTGTGGAAATCTTCCTAAAGGATATTTTTTGGTTACACGGGATACCCAAAGCAATTATCTTGGATTGAGAAATAAAGTTCACTAGTAACTTTTGGAGAGCATTGTTCTCCGGAGTAGAAACAAAATTATAGTTTAGTATCGCATACCATCCCCAAACTGACGGATAGACAAAACGAGTAAAGCAAATCTTAGAAGACATGCTGAGAATGTATGTCATGAACAATCCCACTAAGTGAGAAGACTACTTACACCTCACAGAGTTTGCATACAACAACGGGTATCAAACCTCGGCCAAAATGAGTCCCTTCGAGGTACTCTACGGTCGAAAGTGTCGAACCCCCGTCACCTAGGATAGCCCGGTGGACAGGCTTATGCTAGGGCTAGACTTACTAAAAGACTTGGAACAACTAGTCTCCAAAGTGAAACTGAATTTAAAAGAAGCACAAGACCGCCAAAAGAGTTACGCAGACAAGAAAAGAAAGGACAAGGACTACAAAACTGGTGAACATGTCTTCCTAAGAATAAAAGCGAAACGAAGCTCGTTAAGTTTAGGAAGTTGCGGTAAACTAGCCCCAAGATTTTGTGGACCTTTTGAAATACTAGGCAATAAGGGTCGAGTGGCATATGAGTTATCCCTACCAGCACATATAAAAGTTCATAATGTTTTTCATGCTTATTTATTAAACAAATATGTATACGAGACTAAACATGTCATCGATTGGTCCTTGTTATAGGTGGATCCCGAAGGGGAGTTCATGCCAGAACCACTCCACATTCTAGACAAGAGAGAGGTCCAACTTAGGAGCTGAAAGTGTAGTGGAGGCACTTTGGACTAGATGAGGCCACTTGGGAGAAAGAGGCTACCATGAGAGAGGCATACCCCACCTTGTTTCATGAACTCATCTCTAGTCCTTAGGAAACACCGGGATGGTGTTGTTCTAAGGAGGGGAGGATGTAATATCCCAACCTTTTGACTAACTATGTTATGATGTCATGTTGGGTCACGACCCAGTATATGTGATTTATTATGCTTACATAGAATTAATATATATTGGGCGTGGACCCTGATTTGTTTCATTGTTGAATATATGCGGGACAGGAAAGCCGAATGAATAAACTATGTTGTCATTCGAGAAGTGATTACAAAATTATGATCTATTGAGATTATCTCTTTTGTTACATTATACTGTGCAGAGCATGATTTACATGATTGATTAGTTAGTGTGTTGAGCATGGACTCAGGAACACACAAAACACCTATATACTGGACCTAAGCCCTGAAGTATTTAGAGAATTCTATTTCATACTGGGCCTAAGCCCCGATGTACATTGAGTGTTGGGCATGAGCCCTGGAGCACTCCAATCTTTAAAGGAATGATTACCGGATCCGAGGATAGTTAATTATCCTAGATGTGCCTCACAACCACATTCTAGCTCTAGTGTTGAGCGAAGGCTCTGGAACTGCACTACCGTAACGCCCATGTGAGAGTGTTGAGTTAGACGGCTCTGAAGAGCACTCAGGGTTACAAATCTCAAGTGTTGAGTCGAGAGGACTGTGAATATCACTTACGTATCTTAACACAAGTATTTCAACTTGATTAAATAAATCTTATTATCATCACCTACTGCAGGAACTACCATGTTAAACCGAGGGATCTGACATGGAAAGGGAGAGACTAGAGGTGCCTTACCAACTTGCCAAAACAGTCCAAAGAAATGGACCCTATCCTTAAAAGGAATTAAAATAAGTATCATGTGAACAAAGTGCTTAAAAGGTCCCAAAGCTAAATATTATTATTATTTATAGCTTCTAAGAATAATATTGTTATTATTTATTCTTCTACATATATATGTATGCATAAGTGGGATGCCACTTTTACAAATGTTATTTATTAATATTTAAAGAGGAATTATAAATTATTTATTATTATTATTATTATAAAAAAAAAATATTTCAGATCAACACTTGATAAAGCAAAGTGAGAAGTCCTAGTCCCAAATTAACTAGCAGTTAAGTGAACAAATAATATTATTTCTTATATATATAATTTAAATTGTTTTAAAGAAACCAGTAAATTCCAATAGTCATTTTGGAAGATGTTCCTACTTAAGGAGGATAGACCCCAAAGCTTGGGGGATCATCTTTCTTTTTCTTTTGGGTATTATTGTGTCAAGAAGAACTCTTTGTTCCATAAGTGAACTCTGCTCCTAATTTTTCCAGATCTGAACCAATTACCATCTAGGGCCTCTATTTCTCAGTTGCATGTGAGAACCATCTCGGGGGGATTCTTACTGAACTAGGAACGGTTGTAGAATCATGGTTGGGAGGAAAGTGGTAGTGCCAAATTCATCCATCCAAGATCAGTGATCAGGTCAGCTAAGAGTACAATACTTTTGCACTTACTAGTTGGCTGAGTGTGCAGGATATTATCGACAGGAATAGGCTACGGGGATCAGTACGGCATTATAAGCAGGAGCAAGCTGCATAATCAGCAGGTACACAATTTCTATGAGATTTCCCATGTAGTTAATGCTTTATAAATAAAATGCTAAATTAGTACAAGTGTCTATATACTAACCTAAATTCGAGAAATACCTAGGATCTAATTGCTTGTCTAGCAGGTCTAGTAGCTAGCCTTTGCTAGCCAATCATATTATAGTTTTTACTGCATCGAAAACAAATCTTTATTGTATCTCGTATCTGCCTATGATGTCTTGTTTAAAGTTCCTCATAGTTATTTAACCACTAAAATAGTTTTAGCAAAAATTGTAATTGATAGAATAAACTATTACAAAACTAGTTATTCATTTTTACATCAATCTCAGCCATTGGTTATTAAAGTCAACGATTTACATCCAAACTCAAACTAGGGTTTGATATTTTGTCCCTGCTTCAATGAACTAAAATAGTTTCCCTATTACATACTGTTATTCCATTAGAAAAATTAAACAAGTCATTAACTCAGACAAAATTACCAATACATAGATTTAATATCATATCCAAATCCAAATTTTATACCAACGACCATCCAATACTTTCAACGAAGAATACAAGTGTGGTAGGATTATACACAGGTGTCTATCAAGACTTAGGTCAAGGGTCGAACCCCCTGGCGTCTTCAAACATTAAACTAGTGAATGCTCCCTACACGAGGCACGCCTATGTATGACAAAACGCTGTCTGTAACCCTAAGTTTTTTATCAAACAAATATTTATATGACATTGAGTTTTCATCAACCAAATATATATATACCCAACTACGTCTACCAAAACCAAAGGTGTTTAATCCAGTACTCATTTATAACATTTGAACAGTAATCTACCAAATAGAAACCCATAGGGTTTTCCCATAGAACTTAGTATCAAACCATTTCGAGATTTAACAATTAGATTCAAACCGGAATACAAAATAGTAGTACCATTTGATATTGTTGCAAAATCACATAGTCACAGTATGGGCGTAAATCTTAAAGAAAAGGGGAAAGAGAATATCATATATAGGTGATAGCCACAACGAAGGGATAAAACCCCAACGCCACACATTGTGCCGCAAAAATTACAAAGTATGAATAAATACAACCATGATATCATTACAATTTACTCAAATCTTATATATCCTACCTTTCAAATGAAAAATGCATTATAGAGGACTGGAACCCGATTAATAGGAAAGGACCCATTTCCTAAAATACATTCAGTTATGTTACAAATTTCTCTGCCATATTCAAATATCCTGAGACACCATGTAAAGCCCCTAGTCAAACCTTAAGCGACCATTATTTCTCCCAAAGTGGATCGGTAAGACAAATGCTTACGGGAGCTTCCTTCGAAACCAGGACAAGATGCATACACATCCCAGCAAAGTCACCAGAGGCAAGATAATGGGGGTTTGTTGAACTTACCATTACCCTAGTCGCATTGGTAGAGCTTCGACTCACCATAGCTTCTACATCCATGGATCTTTGTCACCTATCTCCATACAGAAAGCCACTAGTTAGGAACTCTGCGAATTGGCAATGAGTAAGCACGAAACCACGAGGTAAGGAATTTAACTCACCAGTTAAGATTATGGTGCCCATGCTTTGACAAGTGTCATAGCCACCATGTGCACTGACCACGAGCATTGCTCGGGTTAGGTTACCGCGATCATCTCACAGTCAAGAGAAGTGTAGAACCAAGGAAGTAAAACAAAATCGCAAACAGAGGCTAAAGCAAACGAAAACCCAGCTAATACCAAACCCTCGGTGACAGGTTGTCCTCCAACATACATTAAAAGCGCAATTATTGCCCCACTAACCACGTTTTACTGGAGTCTTGATTTGTTATAAAGGGACTATAGTTTAGTCGTGCCCCCTTTAAGCCACATTGCACTTCATTAAAATTATATAGAATGGTTCATAACCCTTGCCATGGAGATTTGGGCCATTCCCTTAGGATAGAATAATTATGGTGTTTATACCTGCAGAAAGACAAATTCAATGGATGACATTAGAAAATTCCTAATTAAGTTCAACAAACCGCCAAAGCTTACCCATACCCCACGACAACCCTGCTTGGGTATGTAATTACCTAATCTGGATTGTTACAGCACCCACGTTAGGATCAAACAACAACAAAGGAGCATATCACCTAGAAGTACCATTTAAACATTCACAATTTCAATCACATAAGTTATAAATCTGTAAAGATCTATGTTCTACCTTGTATTAGTGTTACGGTTGTATTTCAAAAACCAGATAGGATATTGTTTCACCCCGCTTCTGAAGACTTTCAAACTCAAACTTTAAGAAGACTATGTTTTGAAAAGATCTTAGACTTATATAGTTTATATTGTGCAAATATGGATTCGCTTAATTGGAATTGAATTAACATGTGAATTATTTCTCAATTAAATAGCAAATGTTGCAAAGAGGAAATTTTTTTAAAATGTTGCCATTTCAGAACATTACATAGTCCAACAATGCTAGCATCAACCTTGTATGTGCATAGGAACCCTAGAAGATACTCCAATTTCCACTTCAAGTAAAAGAGAAATTCATCCAAGAGGTGTGCATCACCTTAAATAGCCCAATAAGGGTAAAAAGGTAACCTAATGAAGTTTGATCCCAATTCGTGTGGTTTACAAATGACAAATGAATGGATATCTGTGTCCATTTTAGCACAAGATTTTATTTTATTTTATCAAGCCTACATGTCAATTTCAAATTAAAACAATATAATATTAAAATATTATGAAATAAGACAAAATTAGGGCATGTCACCCAAACGTTGGGCACTAAGCCCTAAAACCAACATAAAATAATAAAAAATACTAAAATAAGCAAGCCAAGGCCACACCGTGACTCTAGAAGTGAGCCTAAGGAGGACATTATTCCCCTACTAACCCCAAAATGATGAAAAAAGTCCCTCAATGTCCCCCTTTCCTGATACTGATCTATACATTGCCTTCAATATTTGTGATAGAATAACTACAACTAAGCTCCATCATGTTCATATACTATACATGATGATGATCCATCATTTGAATCAATTACAATGAACTCGTAGAATTGATACATTGGATATGGAATCACCATTGCTATCTCTTTTTGGCTTGGAATCATTTTTCTATGGCCTAAATCCTTTAACAAAAAAAATGTTACAAAGATTTAAATTTATCATTAATTTTCCACCCAATTAGAGTCCCACTCTAAGTTATACCCCTTTCTCACAACATGCTTTTCTTAACTAAGTGTTTTATAGCCAAACCAAACTTCGGTATAACACATATTACAAATGTGATTTGTTCGTGAACTATATGCAATATAGATTTTTTGCTCATGCACATGTTAAAAAAACTCTTAAATTAGAAAGCAATAACCCAAAGTAATCTATATTTTTAGAGATTGAGCAATGTTTATGTAATAAAGTTTACTTCGGTTTAAAAAGTATAAAGATAATTATTCAAAAAAAATTTATATTCATATGTGCATCATTCAACACTTCAAAGATGCTAGCTCTCTCAAGAATGACTCATTTTTTATTACCTTTTTATCTATTTGATGAAAACACTAAAAATTTATGGAATGAAAATTGGAATCAATGGTAATCACATAATATTTATAATATGGATAGAAAGTCTAAAGAAAACAATTTCTAAGGTTCCAAATTGTTTTTAATGAAAAAAAAATCATAATATGCATAAAAAGTGTGAAGAAAGTATTTTATAATGATACTATTTTTATTTAATGAAAAAATAATGATAATATTACAATTAATAAAATATCCACTTGGAAATAATGTCATCATATCAATATACTATATATTCTATATATTTTTAACAAGTTTGTGCACAATTTTATCTTGAAATGTTATGAAGACATAAGACATAATTTAATAGGATATGCTATTTAATGTATTTTTATTTTTATTTTGTGTTCTAAAGTGGATCTATAACTTTTCTTGCCTCTATACACAAAATCCACATGAGGTTGCAAATCAACCTTGTCATGGTTGCAAGAACCATATCAAACATGAGCTTAATTAAAACATGCAAAATGATGTCAATCAAGTATAGTTAGTGATTGGAAATGCATATAGAGTTATTGTAGTTTCCTATAACTTGGGATAACAAATGATACAACACTTTTATATTAATGTCACATTTTGAGCCTTCATGTAAGTGTAATTGTTGAAACTCTTATGAATACATTTATATGTTAATAATTGAATTAATAATATTTTTACAATTAATATTATAGTTTGATTTTGTTCCATGTGTGAATATGTTTAAAGTTGAATTCATTCTTCAATCAAATAGAAATTATTTTTAAAAGTCTATTAACTATTTTTTATCATACTCCAAATTAATTAATTATCTTTTTTTTATAAAAGTGGTTCACCGTTTGTTAGAGAGCTAGTCCACCTAGGGAAATGGTCACCACTCACTTACAAGAATTGAACCTGGGTGGGGAGGGTAACAAACATTCCTCCCAACCACCCAGGCTACAACCAATGGACAAATTGATTAATTATCTACACATATACACTAGTTAATAATAATTCTAAGATATTTATTATTGATTTTTTGGTGGGCAAAAATCCATATGAAGTTATGTAATTTGTTCCACCTAAAAAGTGTTCTAGAGAAATGACATTCTAATGTAAATAATAATATAGTTCCTAGTTTCCCACTTTTACACCCATAAAAAAGGAGATATATTTAATTTGTATATTATTTGGTCTTTAGATAAAATGATAATGTTTGATGATTTTTTTTTATCCTTGATGCATTTTTTTATAATGTGATATTATATAACAATTTTTATATTATTGTAAATAATTTTTTTGTGGAAATTGTAATTTTTTATAATTGATTTTAATTGCTTTTGTATGGAAATGTATTAATTTTTAAATCACTATGAATTTTCAAATATGTGATTATTTAATTTAATATATGATTTTAGTTAAAAAAATTAAGTTCAAATTTCTTACTATCAAATAAAACAAAATGTTTGCTATTAATTAATGGGTAATTAATATATGCAGATATTTTTGATTAATTGAAAATTTATGAAAGATAGATTGTATTGTCTTATTAATATTTTAATGAAATTACTTTTATGGTGTTTTGTTGATGAAATTACTTTTATTGTGTTTTGTTGTAACTTTAGTTGAGATAAATGAATCTATGAAAGAATAAAAATGATGAAATTTTCTTATCATCTTACACTAAAAAATGCATTCAAATTGACCTTTTGCGACCCAAAAATAAAATAAATTTTACACCTATTAAGGCCACTAATAATATTCACTTAATATTAATAAAATCACTATTAAAATACAATTAGAAAAATAAATGACTTTTTGCAAATTGATAGTGTGGAAACAATGTTATACTCAACATTTTGATATGAAAATGTATATCATAAAAAATCTTTCTATACAACTATTTTAAATAATAATAATAACAAAATCCATTAATAACCTAATTACAACCATTTTTAATTTAAAAATTCAATTATTTTAATTATAACAAATTTGATTTTCGATATAAAAACTAATTATACATAAATAAATAGTTATCCAAACAACACATTTTTTTACCCTTAAAAATATTTACTTGAAAATGTTTTACTTAATTGTAAAGAAACAATATAAAATCAAACAAACAAACAAAAACCACCAAAAAAACTAAACTCTCCTCAAATTAAAATCCAAGCCATTTCTTATATGAACGGCAAGCAATTCTCAATGGCTTCAATGTAAAGATAAAGTGGATGCAACTTTTGATGGCAAAGTTCATGTGGTTTATTTAGTCTTTTACATGATCGGAGAGCTTGGATAAGAGATCTTTTCAGTCTTTCATAATTTATAAAATAAATTAATATTTATTCACACATATAGCTTAATATCTTCTCTGTAAATTAGTAATGAGAGTCTTTCAAATTCATAAAATAAATTAATATCTTCTCTGCAAATTAGTAATTTTATAAGTCTACCATCTCTGTAAATATTTACGGTCGATAAAATTATGTGATAATATACATATTTTTATCGCACTAAAATAACAACATAGAGAAAGCTGGATTCCAATAAATTAGTTCACTACTTCCCAATTAAATGACTCATCCAAACTAACAGGACCGGATTAATAATTAGGGCATAACATCAAAGATAACTTAGGAGTGAAGAATTCAATCAAATGCGTTCGAAAATTTCCATGCTACGTGTGTGTAAGAGACGCAATGGGATTTCCGTGTTCCAGTAGCAAGAGCAACAAGGGGATATATAAATCAGTGATATCAATATCTGGGATTTCCGTGTTCAGGTAGCATGAGAACGCTTAGTCGTGTTCTCATGGCTTCTAAGGTCAACATCTGCTGCTTAGAAGGCAATATTTTTCTGAGAAAATATCACAAATATGGAAAAAAAGATGTCATTTTATTAAGAAAAACTCCACAAACAAAATACTGTGTGAGCATTGCATGGTGAAAAACTGAAAAATAACCTATATTCCAGTTTAAATTGTGTTTCCAAAGGCCTGGGTTTTGAAACAACCACATCCTCCTCGCAAGGTGAGGGTTCTATGATGATTCCATGGAAATTGAAGAAAACTGCGTTCTCTGCCGAACCCATTTTTTCAATAGTAAATTATATTATGACTGCATAAATTGAATCAGTGACTATAGGGAGGCCAAAATCCCTTCAACTATTGCTGTTGCTTAACCATTTTGCTGAAACTAAATATAATGTAATATATGCTAATAATTCATATGTATAAATAATTGGCCTGAATGCAAACACCAAGATATCTAACACCCAAATTCTCCAACAAAAGGCTTGAGTTCTCTGTAAGCATCTCACCATCACAAATTTGACAGATCGGTATCTCCGTATTAATTGCAGAAAAATAAAACAATCTAAGAAATAAGAGGATTCTCAAGATCAATAGGTGGAAAGTTCGAACCAGATGGTACCTCATAGAGACTAGCATAAATTCAATAGGCACTTCACAGACTTTCTTCAGTTTTTCTTGAACTGCTTCCCACTTGCTATGTCTTAGAAAACGAAATCTCACATTTGCTTTCATCGGATTCTTCAATTACCTCAGCAACACAAATCACAAATCAGTTCTTTAAGTCGGGATCTTCTACATGAATTCATCCTTCTTAGAACACTTTGTAAATCCCAGCATTCCCTGCCAAAACCCTTAGCTACTATGAACAAACATGATACTGATATAATGAAATATGGAGGGCCCATTACTAAAAATCGGGGAGAGCGAGGGAGGGGGGCACAGGAAGTTTTCAACCCAAAATTGACTGGAAATCATGGAATGTAACCCTATCATCAATTTAAATGAAATATGGATGGGGAAATAAGTATTCGAACCCTCCGTTACTGAAAATATGAGGCGAAGGAAGATTTAATATGCATTTCCTTGGAAATTGGGGCGAGTTGAAGATTTCAGGTAAATTTCAAAGGGCTAAATCAATTTTTTTCTCAACCACATTAATACTCAGGAGGGTGATTTGTTTTATAGTTATTATTTATTTAATAAATATTGGACTAATATATTAAATTTAAAAAAATTCTCCATATTAAAATTCACTCATTAAATATTTTTAACCTCTTTATTTTGGGCCATGTAACATCCCGAAAAATCGCAAAATACTAAGTGTGCGGATTTATAATTAATGCTTCTATGTAGTCATGCTCGAATAATTGTTTGTAACTATCATACAATGTATTGTTTTGCATCTTGTTATGAAATGAAATTAAGTCTACATTAAGATGCTATTGGATTTTTTTCTTGTCTCAACTATATTTTTATATTACCTATGCAATTGCTCAATCAAATATTAATGTTTATAAGGACTAACTATTGTTCTTCTTTTGATTATGAAAGGGGTCCTAAGGGTGCCCCATGCTTACTTAGCATTTATGCTAAAGCATTTGGACCTTCCCTTTCCCATATTACATGTAAGGGTGACACGTCACATCAAGTAAAACAAGTATAATTTTAAAAGCATTTTCAGTTAGTTGTCAAAGGTTATGTATAAAATTTCTAAGATACTTATAAAGTGACTAGTCTAAAGTTTCTAGTTGTAAGCTATACATCTCATACATTCCTTGTTTAACATTCAAATGATGAAATATATTATTGTAGCAATGGTTTAGTATAATATGCCAATGGAATTATTATAAAAATAATGTGCCTTATTGCAACATAGGCTAAACGCAAGATACCATATATTCCTATAGTATGTGAACTACTTGTAAATTATCATAGTATTTCCTATATTATATGGACTATATACTTTTTCCATGCTTTTCCTATAGTGTGAACTATATGCAACTTCCATATAATTCCTATAGCGTAAACTATATACCATTACCATAAAATTCCTATATCATTTAAACTATATGCAATTCCTATATGCAAAAGCTTATGCATTGGTCCTATGTACAAAATAACATGAAAATGTGAGCATCATCGTGAACCTTTTTAAAACATGTGATTGATGCCTAGATGATTCGAATACCATAATATAAACTATGACTTACATTATTATTATGACAGGGTTGCAAACATAAACAACGTAACAACGGCTGATAAGGGCAGGGTATTAATGATGTAGAGAACATGTGCTGGCAGGAATTCGCATCCAACATTGGCATTAAGCACTCCTATCTACCAGCTCGGTGGAATATATCGGTGGCTGCCATCGTGGTGTTTAACATGTGAAGGCATCATGAGAATATAGTCTAGGTGGGAGTGCTGTACATGGTTTAGTTTGGAGGTTGTCTGAGCTAGTCTCCACGGTGGCAATGGTTATTAATGTAGTCATAAATGTAGTGGTTGCTTGGAAATACGAGGTGGTGTGATGTATGATCTCCATTGTTGATCTTATGTTATTCTCACGCTTTGGGAATTAACCCTAATCCTCCACTAAGTTTCATATTTTGTTGTTTCCTTTGGCATTCATTGTAAGTTGATGGTGGCTCGGTGTAGAGGCCGAGAAGCCTAAGAATTTTCAGGGTTTTGTTAGCAGGTTTTGGGAGCTTCTCCCATGACTCGGAACCGTGACCTTTCTGTTACAAGTTAATCGTTTAAGAGCCCACCTCTAGTGTGGAAGTTCACTGCATTGATTTGTTATTTGAATGGCTCAGGAATCAGTTGCAGAGGTTATCATTTTCGATATTCGGTTAAAATGAAGGTAATGTTTTACTGAAAACTCTCGTAATGATGTAATCTCCTACAAGGTTCTACACTCAAGCTAATGGGAAACTACTACTTGTGAATAGTAAATCTTGGTGGTTTTCCCCTATAGGTTCTCCTCGAAACTGTTGACCGTGTGTGTTTTAGTCAGAGCTTTTGATTTTTCTAATGGTGTGGCCATCGTTGTAATGTTTACATGCTTTGAGGCATGCATAGGGAGGATTTGTATCCTTGACCTACCCTTATGATGGATTCTACAGTGTTACTATATATCAAAGTTTGTTGTAAGAGTAACAAGGGTTTTATCCCTCGGTCATTTTGATGGAAGAACAAAATAGAAAAAATGATGTTTCGATCTTCCAAATCAATGTTGTTTGTATGATTAATGTTGGGGTTTGGCCTCGTCTTGAAACTGTAACTTTAAAGGTTGACTGTTTTTAATATGAAGGTCGATTATGGTTGAAATCGGTAAATTGTGGAAGGAAATGGAAATTGTTATAAGAACTTTAACCTTTGTCTATTTTGGTAATTATATGGTTGTTTTGTAAATAAAGTTTAAATACATCGACTAAGTTAACAGTGCTCTAAAAACCTATGTTGATTTGTTTATTAGTGTTGTTCTTTGATTATGGCCACTAGCCTCAAGCTAAACGCCTTGTCTTTCTCCAAATGACTCTGTAACTACTTGTATAAGGCCGGATGCTTCATTTGAAACCCTATCGTAAAGATGGGGCTATGTTCCTTGATTGTGAGCTAGTTTTCAAACCCTATTCATACTAAGATACTTGTTTGTTGTTCTTAAGGGTGATATGTTTCGAATCCTTGTTTGTTCTGTCTAAAAGTATTAATATGTTGTAAATTGATGAGGGTTTTGAATCCCGTAATTGTTTGGTATGCAATTTCCTTCTATGGGTCAAACCCTATCTTGGATACTTCCTTTGTTTTGTAGTAAAAAGGAAAAGTGACGAAACTAGGGTTTGTGTTCAACTAGCTAGGATCGGAACCTTACGGTTTTTAATCTACAATGGAGATGTTTTTAGTTTATAACCGCAATCTGATATATAAGTAAAAAATAAAAGATATGAATATGAGAGTAGAGATAGTACTATATAACAATGTTGTTGTTTTCAATTGATAAGAATTTTGTTTTAAAGATGTAAGTACTTGTAGCAGGTTCTGTGTAATTTGCAATGTTTATTTTTGCAGCTGTTATAATTCATAAATGTTGATGCAATAAGACAGTATAGTTTGGAAACTATAATGGGTTAAGGAAATGATAAATTACTGTGTATTAAGCTCCTACAGTGAGAGATAGTTAACCTGTACTAAAAGCCTAGATCTATGCAGAACCTAGAATTATTTATATTTCTGTTATTTCTTCTATGGTAGAATAAGAAAACTATTTTTAAAGTCTCCATAACAAAACTGTAACTAAAATATTTTAAGACTAAGACAAAAGAAATATGATATAGTTAAATTTACATAATATAATAGAGAAGGAAACATAATAGAGTTAATCTATTCATTCATCATACCCACTAAATTATCATTCATCTATTCTAATCTTTCCTCCCTGTACTGGAGTACTATCAGAAAACAGTATGGGAAAAATATAGTGGAGGCATTTTATCAATTCATATATCTATTCAACAGTTTACAAAATCCTAAAGAGCTCAGAAAATCACACTTATACTTCAGCATTATCATTAGTTAGCTAAAGAGTACTAAATTAACAATTACTTAAAATAATTTAACTACTTAGAGGCTGAAATAAGAAGTAGAACCTGTAACTATAGATAGGGTGGAAAAACACCCAAGGAGGCATGTTCCTCCCAACCTTCTCCAGAAGAAGCAGCCAATCTATTTGCCTCCTTTTGACCCCTGAGCTTGTTCACTAAACCACTAGGTAGAAGACTCTGTGGAGAAGTAAGGCACTCAGAAATTGTTTCACCAGCAATCAATAGAGACTCGCTCCTCAGTTTTTAAGACTCTGCACTCAACAGTATAGCTCTATACTCAGCAGTGAATCACGCAGACTTACACCATGATAAAAAACATAGCATTTCCCCTCATTGAATCTCTTGGGTGAAAATAGCAGAACCCTAGGGTAAATTTCCTCATCAAGAAAAATGATGAACCTCAGTCAAAATTCTATGGCTCTTAAAAAGATTGCCTAGTTCTTTAGTGGTCAGTTTTCAATAAATGAGCCTCAAGCTCTAGTCCCATCTTTTAGGGCACTATGACCAGAATTCAAGGGAGTTGTCCCATACCAACAGCTAGTTACTTGCCTCATGATGCTGCCACTTGTCAATTTCCTTCTACCCCAAATTCCATTCCACCTAGTGGGTCAGTAAACACTCTTTCAACAGTCTCCTTAGGTGTTTGTCTCCTATTTAATTTATTTAACAATAAAATATTGTGCAAATTATAGTCATCCTTCGACACTTGTCCAATATAAAAATTTACAATAAAAGTTAAGATAATGTTTCCATCATAAAATGTTTTTCAACAAAAAGGGGTATGTTACAAACACCCTTGCTTAAGCTCAAAATCGTCCTCGATGTTGCTTATTCTTCACCAAATCCTCCTTGCAACAGAACTGGATATGTTGCCCACATGTTACTTTCGAGTTCCCGGGTAGCTTCATTAGAGATAAGGTGCTTCCATTGCACCTTTACGTGCCCTATGGTACGATTCTGGAGCATAATTTCCCTCATGTCGAGAATACACTCTGGTTCCACCTGTATGTCATTCCAATCTAGCACATGAGTAGCATTGTGCACATACTTCTTTAAAACAGAAATGTGAAAGACATTATGGATTCTTAAGTTAGATGGAAAAGCCAACTAATATGCAACAAGTCCAATTCTTGATGGGACTTCAAATGGTCCACAGTACCTTGGTGCTAGTTTAGCACAACTCCCAAGCTTTAAAGAACTTTTCTTGGGTTTTACCTTTACAAAAACATGATCTCCAACCTGAAATTCTCTTTCAGCAAGTTTCAGATCTGCATAACATTTTTGCCAATCTTGTGCAACTTTTAAGTTGCCTTGAACCTGTTTCATGGTTAGCTCCATCTATTTTAACAAATCTAGTCCTAACATTAATCTATCCACAGGTTTGTCCCAAGAAATAGGAGTACAACATTTTCTCCCAAATAAAATCTCAAATGGACTAAGTCTAGCAGATGCTTGATAATGATTATTGTATGCAAATTTAGCTAAATGTAAATAATCTTTCCACTTAGTTGGCTGATCTTTAACATACATTCGTAACATATCTTCTAAAATCTGATTAACCCTTTCAGTCTGTCTATCAGTTTGTAGATGGAAAGGAGTACTGAAATTTAATTTAGTATTTAAACCCTTAAACAACGCTGTCCAGAAATTTCTAGTAAACTTGGAGTCTCGGTCACAAATAATTACCTTTGGAATTCTGTGTAAGCGAAACATTTGCTTCATAAACACATCTGTAATGTTAACAACTTTGAATGTAGTCTTAACAAAAATAAAATGAGCAGATTTACTAAGTTTATCCACCACCACCATTATGGAGTCATTATGTTTCTGATTCTTAGGTAAACCAATAATAAAATCAATACTTATAATTTCCCATTTCCATTCTGGAATTGGATATGGTTGCAATAGGCTAGCTGGATGTTGATGTTCAGCCTTAATGGTCTAACATTCAAAACATCTAGTTATGTACTCAGCCACTTCATTTCTCATGTTGGGCCAAAAATAATCCTTCCTTCGCATAGTTATCATTTTTTGATAACCAAGATGTCCCGAATAAGTACTTTTATGAACTTCATCCAAAATCAACAATTTAACTATTGACACATTAGGTATATAAATTCTGTTTTTATATGTCATTAAGCCTTTTTCATTAATGTTGTATTTTATTATTAAATTTTCAGATAAATTTGCAGCAACCTTATCATGCAATTTTTTATAATTTTCATCTTGCTTAATTCCTTCTTCGATCTGATTTTCTAGATCTGTCTTCAACGTGTTGATTGCTGCCACAAAACTTAATCTGGCATTTCTGCTCAAGGAATCAACAACTTTGTTTTCTTTACCCTTAATGTGTTGAATTTCAAAATCATACTCGCTAAGGAAAGCTAGCCATCTAGCTTGCCTTGCGTTTAGATTTTTTTGGTCCAACAAGTATTTTAAACCCTTATTATCTGTCATTAGTGTAAATTTTCTTCTAATCAAGTGATGGTGCTACATTTTCAGTGCATGTATCGCGGCTGCCAAATCTAGATTGTAAGTTGCGTAATTCTTTTCGTGGATTTGTAACTTTCTAGACTCAGAAGCAATAGCATGACCTTCTTGATTTAATACCCCACCAAGTCCATCATTGCATGCATGAGTGCATACAATGAAGTTTTTGTTAGGATCAACAATTTTTAAAATGGGTGCAGTTGCTAAGAATTCTTTTAACTTATTAAAACTTTCTTGGCATTTTTTATCCCATACGAATTTCTTCCATTTCTTCTACAAAGAAGTTATGGGATTCGCAATTCATGAGAACCCTTCAATAAAATTTATGTAGTAACCTGTTATCCCCATAAATGACAGAATGTCAGTTACGTCTTTAGGAACAGGCCACTCGTTAATTGCTTTTATCTTATCAGGATCGACGAAAATTCCGTCTTTAGAGATTATGTAACCTAAGTACTGTATTTTATCTTTATAAAAGTCACGTTTGCTGAACTTAGCATAACGTTGATGTTCTCTTAATACTTGCACAATTATTCTTAAATGTTCGTCATGCTCTTCTTTAGTTTTTGAATAAATTAGAAAATCATCAATGAACACAACTACAAACTTATCCAAGTACTTATGTAGAACGTTGTCCATTAAACACGTGAAGACTGCTTGTGTGTTAGTTAGCCCAAAAGGAATAACTATGAACTCGTAGTGTCCATAACAAGTTCTGAAAGCAGTTTTGAATAATTCTTCGTCTTTTATTCTTACTCGATGATATTCGGATCTTAAATCAATTTTAGTGAATATCTCTGCTCCGCGTACCTGATTGAATAAATTGTCAATGCGGGGCAAGGGATATCATTTTTTAATTGTCATTTTATTAAGTTGATGGTAATCTATGCACAGTCGCATGGTACCGACCTTCTTTTTAACAAAGATAACTGGTGCTCCCCAAGGAAACACACGAGGCCTTATGTATTTTTTATCTATTAATTCCTTCAGTTGCGATTTTATTTCATTTAACTACAGAATATTCATTCTGTAGGGATCCTTTGAGTTTGGTACCGCACTCGGTATTAACTGAATGGTGAAATCAAGTTCCCTTTTCGGAGGTAGTCTTGGAATTTCTTCAGGGAATACATCAGAAAAGTCCCTAAGGATGGGTATATCCTCCAGTTTTATCTTATCTTATTTATATGAACATTGATCATTAATAACATTAACAACAAACATTTTACAACCCTTTCTTGTAGCTCTATTTACTTATAAAGCATAAATTTTCCTTACAGAAATCTTCCTTTGAATTCCTTTTACTGTTTCAATTTTTCCTTCATTATTCAAACAAGTAAAAGATTTCTCATAACAATTAAGTACTACTCTATGCTGTTCAAGCCAGTCCATGCCAATCAACAAGTCATATGACCCTAAGGGTAAAACATTCATATTAACTTGCATTTTCAGCTGACTCATAAATACATCACAACTTTGGACAAAATCTGTAACCTTTCTTTTAGTGCCTGTTGCTAGCTGAACTAACCATGAATTATCAAATTTTTCTACCTTTAACTTGCAACTTTTCACTAAATCAGGAGAAATGTAACTCAAACTTGCACCTAGATCTATTATAATGGAAATAGATTTGTTTTGTATCATACATTCTATTTCAACCATAGATGTTTGATGGTCTACTTGACGATTTTCCAGCGTTGCATTTATCCTGGGCATTTCTCTTACTACATCACCAACTGTAGGCTCCGCTTGTATGGTGTGAATGTTGTTGACTGTCTTTCTGTTGCGTGGGCATTGAGCTCTAGTATGGGGTCCACTGCAATCATAATACTTCAAAGGTGCTTTATGTTTAGCATATTTGGTGTTGTTATTATTATTAGGCACATTCCTTGTAGCAGTAAAATTCTATCTTGCATTACTCTTGTAATTATTATTACTTGGAAAATTTTTGTTATTAAAATTTTTCTTAAAACTTCAAGAATTATGATGAAAACTCTTTTTTTTATAATCAAAATGATTAGACTTATTACTCTTTTAGCCAGCTATTCCTTATCTTTTACTGTTTTGCTCGAAACAGAAATTAGCTTTCCTCATGGTCTCCTCCAAAGTTGAACGGTTATCATATTCGATTCTATCTTTTATGTTGAAAGGTAGACATCTTAGAAACCTTTGTACCTTATGCTTCTCTTTGACCATGTAAGGTACATACCTCAGCAAGCTAAGGAACTTGCTACACAACTCCTTCATACTCATAGTACCCAATTTTAAATCATAAAATTCCTTGGATTTATCTTCATAGTACTGTTCCGACAAAAACTTTTTCTTAAATAAATTTTTAAATATACTCCAGGATTTATTTCTTTCTTTTATGCTCTTAATTCTTTTAAGATCCCGCCACCAAATATCTTCCTTTCCGGTCAGATTGTAAATAACCATCTTGGATTTTAACTGAGAAGAGTAATCATAAATATGAAAGTATTTCTTCATTCCAGACAACCATGCTTCAGCTGTCTCACCCTTTTCACTTTCGCCATTAAAGGTTGGTGGCTTAATCTTTTTAAACTCTCTTGTAATTTGTTCATGATGCTTATGCTTCCTCTTCTTAGAACAACAATCGCTATCACTGCTATCATGAACAAAATTATAATTACTTTGATCAGATTCAGATGAAGAGTAGCTATTACTTTTACCATTCCTTGCTTTCTTGTGTTTATGTTTGTGGGACATTGTACCAGAATCAGATTTTACTTCTGATTTCCTACCTCTTTCCTCATTATGATAATTCTCCATTAAAATATGATTTAACCCTTGCGCCTTCAAAATGTGTTCATTTTCTTCTGTAACAGTTCTTATCTCAAATTTTAAATCTTTTACAGTACATAGAAGTTCTGAAGATTGATTATTTAATTCAACATATATTCCTTCATGATTATTATTATTATTATGCTCATTATGAGGAGACCTGTCCTTTGCTGATTCCTTCGGTATTTCCATACCTGCAATTTAAATGTCAAATTGTTCTATACAGAAACAAAAATTAAAATAAAAGTTAGTAACATAAAATTTCTAGTTTTTATTTTCTGTTTTGCGCGCATGAGCCTATTTCAGGCCTAGAGTTTGAACTCGTGCTTTGATACCACATGTAACATATCGAAAAATCACAAAAATTTAAAATTTTTCAATGTAGCATTTAATGCATATACTAACTATACGGATTTATAATTAATGCATCTATGTCGTCATGCTGGAATAAATGTTTGTAACGATGATACAATGTATTGTTTTGCATCTCGTTATGAAATGAAATTAAGTCTACATTAAGATGCTATTGGATGTTTTTCTTATCTTAGCTATATTTTATATTACCTACGTCAATGCTCAATCAAATATTAATGTTTATAAGCGCTAATTGTTGTTCTTCTTTTGATGATGAAAGGGGTCCTAAGGGTACCCCAAGGCTTACTTAGCATTTATGCTAAAGCATTTGGACCTTCACGTTTGCAAATTACACGTAAGGGTGACACATCAGATCAAGTAAAACAAGCATAATTTAAAATTCATTTTCAGTTAGTCATCAAAGGTTCTGTATAAAATTTCTAAGGTACTTATAAAGTGACTCGTCTAAATTTTGTAGTTGTAAGCTATACATCTCATACATTCCTTGTTTAACATTCAAATGATCAAATAGATTATTGTAGCAATGTTTTAGTATAATATGCCAATGCAATTATTATAAAAATAATGTGCCTTATTGCAACATAGGCTAAATGCAAGATACCATATATTCCTATAGTGTGTGAACTACTTGTAAATTATCATACTATTTCCTATATTAGAAGGACTATAAACTTTTTACATGCTTTTCCTATACTATGAACTATATGCAACTTCCATATAATTCCTATAGTGTAAACTATATGCCATCACCATAAAATTCCTATATCATTTAAACTATATGCAATTCTTATATGCAAAAGCTTATGCATTGGTTCTATGTACAAAATAACATGAAAATGTGAGCATCATCGTGAACCCTTTTAAAACATGTGATTGATGCCTAGATGATTCGAATACCATAATATAAACTATGAATTACATTAATATATATATATATTGTGACAGGGTTGCAAACATAAACAGTGTAACAACGGGTGATAAGGACAAGGTATTAATGATGTAGTGGACATGTGCTGGCAGGCATTCGCATCCAACCTTGGCATTAAACACTCCTATCTACCAGCTTGGTGGAATATCTCGGTGGCTGCCATCGTGGTGTTTAACATGTCAAGGCATCGTGAGAATACAGTCTACGTGGGCGAGCTGTACATGGTTTAGTTTGGAGGTTGTCTTAGATGGTCTCCATAGTGGCAATGGTTATTAATGTAGTCATAAATGTAGTGGTTGCTTGGAAATATGAGGTGTTGTGATGTATGACCTCCACTGTTGATCTTATGTTATTCTCGGACTTTGGGACTTAACCCTAATCCTCCACTAAGTTTCCTAGTTTGTGTTTCCTTTGGAATTCATTGTAAGTTGCTGGCGGCTCAGTGGAGAGGCTGACATGCATGAGAATTTTCAGGGTTTCGTTAGCAAGTTTTGGGAGCTTCTCGCATGATTCAAAACCGTGACCTAAGGGTGATTTATGTTACAAGTTAATAGTTTAAGAGCCGATATATGGTGTGGAAGTTCACTGCATTGATTTGGTATTTGAATGGCTCAGGAAAAGTATTGCCGGTTGCAGAGGTTATCATTTTTTATCTTCGGTTAAAATGAAGCTAATGTGTTACTAAAAACTCTCGTAATGATGTAATCGTTAATATGGATTTAAGCTTCAAACTTGGATTTGACCACGTTTTGTTCAAATGAGAGGTGCTTTCGTCTACAAGGTTCTACGCTCAAGCTAATGGGAAAGTACTGCTTGTGAACGGTAAGTCTCGTTGGTTTCCCCTTGTAGGTTCTCCTAGCAACTGTTGACCATGTGTGTTTTAGCTAGATCTTTTGATTTTTCTGATGGTGTTGCTGCCGTTGTAATGTTTACATTCTTTGAAGCATGTGTAGGGAGGATTTGTATCCTCGACCTACCCTTATGATGGATTCTATAGTGTTACTGTATATCAAAGTTTGTTGTAAGAGTAACAAGTGTTTTATCCCTCGGTTGTTTTGATGGAATAACAAAATAGAAAAAAAGATGTTTCGGTCTTCCAAATCAATGTTGTTTGTATGATTACTATTGGGGTTTGGCCTCGTCTTGAAACTGTGACTTTAAAGGTTGACTGTGTTTAATATGAAGGTCGATTATGGTTTAATTCCTTAAATTGTGGAAGGAAATGGAAATTGTTGTAAGAACTTTAACCTTTATCTGTTTTGGTAATTATACGGTTGTTTTGTAAATAAATTTTAAATGCGTCAACTAAGTTAAAAATGCTCTAAAAACTTGTGTTGATTTATTTATCAATGTTGTTCTTTGATTATGGACATGAGCCTCAGGATAAACACCTTGTCTTTGTGCAAACGACTTTGTAACTACTTGTATAAGGCTGGATGCTTCATTTGAAACCCTATCATCAAGATGGGGTTATGTTCTTTGATCATGAGCTAGTTTTCAAACCCTATTCATTCTACGATACTTGTTTCCTTTTCTTAAGGGTGATATGTTTCGAATCCTCGTTTGTTCAGTCTAAAAGTATTAATATGTTGTAAAGTGTAATGTCCCCATTCAAATAATTGCATAGTAAGACAATCCCATCAATCGTACTAGTTTCCTAAGTTGGACAGACACATGTGGAGTTGTAATAAGGAATCTAATAAATGATGTTTAGACATTAGAAGGGTCAATTATTTAATAAATAGGTTCAATAAATAAATTCAAGAGAAATTCTAGGTGGCAAGTGGTTTTTAAGACATGTGGAGGATGTGGGACCCACACTAGCTTGATTTCTCAAGGACACATAGTATCTCTCTCTTGCCAATTCGAATTTATGAGAAGATGAACACTCTTGGGTGAGTTGGTAAGTCATACACATGTCATTGAGCATCTTAGGTTGAATTGGGATGGATTGGTAGCCTCCATGGAAGAGGAAGAGTCAAATTGGAAGCTTGTGGACACTTGAGCTAGATTCCCTAGTCTTATGACAACAATGATGAATCATCAATGACATCTATGACAAAATTCAAATCTGACTTCTGACATCTAACCATTATGACATGTCAGCCACAAAAATAGGCTCAAGGAAGGTGCTCATGGAGTTGGAGAAGCCAAAGAGACTCAAATTCGAATTTGAGAGAAGATGGAAGGTTGGAAACTAGGAGACAAGTGGCAAATGTGGAATAATTCCTAAGTGGAACTCTCTAGAAGCTAATGAGAGGATTTCGACCCTTAGAAGGCTAATGTTGGTTATAAAATGTAGAAATCAGGTATGAGAATGGCTTTTGATGATTTGAGAAAAATTGCATTTGTGAAGAGAGAGAGCTAGTGGATGACTAGTTTCTTGTCTTAGCCAATTTCGAGGGTGAAAGATTCCCATCCAAGTTGGTGTTTGGAGAGGCCACTCAGGTATTTCATGGTGCTTTAATGGAGTTTGTATTTTCAAGTATCAGCTACAGGAAAGCTCGTGGTTTGGTTTAGTGTAGCACTTTCTCTCCACCATTTCCAGTTTTGATGGCATATTCATGTTCCTTGAGGGAGGGCATTTTTGGTGAGCTCTTGTACTCAATGGGAGAGATTCTCATGATGTATTTCTGATTGTAATAGATTAATATGCTCTGTTCTTAATACTTAGAAAGTCTCAGGTCGAAATACCCATTGGTTGTATGCAAAAAAGTTGATTAATGAGCAAACAATGTCCATTTTGTGAAGATCCTCACAACAGATCTAAGAGATGATGTATACCTCACAAGAAAGAATTTAGGAATAAGATTAAGAGTGGTCAATGCAGTAAGATGAGCAACCTAATAATAATACAATAGAACTCGGATAGAAGCAAAAATACTTCACAAACACTAATTCGTTAATCACGATATGGACAAATAAGTAGTACAATGCATGAGGATTCGAATGCCAAGGTGGCAATTCGAATTAGCCTTCATGGAGTGATCAAAAGATCACTGGAGTGTCAACGAAGCACAAATAGAAGTATATCTCATCATCGGTGGAGTCATCAATGCTCAATCAACTTTCAACCATCAGTCAAACTGAGTCTAACTGAGTGTAACTAGAACTAACTGAATGAAAGAGGCTCAGTGGAGGGCGCATGAGGAGCTAAATCAACTCAAAATGAGCAGTCTAGTCACACTAGAGGTCCATCGGAGTGGTAAGGTCAGTTAAGAGTGAGTCAAACCTAAAATCAATGGGAAAACTCAGTTAACTGAAGACAACTGGACTGGTAGGTGAAGAAGGGCACCTTTGTCAAGTGGATGGTGAGATGTGGGAGCATCACTAGTTAGGAGGGCTCAATTTGAGTGGAAATAAGCTCCCGAGTGTTGGCATACTAGGGACTAGGTGCTGGAGGTATAAACCTGATGACTGGGCAGCATGCGGATGCATGCAATGCATGTAGAATGCATGCTGTATGCAGGAATGCATGCAATACTGAGAATGAAAAGGATGAAAATGCTGGTAGGACTAGGATGGAGTATAGGAATATCCTAACACCCCCCCTTAATCCATCTTGGGCCCTGGTAACTAAGACCAAAGGTCATCCAATACAATGAATAATAATAGTCAATAAACTGAGGAAATGGGGAAAACCTCATGGCAAAAATTCCCCCCCTCAAAATAAACTGTAAGGCACACAAAAAAATAAATGCTCCAAACTCAAGCAGGTGTGATGCTTGGTCATATGTCTGGAGGTGTCTTCTTCTTGGGAAGAAGTGGATCATGCTCAAAAATCATGTGCTTGTACTTTCTCTTCAGATCGAATGTGATGAGAACAAATCCAAAAGTATGAGGATGATCCTTGAACCTGTGATTCAAATCAGCTAAGGTAGGATGAAATCTGTGAATGTGCAGATAGTCTTTTGTCTTCTCCTTCAAACCATCACGGGTGAGATTATGCCAAAAAGAACCATCAAATAATAGTAAATTTTTTGTTCATCCAAATTAGATCCAAAACTTAAAGAATGGATTCTTAGGATCTCTTTTGAACCATTTGAGGTGAGATCTAAACCATTGAATGCACAAGAAATTATCCCAAGCGAATTGCAATGGCCATCAAATATCAGTGTTTGCTTGGAGTCCAAATTAGATCCAAGACTTGAATCATGGTTTCTTGAGATCTCCTTTGAACCATTAGAGGTGAGATCAAAACCAATAAGTGCATGATTAATTATCCCAAGCGAATGGCAATGGACATTATCTTCAATAACCTTCTGAAAGCATGAAATAATGATCATATAGTAGTACATAAGAGGTGAGTGATCAAGGAGAGCGAATGCATTACCTCCAATGGTTGATTTTACCTTCGAAACATTCAATAGATCATGATGCAAACCAACAAAATCTGGGGCAAGAGAGGATTTAGGAACTTCTATAATTTCTAGAGTGTGAGTTGGCATAGAATTCAAAATAGAAGAAATTTGGACCATGAGTGTAGAATCTACAAGTTCTTCTTCTTTGTGGACAACTTCAATAGGAGATATGTTTGATACTGATTCATGATCAATGAGATCATCAAGAAGGGTGAATGCAACACTTTTATTTCTCTCGAAAGGGTTTGGACCAATCCCTTCATCCTGTTTTCCGAATCTGTCATCCAGATGGGCCCATAGCTCTTTTGGAGATTCATAATCATCAAAATCAAGGAAGTGGATTACCATGCATCGAGACATAGCAAACAACATGGTTTCACTGAATTTTTCACCTTCATTTAACCAGTCATACCCTTCTCTAGAGGATTCGAACTCTCTTTCAAAACAATAATAAAAGAGACCATGGCTCTTCAAATCTGCTATCATTTTTTGTTTCCATTCATCATAGTTGAATGGAGAAAGTGTCACGAACCCAAAATTTCCAGAAAAATTAAAACTTTTCTAAGTGCCTAAATGCCACTAAAATACACACGGGAATATAAAATGTGGTTTACTTTCAATAAGACAATCTAATTGGTAACAATATAATCATAATCATAAGCGAAGCATTATATCAACAACCAATCTTGTATAGGAGTCGTATACATCAAAGAAATCCTAAACATTTTTTTTTGGACAGAAACAAATACTCATACATAAGACACATTGAGAAACACCATAGGAATCATAGGAGACAAAATATAACGTGGTTCACCCGTACACGGGCTAGTCCACAAAGGTGTGTGTGCATCTTTTATTATTCTTTAAAGGAAAACAGGGATTACAATCCAGCAACATTGTTGCGATAAATCTCCTTCTAAAACTCGAAGCCTTCCATCACAAGGCTGCAATATATAATTACAATTTCCTTGAAAGTTTCCACAATAAAAACTACCTTAAAGTTTATGTAACATACCCCAAATATATAGTTAGTAATTTGGTGAAATTTAAAAATTTATGAAATGCCAACGCTAGCTAATTCAAATTCAACTATCTCCCAAACTAGATTCAACATTTATTATTATAAATGAAAGTAATGATCTTGTGACATGGTTTCACATAGCCACTTGATACATGAGCACAATATAATCAAATATTAACTAACATAGTTAACTCATACTTTTTACTTTGAACATCTCTTGACTTTCTTTCCCATTAAGGATAAACATAATAAATCCTAAAAACACTTAATATGTCTATAAGGCTATACATGATTAACAACAAGTTTCCTCTACCAAAACTTGTACTTGTACAATGGCATTAACCATCATCCATTATAATCATCGAGAAGTCATAAGAAGCACATAAGAAGCTCATAAGAAACACATAAGAATGAGAGGCAATTTTACATAGTTCACTCGACTCTCCGGGCTACGTCACAAAGAGTTTCATGTTATTATTCATCAACTTTGAGGGTTTACATCATTATTTACCAAGGATACCTATTACTACAATAACAAAACAAAGGTTGGTTTTACATATCCTTCTAAGCAACCTACATCCTCCATTAAGAAGAATTATCTTTATCATCAAGAGGAAACAATGCACACATTTTCTCTAGTATTACATATACATAAAAGGACTCATTACAGGGATCCAAATGTCTATATATATTTAATTATAACCGAACTATTATCCTTGTAGCTTGTATTAAAAACATAACATAAACTAAAGCAAAGGTTTTGACTTCAAGCATTCATGCAGACAACCAAACTCTGGTCTACACAACAGTAAAGGCTAAATTTTAATCACAGCAAAACGCAGGCATTCACGGAGGGATCCAACCTCCGATCTAAACGAAAAGAGAGGTCAAAGTAGGAACGAGCAGCGCAAAGCAAAAAGGGGACTCAATGGATCATGCCGAGGTTCCAGAACAAACGACAGAGGTAAATCGATACTTACCCATACACAGTTTAAAAATAAGGGCAATATTGGATGTTATTGATCCGCAGAGATCCGAATAAAACACTTCAGCAACAAAACAAGGAACACTACCATTCCTTAAACACACAAAATATCTTGTCGATTTGGTGCCAACCGAGAATCCTGATGCTTGGATATAAGTATTGTACTATAATAAATGTAATACAAATCGTTAAACACTGGGATGGATCTCACCGATCCATCTTTACCCTATTGCATGGATAAGATAATCCTCCATACAAAGATGTCGCTTATCATAATAAAAACTTATCCAAGAATATTTATCATAAATACCATGTCAAGTAAGTCGCTATCATAATAAAAACTTATCCAAGAATATTTATCATAACTACCATGTCAAGTAAGTCGCTATCATAATCCATAAATTCATTAAGCAAATCGCCTTATATCATCCCATAACACTTTTGAGTGAAAATGGAATATCTTACCACCTGGATAGATTGCATAGTTGTGGACATATAGATCGAAGCAGTTCACAAAAGTTAAAGTAAACAAAATAATGGTTGATCCTCTCAGAGAGAGATCGCCCAACCTGAGACCATCGCAGCATTGTAAATAATTTACAATTTGCAAAGGATTAAGATCATAAGGGAGAATACTATTCAAGCAAATCGGATTCAACTACTATATATATATATAATTATGTGAATCGTTCACGCCAATTGCAATCAATCCAACAATCCGCGATTACAGCGGTACATCAATAGTATCGAGATCCACTCAGGCATACTATCATTTTATAATATAAAGAGAAGTCCGGGCAGTAATCACTCCGGAGGGTGGATCGCCAGGTAATGGTTGAGGGTAACAATCTAACCCCAAAAGGTTAAACATGCAGGTTTCGCTAATAGATCTCTACCAACAATGTAAACAGACTTTTTCCAAAACTCTAAACTTCAATCAAGTATAAATAAATTTGTATTACAACTTCTAATGTAACTAACTTCATCACGAGAGTGTATACAGATTTTAATCTATAAATCAATACCCAAATCCCAGATTCTTACACTTTGAATCCCTCTTGTCTAAGTATTCAACAGAGATCTAAGGAATACCAGGGTTCATAATTCTAGTTTGTTTTCTGCAGCGATAAGGAATCGCACTCCCTTTCCAGAATATAACAATACAGTATAATCCTATCGGGTTCAGGCTAAGCATCTAAGATATAGCATGCACTGTGCATATATCAACAGCTAAGCAAGGTACGATACTACAACGTTTAAGATCAACTTAATTTCTAACTCATATTATAGGGGTTACTTACCTCCACCGCTAGCTTCAACTTATCGCAGAGCTCTCTTGCTATTATTGCAGAGTTCACATCATCTCGTTTGATGACCTTCTTGGCAAGAGTTCCCATTGCAGGGATATACTTCTACACTCATCCTATCGTGTAGATCGATCCTCCTATATATCGCTATCCAGATCTAACCTCTGCCTCCCTCGTCCTCCACAGACTCATGCATTTTATTCTCATATAGTCTACGGATCTAGGGTTTGCAGAAGTGGACATGCCGCCCTTGCTACCCACTCGTAGAGTTTTCCCCAATTTCCCCAAATCATCAAAAGAAAAATCCCCCCCGAGAACAATTTTACGCAGTCAAGATACCTCCCCCAATGCTTATTGCAACTCTGATGTTATCGAGAGGTAAGACGATTTTCCCCCTAAATACAACAAGTTCGTCATCCCTTGGATGAACCGCCGAAGACAACTCAATCCCACATGGTGCTTTGCTTGGGACAAATGGCATTACAACATCTGAGTAGTGTCCAAGAGGTGTTGCGCCCTTACCCGTCCTGGGAACAAATCTCCACTCTCGTCGACTTCGTAGATAGATTTAGGTAATGGGATTTTCGAGCTTGGAATGGATATTTAATGAGGTCATAACGGAAGGTTGTGTGGTGTAATTTGTTGTATATGTATCGTCAAAAAATTTGTTTAAAGGTTAACCCCTTTCAAATTTCGTAAATCATTCTTGTTTTTAAAAGTATATATATATATGCATATAAGAGTTCACACTCAAAAACTCCTATTGTTTATAAATCATCTTATAAACTCACCTTAACCATATATCTTAAAATATAAGTTTAAGCATATAAAGGTACACATATATATAAATATATCCATATAGTCCCCTTTTTTCCTCAATACGTTCAGCTAGTAATTTTCTCATAGATAGGTATGTAAAATCTTAGTTTAGCTACCAATACTTAAATGGCATCAAGTTAGGGTGACCCTAGACACAACTTGACCTTCCTGGTCTCTAGTCATTCATCCCTAAATGATTTAGCTTTATTTTTATACACACACACACACATATATATATATATATAAAAATAATAATAAAAATAAAGATCAACATAGGTCATAAAGGAGGGATATCACAGAAAGAGGAGGGATTTTTTATGAATTCATGGAATCTATAGAAGACCTGCAAAAACAATAGAGAATGTCTGCAACTGCTACTGCTGCAAAAACAATAGAAAATGTCTGCAACTGCTACTGCTACAAAAACAATAGAAAATGTCTGCAACTGCTACTGCTGCAAAAATGTAGAAACTGATGCAACTACTGCACTCGAAATCTTGATAATAACCTACAAAAAAATCTCACGAATGGAGATAAACAATACTCTCAAGATGCTCTAATACCATGTGAAGATCCTCACAGCAAATCTAAGAGATGATGTATACCTCACAAGAAAGAATTTAGGAATAAGATTAAGAGTGGTCAATGTAGTAAGATGAGCAACAGAATAATAATACAGTAGAACTCAAATAGGATAAAAAATACTTCACACACACTAATTCATTAATCACAATATGGAAAAATAAGTAGTACAATGCATGAGGATTCGAATGCCAAGGAGTGGAGTGTCATTGGAGCACAACTATAATTCTAACTCATCATCAGTGGAGTCATCAATGCTCAAGTAACTATCAACCATCAGTGAAACTGAGTCTAACTAAGTGTGGTAGGTGTAACTGAGTGTAACTGGAACTAACCGAATGAAGGAGGCTTAGTGGAGGGCGCATGAGGAGCGAACTAAAGTCAGAATCAGTAGTCTAGTCACACTGGAGGTCCATCGGAGTGGTAAGGTCAGTTAAGAGTGAGTCAAGCCTAAAATCGAGAGAACTCAATTAACTAAATACAATTGTACTGGTAGGTGAAGAAGGGGGCCTTTTTCAAGTGAATGGTGAGATGTGGGTGCATCACTGGCTAGGACGGCTCAATCTGAGTGGAAATAAGCTCCTGAGTGCTAGAAGACTAGGGACTAGGTGCTGGAGGTATCAACTTGATGACTAGGAAGCATGCAGAATGCATGCTTCATGCAGGAATGCATGCAAGACTACAAATAAAAAGGATGAAAATGCTGGTAGGACTAGGATGGAGTATAGGAATATCCTAACACATTTCCCCACTACATTGATGTATATCATTATAATGTTGATGATTTCGAATGAATGGATGATTCTTTAATACATTTGTGGTTAATAGACTTCCATGGATGTATTTTACAAGTTTCATGTACTGTACTTGAGAATTTGAATTATTTTTACTTAGTTTAATTGCATTGGGAGAAGAAATAGTGTCATTTCCCCATGGGTCGAATTGGGGATTTTTGCAGATGAATGGGAGAGGGTTGGAACTGACATAATAAGCAATTAATAGTACATTGGGAACCTTATTGACATCCTTAATACATTCCATACCTCTTTTCATAAATTCTAGGGAGTTTGGAATCATTTGGGAAGCCAATTTCAGTACTTACCTTAGGGGGATTTGAAGCCCAAATTACTAGTAAAATTGCATACTTGGACCAGAATCTTAAGAGAGTTTGAAGAGGTATTTTGGTGGCCATATATCATCCCTGAGCATAATATTTAATTCCTAATATCATTCATAAGACTTCCTTGAATATTTGGGACCATTTGGGAAAAAATTGGGACCTAGGCATCAAAACTAGTTAAAGGTCGAAATTGGGGAAAAAGTGGAAAATTGGGCATTTTCATAAAATTTTGAAAAAGGGTCATTACAAGTGGTATCAGAGCATGATCTTGGAACCTGATTGTATTAACAAGAATCCAAAAAAATAAACCACCATCCTTTGAACCAGTAGTTGAAGAAGTTTTGGTTGAAGAAGAGATAGTAGAAGAAAAAGAGTTTTTTTCTAAAATAATGGGTAGAGAGGAGGATGAAGAATTAAGACATCAGGAGAAACTTGTTGCCACCTTAGAACCATGTTTCTATAAAATTTCCACTAATATAGAAAGAATGGGTAACAAAGTGATGCAAGGATTGGAATTGTTGATCAACCAACTTGGAAGCAATGGGATGATAGGAGATAACATTGGTTCACACTCAGGGGAAGAGGTAAAAGGGAGTGAGCATATTTTTTCAAGCACAGTACCACATAATAGACCTGATGAATTCCAAAGCACACAAAGGCATAATTCACCTAAATTTCTCATACCAAAAGAAGATCCTGACATTCAAATGGATAGCATTAAACTAGCAAATGAATGGAATGGGTTGAGTGAAGAGTGTAAAAGAGGGTTACCATTCAGTGACTACATTGATGCTATATATAAAAAGAAAAGGAGGGAAGACACTAGGAGTCCATTCTAAAACAAAGAATTAAATAGTGCTATTGGTAAAATGTCACTTCCTACTTTTGATGGTTCTTCTCAAAATTTTGCTAACACTTGGGTGCAAAAATTGGATGTGTATTTTCAGCTGAATCCTATGTTGGAGGAGGATGCATTAAAAATGGCCATTTTGCATTTGGAAGGAGATTCCAATGAATGGTGGTTTCTTGGGATGGAAACCTTGGGTAATAATCATGTAAAAACATATGGAGAATTTTTTGACAGGGTACTAGAGAGATTTGAACAAAAAGATCGAGAATTGCCTTTCAAAGAACTAGCTCAATTGAAACAAATTGGGACCCCTACTGAATATATGTTGGACTTTAAAAAACTATCAGTTAAGGTGGTTGGTGTCTCTATGGGAAGGTTGGTATTGATGTTCATTGAAGGTTTGGTTGAAACCTTAAAAGGTTTGGTCAAATCCTACAATCCAACTACATTAAAAGATGCAATGAACTTGACTAGGGATCTCCAAAATCTGCTTCCTAGAATGAGATTTCCTCCCAAGCGTGACTTCAGAATTGAAAAGAAACCTTGGAAAAGAGATGCACCTGATAATAATCCATGTAAATAATATGAATATGGAAATGATAAGAAAGAGGAACTAAGCAGGGAAGGTCTCAGAAGGAAGAAATTGTGTTACTCATGCTTCCAACTGTGGGCACCAAGACATAAATGTGCTAAGGGAAAGGCCCAATTCAGTGAAGTATTTTGTGATGAGGGATATGAATGGGGCATGGAAGAAGAAGGAAATACTTCATCCCAAGAAGAGGGATATACTACAGTAGAAGAAGGGAAACAAGAGGTGAATCATCCCTCACCCACCAAAGTGATAATGGCAGTACTTTCAGCAGTACCTCGATATCACACAATTCGATGCAAGGGTGTGGTACTAGGAAAAAGAACTTCAGTTTTGGTAGATGGAGGAGCCACACATAACTTCATTGATGTAGACATGGTGGAGAAAAGGAATATACCTATTGAACCATTCGATGGCTTCACAGTTGTCATTCCCGGTCATAACATAATGGAGTGCAAAACAAGGATTCCACAGCTACAAGTCACCGTAGGTTAATATAATTTTGTTGATAGTTTTTATGTCGTTGATGTTGTTGATACTAATGTTGTTTTGGAAGTACAATGGTTGTATTCAATAGGAGAGAATACAATAAATTATCAAATTCTGGAAATGAAATTCCAAGATTCAAAAGGAATACTAAGGGTTGTGAGAGGGTAGAACACCTATCCGAATCAAGTAGTTTCTTCCCACAACATGAAGCACTGGAATAGAAAGGTTTTGGAAGACATTACTCATGGAAGGACACATAATAAAGGAGGGACAAGTTTTGAAGCATGGTAAATTGAGATTGCTTGAGGACAAGCAATCTTGGGTGGGGAGGACTGTAATCTCCCCATTCAAATAATTGCATAGTAAGACAATCCCATCAATTCTACTAGTTTTCTAGGTTGGACGGACACATGTGGAATTGTAATAAGGAAGATAATAAATGATATTTATACATTAGAAGGGTCGATTATTTAATAAATATTTTGAATAAATAAATTCAAGAGAAATTCCAAGTGGCAAGTGGTTTTGAAGACATATGGAGGATGTGGGACCCACACTAGCTTGATTTCTCAAGGACACATGGTATTACTCTCTTGCCAATTTGAATTTATGAGAAGGTGAACACTCTTGAGTGAGTTGGTAAGTCATAAAAATGTCATTGAACATCTTAGGTCGAATTGGGATGGATTGGTAACCTCCATGGAAGAGGAAGTGTCAAATTGAAAGTTTGTGGACACTTGGGCTAGATTCCCTAGTCTTATGACAACAATGATGAAGCATCTATGACATATATGAAAAAATTCAGATCTGACTTCTGACATTTTACCATTATGACATGTCAGCCCCAAAAATAGGCTCAAGGAAGGCACTCATGGAGTTGGAGAAGCCAAAGAGACTCAAATTCGAATTTGGGAGAAGATGGAAGGTCGGAAACTAGGAGACAAGTGGCAAATGTGGAATAATTCCTAAGTGGAACTCTCTAGAAGCTAATGAGAGGATTTCGACCCTCAGAAGGATAATGTTGCTTATAAAATGTAGAAATAAAGTATGAAAATGGATTTTCATGATTTGAGAAATATTGCATTTGTGAAGAGAGAGCTAGTGGATGACTAGTTTCTTGTCTTAGCCAATTTCGAGGGTGAAAGATTCCCATCCAAGTTGGTGTTTGGAGAGGCCACTCAGGTCTTTCATGGTGCTTTAATGGAGTTTGTATTTTCAGGTATCATCTATAGGAAATATCATGGTTTGGTTTAGTGCAACACTTTCTCTCCACAATTTCCAGTTTTTATGGCATATTCATGCTCCTTTAGGGAGGGCGTTTTTGGTAAGCTCTTGTACTCATTGGGAGAGCTTGCCATGATGTATTTCTAATTGTAATAGATTAATATGCTCTGTTATTAATATTCAGAAAGTATCAGGTCGAAATACCCATTGGTTGTATGCAAAAATGTTGATTAATGAGCAAACAATGTCCATTTCCCCACTACATTGATGTATATCATTATAATGCTGATGATTTCGAATGAATGGATGATTCTCTGATACATTTGTGATTAATAGAATTAAATGGATGTATTTTACAAGTTTCATGTACTTTACTTGAGCATTTGAAGTATTTTTACTCGGTTTAATTGCATTGGGAGAAGAAATAGTGCCATTTCCCCAAGGGTCGAATTGGGAAATTTTGCAGCTGAATGGGAGAGGGTTGGAACAGACATAATAATCAATTAATGGTACATTGGGAACCTTACCAACATTATTAATTCATTCCATACCTCTTTTCATACATTCTAGGGAGTTTGGAAGCATTTGGGAAGCCAATTTCAGTACTTACCCAAGGGGGATTTGAACCCCAAATTACTAGTAAAATTTCATACTTGGACCAGAATCTTAAGAGAGTTTGAAGAGGTATTTTGGTGGCCATATATCATCCCTGAGAATTGTATTTAAGTTCTAATATTAGTCATAAACCTTCCTTGAATATTTGGGACCATTTGGGGCAAAATTGGGACGTAGGCATCAAAACTAGTCAAAGGTTGAAATTGGGGAAAAGTGGAAAATTGGGCGTTTTCTTAAAATTTTGAGAAAGGGTCATTACATAAAGTGATGAGGGTTTCGAATCCCTTAACTGTTTGGTATGCAATTTCCTTCTATGGGTCGAACCCTGTCTTGGATACTTCCTTCGTTTTGTTGTAAAAAGGAAAAGTGATGAAACTAGGATTTGTGTTTGACTAGCTAGGATCGGAACCTTAGGGTTTTTAATCTACGATGGAAGTGTTTTTAGTTTATAACTACAGTCTAATATATAAGTCAAAAATAAAATATATGAATATGAGAGTAGCGATAGTACTATATAATAATGTTGTTGTTTGCAATTGATAAGAATTTTGTTTTAAACATGTAAGTACTTGTAGCAGGTTCTGTGTAATTTGCAATGTTTATTTTTGTAGTTGTTATAATTCATAAATGTTGGTGCAATAAGATAGTATAGTTTGGAAACTATAATGTGTTAAGGAAATGATAAACTACTGTGTATTAAGCTCGTGCAGTGAGAGATAGTTAACTTGTACTAAAAACCTATATTTATGAGAACCTAGAATTATTTGTATTTCTATTATTTCTTCTATGGTAGAATAAGAAAACTATTTTTAAAGTCTGCATAACAAAACTGTAACTACAATATTTTAAGACTAAGAGAAAAGAAATTTGATATAGTAAAATTTACAGAATATAATACAGAATGAAACATAATAGAGTTAATCTATTCATTCATCATACCCACTAAATTATCATTCATCTATTCTAATCTTTCCTCCCTGTACTAGAGTACTATACAAAAAACAGTATGGGGAAAATATAGTGGAGGCATTTTATCAATTCAAATATCTATTCAATAGTTTACAAAATCCTAAACAACTCAGAAAATCACACTTATACTTCTGCATTATCATTAGTTAGCTAAAGAGTACTAAATTAACAATTACAGAAAATAATTTAACTACTTAGAGGCTGAAATACCAAGTAGAAATTGTAACTATAGATAGAGTGGACAAACACCCAAGGAGGCCTATTCCTCCAAACCTTCTCCAGAATAAGTAGTCAATCTACTTGCCTCCTTTGGACCCCGAGCCTGTTCACTGAACCACTAGGTAGAAGACTCTGTGTAGAAGCAAGGCACTCAGAAATTGTTTAACCAACAATCAATAGAGACTTTCTCCTCAGTTTCTAAGACTCTACACTTAGCAGTAAATCAGGAAGACTTACACCATGATAAAAAACATAGCATTTCCCCAGATCGAATCTCTTGGGTGCAAACAGTAGAACCCCAGGGTAAATTTCCTTGTCAGGAAAAGTGATGAACCTCAGTCCAAAATTCGATGGCTCTTAAAAAGATTGCCTAGGTCTTTAGTGGTTAGTTTTCAATAAATGAGCCTCAAGCTCCAGTCCCATCTTTCAAGGCACTATGACCACAATTAAAGGGAGTTGTCCCATACCAACAGCTAGTTACTTGCCTCATGATGCTGCCACTTGTCCATTACGTTCTACCCTAGATTCCATTCCACCTAGTGGGTCAGTAAACACTCTTTCAACAGTCTCCTTAGGTGTTTGTCTCCTATTTAATTTATTTAATAATAAAATATTGTGCAAATTACAATCCTTGGACACTTGTCCAATATAAAAATTTACAATAAAAGTTAAGATAATGTTTCCAACATAATTTTTTTTTCAACAAAAAGGGGTATGTTACATCCCATGGGCTAAACTTCACCCCTAAAATTTTCCACGTATTTGAGTTGGCATAACTCAACTAAAAACTTATTTTAATGTGTCAATAAAATAAAGATATTAATAAATATGATTTTCTTAAAGTTCTTAACTAATATTTTCATTACAAGTTTTTGTTTTTTATTCTCCCATGCTTTATACTATTAATAAAAAACTAACAAAAAGATAGGGAGGTTCTCACCTTCTCTATATTCAGTAATAACCATATCCCTTATTTGATTAGGAAAGGATAAGGAGGTGGTCTCATCTTCTCTATATTTACTAATAACCATATCCCTTATTTGATTACCAAATATGTTTTTTGGACATCTGGTCAATATTGGCATTGTGTTCTCTATAACATGTTTGTAAGTATAAAAGGTGAACCATGTAGCTCTATGTTTTGTACTCTAATCCCAAGCTACATCCATTTATCTATCAAATTGAACCTCGAAGCACATGGAAATCCATCAAACCTTTGTGCAAAACAATATTTAGGATGATATCCACTACTTTTAATGCAACTTAGTTGTTAAAACACCCCTTTATAGTAATATACATGCACACCTTATTATAATATAGTGTAAAAATATAAAACATAGGAAATCAAACAAGGTTTCTAGAAGTTCACTTTCTCATAACATTGCTATGTTATCTTTTTATCTAAAACATAATGCATATGTTTGTGGTAAGGATCACTTAACCAATACATATTTTTGTGTGTAGACCTCTATGTATTTGTGTACCATACAGATTATTTTCCAAATGTGCAATAAAAAGTTACACAAGTAAAATACCTATGTATTTTAGAAATATGATATATGTACAAATAAAAATCAGTATATAGAAAAAAAAAACAATATTTTTTTTCATAAAAAAACATATATATAAAAATGTTAGGCAAAGCTCTATAAATTAGTGCATTTGAATAAGCAATGAATATATGGTTTATATTTAAAAGCATGGTTGAAATGACCTTAAGAATAGGGAGCTATGAAAATGGATTTGTTTTTGTTTATGCAACCCAAACAATTAGGTTTTCCATTTCAAAGATAAAACCAAAACAAACAAGTCATCCAACAAGTAAATGAACATAGCCAATCCTGCCAAATTTTGAATTCAAACAAACGCACGTGTGTTATTAAAGTGCATGCTCTAATAACATGCATCTATTCCTTTCTTTCATTTTACATCTTACATTTTACCATCCAAACTCTTGTTTTGTGGTTTTAAAACATTTGTTCTTGGTTCTTGAGCCTATAGGGATCCTTAAGGATGCCACATCTCTCAACAAACCTATGTCAAGGAACTTCAAATGTTGTTTCCTTAACATTATTATGGTTAAGGCATCAATACTCATTCATGGTGCATAAAACATCTTAATGGAATCCATGTTTAGTGTCTAGAGAAAAGACCCTCTATTGAAGGATCTTGTTATTGTGTTCAAGTATTTTTCATGGAACTTCAGCTCTATAATGTTTAAATAGGGATTAAATCCCTTGGTTACCCCATTGACCATGTGAGATAGTCCAAACCTATTTCTAGTTGACAAAACCAACCCACAACACATGTATCCCAGTCAAATTCTTGCACAGAACCCCTAAAAAGGACTGATGTGATTGTACAAGGAATCATTCAAGGATCTTGAGTTTGAAAAGATTCAAAAATATCCTTGAGGTTCTTGTTCTCCTTCCTCATCCATGATTAAGTCCTTGAGACCCATCTTCGATGTGCAAAATATTTTACTGGCATCTATATCGAACCTTGATGACAAAGACCCCTGACAGAGGGTATGTACTATACTTTGTATGTGTTGTTCATGTTTATTGAATCCAAGAAGTGGAATTGAGGGAACAATTCCCATTATTTTCCTCTTATGACATTGGACAGACTTCTAGACACATTCATGTTGCACAACTAACATATTGATGGCATGCAGAGAACTCCTGGAAGTAATTGTTAACCAATAGACGTTACCATTTGAGTGACAATATTGATGACATTTTGAGTTTCGATCACTAGGTGTGGGTATCGAGTCCTCAAACCACCACACCTAACCTCTTGTGAGTAGCACTTTCCTACAAGTTTGGATATGGGAACCATTAGGATCTTTTGATTGCTAGGTATGGCTTTTAGTGTTGAAGAATGTAACTTCAGAAGATTTTCTTATTGTATTTTTATGTACTTCCTTCAAGGAATATTCATATTGTAATTGATCATCTAAAAAGCTTAAAAGAAATCAAGTAAAATAAAAAAGTTGGCCTAGTGGGTAAACTGCCCCGAGCAATGGGTAGTCTACCCCAAACAATGGGAAACACTGCCTCATTCAAGTCGGCCCAGTTAGGGAAGAAAAGGTCGACCAAGTTAAGGAAGAACAGGTCAGCCCAGTTAAGTAAAAATGTCATGTTATAACTAGTATAAATATGAGTGGTGCCTAGCTCATTTGGCACATCACTTACTCAAGCTAGTTCACATTAGTAGAGACAAAAAGACAAGTTTGATTGGGAGAAAGAATAGATGCATTGAAGACATCTTATTATTGGGTTTCTTTGTTCTTCGGTTATTGTACGAGATTGAAATTGTACTTTTTGATGAATCTATACTAAAGAATTTTTTCTATGTTTTTATTGTGAGAGGGTTTTCCCATGATAAATTGTTGTGTACTATTGTTTATATGTTGTGCTTTTCTATCTTTCAGTGATCCTATTGCATATGGTTATTGTGACTAAAATATAAATTGTTTGAAGATCTAACTTAACCATCATTCTTTATAGTATTAAAATTCTAACACTTAGTTATTTAACAATATTTAGGGGAGGAAACTTGAACCTTACTCCTAAATGTAGGTTCTAATGCTCAAGGTCTATGAATTATACCTTGAACCACGGCATAAAACTTATTTTGGAATATTTTTATTTTGAAAGGAGATGTGATACATTATGAGGTTTTTAGCACTATGTGTATGGCATGTGGGGCTAGACATGGTTACATGAAGAATCTTAAGACTTAGGACCTAAATAAAGATTCTAGGAATCCAAGGCCAAAAAACATCACGTTGAATCACCACGCACGATCTCCTAAGGGTATTCTTGGCCTTTAAGTGGGGATATCATATAGAATGAGCAAGAATATTCACCTTGATATATCATATAGACTTCTTTAAAATGACCAAGAAACAAATAAATGCTCAGAAGATTCACCTTTAGCCATACCTAAGAGGACAAAGATTTGGACCATACCAACCTTTATGAGCAAGAGTATCCCTAGTGTTTAAGTAATTATTGAAAGCAAGCCATAAGAAACATTTATAATTTTTAATGGAATAATCCATTTCCACAGTTTCTCATACCACCATCTAGGAGCATTAAAAATACCTTCTTCGCCAATAACTTGGTAAGCCACTTTTGTAAAGATGTGACCAGTAGAAGCATCAAAATGCCAAAGAAGTTCATCTTCATCACAAGTAAGCCTAATACCTGTAGAAATAAAATTGGAAATGTATCTATTTCATTTAACTACCCAAATTCTTCCAATCCCAAGATCAGAAGTTGTCAAAATGCAAAATGCAAACAGAATAATTTTTTAATATCCCACCCCCCCCAAGATTTTTGCTTTGATAATCTATCCCAGCTAAATGGATGAAGCTTACCTCCATCATTATTACCAAACCACAAAAATGTAAACATAAGTCTATGCAACATATTAATCATTAGTTTTTGGAATAAGAGCAAGAGAAAACATGTATACCGAGATACCAACTAATACAACATTTAAAAGAGTCAATCTTCCTCCTATAGACAGTAACCTGAAATACCAATGACCAATCCTTCTTTCAAAATTTTCAACAAGCCAAAGTCAGTCCTTAAACCAGTATCCATTTGGCTTCAATAAATATCCCAAGTATTTAAATCCATCATTCATCTTCAAAACTTGTAATGGAAAGAAACTTGGAATCTGTTGCATAATAAAGTTGCTCACATTGTTTAAAGAAAAACAAGACTTAGAAACATTGATCATCATCCCTGAAGAAACACAAAAAACATCAATTATATCAGCAAAGCATTTCCACTCCTCAACAGAGCCTCTCCCAAACAGAATCACATCATCAACAAACAAGAGGTGTGTGATGATGGTCGAAGATGACATTTTATAGCTTTAAGCTTACCATATTTCTTGGACTTATTGATCATATGACTTAGTCCTTCTATGACAAGGAGGAATAAGAGAGGAGATAGTGGGAATCCCTTCCTAATGCCTCTAGAACTTCTGAATAAAGGAGTCAGAGAGCCATTGATAAGAACCGAAAACTGAGCAGATGAAATAACAGACATTATTGAGTTGGTAGCTGAAACATGGAGCCCAATTTGAAGAAGAAGAAGAAGATGCAAAAATTCCCAATCCATATGATCATAGGCCTTCACCAAATCCATCTTCAAAATCAAAGCATCTAAACCCTTAGAGTTTATATAAAGTAAACATTCTTAAGTAATCCCAATAGGATCCAGAATTTGCTTGTCAGCTAAAAACTAGAATTGTTCCAAACACATAGATCTAGCCAAATAAGGTTTAATCATGTTTGCAATGATCTTAGTGATAATATTGTAGACCAAATTACATAATAGAGCTTCCCTCAACTAAAATGGATCAAATGAATGTTTGGTGAAATGAAAAATGACCTGAAACCATATGCCAAGCCTATCAAGCACAGACCTTACCGACTCAACCCTTGGGTCAAGGAAAAAGTGAAGAGGGAGATTGATTACATGTTAGTAGTTGGGATTATTTTCCGTGTAGATGAAGTTGAATGGATCAACCCCCCAATTATAATTCAAAATCATAAACGTTTTGACAATATCCAGGTATGCGTATAATTATGCAATCTAATGTTGCCTATGGTCATGATCCATTTCCTACACCATCCAGTGATGAAGTTCTTGATCAAGTTGTGGGAAAATAAGCATAATCCTTCACAGATGGCTTTTCATGATACCACCAAGTCAAGACCATAGAGGAAGAGAAGAACAAAACTACTTTTAACATTGAATGGGGTTCCTTTGCATATAATGTTATGCCTTTTGCATTGAAGAATGCACTCATAGTCTTTTCAAGGATTGTTATTGTGGGATTCCAAGAATTTATTCACTATAATGATATAAAAAATAAATTAATTATTATTTAATGTATATATTAAAATCATAATAATATATATTGGTAGGTTATAATACTATGAATTTAATATATTTTATATTCATTTATTTATTCTATCTCACATATATATATTTGAAAATTATTAATAAAAATGTAATATATAAGTTACGTAAAAATTATATATTTACTAGCAACAACCACATATTTAAATGTGGTTGATATTCGTCGATCGGCAAATATCAACCACATTTAAAAATATAGTTGTTGCTAGTAGACAACCGACCCAACAAAGAAATAACTAAATTAATAAAAATGTTATTTGGAAATAAAAATGAAAATAAATACATTAAGTTAAAAAATATTAAAACATATTAAAAATTACATTAAATAAAAATAAATTAATTTAAATTATTAAAATGTATTAAAAATTAAATTAAATAAAAATATTAAAACATATTAAAAATAAAAATAAAAATAAAATAAAATAAATTAAGTTAATTAATTTAATTTAATTTAATTAATTAAATTATAATTATATAAATTAAATTAATTAATAAAATTAATAAAATAATGATGATTGCTATATTTGATTTAATATTAATAATATTATTTAACTTTATTTATTAATTTTATAATTATTATTATTATGAAATAATGATTTTAATTATTATCGGTAAATAAGATATGTTAACATTAATAAAAAATATTTTTATATGGCATTTATTTTATTACAAATATTAAATTTGTTTTATTAGATATAAATATTTATTTAATAATATTTTTTTATTGAATAATAACATTATTTTTTATTGTTTATTAATATATATTATGATATTAATAAATATTATTTAATAAAATAAATAAATAAATGAGTGAATAAATTATAATTAAATATAAAAATAGTAAATAAAATATGTTAATATTAATAGTTAATATTAATATTAATATTAATATTAATAGTTATGATTAATACTAATATTAATATTAACCATTATGATTATTACTTAGTTATAATATTTATTATTCTTCATCAATATATATTAATTTATTAACCATTAATATTTAATAAAATAGATAGATACATAAAAGCATAAAAAAGTTGAATTGAAATAATGAAGAAATAAATGAAATAAAATCAAAATAAATAAATATAAGTAAATATAAGTAAATAAATGAAATAAATACATAAATATTTATTTATGATTTTGTAGTTAACTATGTTAGTCGTGACAGACTATCGTAAATTTGAATTTGACAAGGTTAGTTAACCATGGTCGACATAGGTTATAAAATTATGAGTTGACTTTAAACCATGGTTAACCATTGGGTAGGCATGGTTCACTTTGGTTAACCATGGTTGATGACATCTCATTGTTGACCATTGATTGAAGTCAATCCCTCGTTGATTGTAATCCATAGTTGACTATTAGGAAATGGTGACTAAAATTAATGGTTGACTTCAATCCAAGGATGCCTTCAATCCATATTTTACTTTTCGGTAAGGTTGACTTCAATCCATGGGAGAATTTCAACCAAGGTTGACGTCAATCCAAGGATGCCTTCAATCCATATTTTACTTTTCGGTAAGGTTGACTTCAATCCATGGGAGAATTTCAACCAAGGTTGACGTCAATCCAAGGTTGGCTTCAATCCATGGTTGACTTCACTCCATAGTTTACTTTTAAACAAGGTCGATTTCAACGAAAGGTTTCCCTCAATCCATGGTTGACTTCAATCCATAGTTGACTTCTAAGAAAGGTTGAGCTCAATCCATGGTTTTCTTCAATCAAAGGGTGACTTCAATCCATAGTTGACTTTTAAGCAATGTTTGCTTTAATCCATAGTTGACTTTCAAGAAAGGTTGGCTTCAAAACAAAGTTGACTTCAATCCATAATTGACCTGAATTCATAGTTGAATTTTAAGAAAGCTTAACTTCAATCCAATGTTGACTTTAATCCATGGTTAACTTCGATCTGAAGGTGACATCAATCCAAGGTTGAATTCAAGCTCAAGTTTAACTAAATACATTATTGAACTCAACTCATAGTTGACTTGAATCCGACATTGACTAAAAGGTTGACTTCAATTTAAGGTTCCCTTCATCCAAGTTGACTTCAATCCAATGTTGACTTTGTCAAAGTTTTAATTAAATCCATTAATAATATTAAGATTAATGATTTCAAGCCATGGTTGAATTTAATCCAGGGTTGACTTTGAACCATTGTTGAATTTTTAGTAGGGATGATTTCAATCCCTGGTTGAATTTTAGGCAAGGTTGCTTTCAATCTATAGTTGACTTCTAAGTAAGGTTGACTTCAATCCAAGTTTGACTTCAATCCAATGTTGGCTTCAATCCATGGTTAACTTCAATCTAATGTCGACTTTAATCCATATTTGAATTCAATCCATATTATTGACTTTTAAGAAAGGTTGAATTCAATTCAATGTTGACTTCAGTCCATGGTTGACTTCAATCGAAGGTTTCCTTCAATCCATGGTTAACTTCAATCCAACGTTGACTTCAATCCATGGTTGAATTCATTCCAATGTTTACTTCAATACAAGATTGAATTCAATCCATAGGTGACTTAAACGAAGGTTGACTTCAATCCATGATTGACTTGAATCCAAGGCTGAATTCATTTTACGGTTGGTTTCAATCCAAGGTTGAATTCAAACCAATGTTGCCTTCAATCCATGGTTGACTTTAATCCAAATTTGACTTAAATCCAATGTTGACTTCAATCTGTAGTTTTTTTTTAGTCAAGGTTGACTTCGATCCAAGGTTGGCTTCATTCCATGTTTGACTTCGATCCAAGGGTGACTTCAATCCAAGGTTGACTTCAAGCCAAGGGTAACTTCAATCCAAGGTTGAATTCAAGCCAAGGTTGAATTCAATCCCTAATTGACTTAAATCCAAGGTTTCCTTCAATTCAATGTTTACTTCAATCCAATTATAGTTGAATTTCAAGAAAGGTTAACTTCAATCCATGGTTGACTTTATTCCGTGGTTAACTTCGATCCGAAGGTGACATCAATCCAAGGTTGAATTCAAGCTCAAGTTGAACCAATTACATGATTCAAATCAATTAATAGTTGACTTCAATCCGATGTTGACTAAAAGGTTGACTTCAATTTAAGGTTTCCTTCAACCAAGTTAACTTCAATCCAAGGTTGACTTCGTCTAAGTTTTAATTAAATCCATTAATAATATTAAGATTAATGATTTCAAGCCATGGTTGAATTCAATCCAGGGTTGAATTTGAACCATGGTTGACTTTTTAGTAGGGATGATTTCAATCCCTAGTTGAATTTTAGCCAAGGTTGCTTTCAATCCATAGTTGACTTCTAAGTAATCTTGACTTCAATCTAAGTTTGAGTTAAATCCAATGTTAACTTGAATCCATGGTTAACTTCAATCCAATGTCAACTTTAATCCATATTTGACTTTTAAGAAAGGCTCACTTCAATCCAATGTTGACCTTAGTCCATGGTTGACTTCAATCGAAGGTTTCCTTCAATCCATGGTTAACTTCAGTCCAATGTTGACTTCAATCAAATTTTGACTTCAATCCATGGCTGACTTGAATTCAAGGTTGAATTCATTTAAGGGTTGACTTCAATCCAAGGTTGAATTCAAACAAACATTGCCTTCAACACATGGTTGAATTCAATCCAAATTTGACTTCAAGCCAATGTTGACTTAAATTTGTAGTTTTTTTTAGGTAAGGTTGACTTCGATCCAAGGTTGGCTTCATTCCATGTTTGACTTCGATCCAAGGGTGACTTCTTTCCAAGGTTGACTTCAAGCCAAGGTTGACTTCAATCCAATATTGACTTCAAGCCAATGTTGACTTCAATCCCCAGTTGACTTCAATCTAAGGTTTCCTTCAATCTAATGTTTACTTCACTCTAGGGTTAACTTCAAGGATGACTTCAATCCAATGTTGACTAAGAGGTTGACTTCATTCTAAGCTTTTCTTCAGGCCAATGTTGACTAAGAGGTTGACTTCATTCTAAGCTTTTCTTCAGGCCAAGGCTGACTTCAATCCATGGTTGAATTCACTCCAAAATTGACTTCACCTAAGGTTAATTGCAATCGATTAACAATATTAAGATTAATGACTTCAATCAATGGTTGACTTCAATATATAATTGACTTCAATCCATGGTTGGATTTAATCCACGGTTGAATTTGAACCACAATTGACTTTAATCCAAGGTTGAATTTGAAACATGGCTAACTTCAATCCATTGTTGACTTTAATCAAATGCTGACTTTGAACCATTGTTGACTTTTAAGCAAGGTTGACTTCAAACCATAGTTGACTTTCAATAAATGTTGACTTCAATTTATAGTTGACTTTTAAGAAAGGTTGAATTCAATCTGAGGTTGACTTCAATCCATGGTTGACTTTAATCGATAGTTGACTTCAATCGACAATTGACTTTTAAGCAAGGTTGGCTTCAATCCATAGTTGACTTCAATCCAAGGTTCAATTTAAGTAAGTTTCACTTCACTACAAGGTTTATATTAGTCCATGGTGGACTTAAATCCAAGGTTGCCTTCAATCAACCATTAACTTCAATCCATGGTTTACTTCAATCCATAGTTGACTTCAATATAACCATGACTTCAATCCATAGTTAACTTTTAGGCCTGGTTGACTTCAATCCATGGTTGATGTCAATCCATGGTTGATGTCAATTCAAGGTTGACTTTAAGCCATCGTTTACTTCAATCCAAGGTTGAATTCAAACAAAGCCTCACTTCAATCCATGGGTGACTTCAATCCAAGGTTGACTTAAAGGTTAAATTCAATCCAAGGTTGTTAGCAAGCCAATGTTGATTTCAATCCATGCTCAACTTCATTCCATGGTTGAATTCAATCTAATGGTTGACATCAATCCATTAATAATATTAACATTAATGACTTCAATCCCTGGTTGACTTTAAGCCAATGTTGGATTTTAACCATGGTTGACTTTAATCCAATGTTGTATTTTAACCATGGTTGACTTCAATACACAAACTAATTTATAAAAGTGGTTGATTTACTTTGAACCATGTTTGACTTCAATCCATAGTTTAGTTTTAAGCAAGATTGACTTTAATCCATGGTTGAATTTTAATCAAGTTTGACCTCAATCCAAATGTGACTCCAGTCCATGGTTTACTTTTAATCAAGGTTGACCTCAATACAAAGGTGACTTCAATCCATGGTTGACTTCAACCAATAGTTGAACTTTAAGCAAGGTTGACTTCGATACATAGGTGACATCAATCCTAGGTTTACTTCGATCCATATTTCACTTCACTACATAAATAACTTTTAAGTAATGTTTGTTGGAGGGAAAAACTACCCTATAACGAGGAAACAGACAATATCAACTGAAAGGGGATGATAGATAAGCATATAACTATGTTACAGAGATTTTTACGAATGGAAATAGGTTATAGGTCTTGAGAACATACCTTTTTGAATGAAGTTTGATCCTAGCTCTTATTCAATCTTGCGCTCAATCGTCAAGTTAACCTCTCGCACGATAGACCTGCAATACAAGTACCTTTCTCAGCATATCTTGGATAATATTTAATGATGAAATGGACAAAGCAATCTAAACATCAAATATTAACCAAAACAGATCCAAACAAGTACATAACTCAATGAACACTTGGTTTGGGACAAGAAAAATGCTTAAACCTTTTATTGTCAAATGCAAATTGATGATACAAAGTATACCTGACTTTCCAGCATGCTCCTCCAACCTGAGCCTGGGCTCCTGCTCTTCTCTAGCTTGGAAATATTCCAGCATAACCTCCTCTAAGGCAAGCTTCTCTTTAAAAGTCTCTCTATAGTTCTCATGTCTAACCCCTCTCTTCATTCCTCCTTGTATTTATAAGACAAGGGAAGCAGTTCAGGTCGAGAGATGGTTATGGAGGAAGTTGGGGAAGTTGGGGAACCAACTGGAACTAATCCTCTTCATGAAATTAATTATTTTTTAATCATCTTTTGAGGTTTATGCTTCTATTTCATAGTGGGGTAGCGCCCAGGGCGCTACTATAGTGTTTTTAAACTAGCGCTCAGCACTTTTTAAATGTTGTATGCTACTCTATTGAAGAGTAGTAGCGTTCATGAGGCTTGAGCACTACTATTGCACACTGGAGTAGGGCACAGGCGCTAGTCTATTGAAGTAGAGTAGCGCTCATGTCTCAAAATGAAATTTTTTATGGTTTTGCCAGCTTGTAAGGAGGTGGAATGATTCAAGGTCTCATCTAAGGTCAAAATGCTCCTCCATACAAGTTGTCCTTTTGTGTGATCAACAACTCAAGGTGATCATGGACAGAGAGGTGCAGGTTTTACCTATAACAGATGCCCCCTAATGTGTGAGGTCAGAGGGAAACGATGGCCGAAATACATTCTAGTCCAAAGCGAGAGGAGGAGTGAGGAACCGTAGAAACAAGTCACAAGAACACCTGAAACAAAGATCAAGGTCAGTGAGCAATTGCATTCTTGACATCATATAGATGTGCAATGTGATACAACATGATCTTTGATACATAACATGGAGATGTATATATAGCATGGCCACTTAGAATACAAGCATGGATCCATGTCAAACTGAGAGATCATAGCCATAACAACAAACTGGATCTATGTCTCATGGAGAGTCGAATATAAGTGTGGCTCAGTCTTGAGAAACTTGGGTGATAACATAATGAGGTAATGTCATCCAAAATCCCAAGGTCTTCATCCAAAACAACCCAAGGTACAAACCCTAGCCATGTGAATAGATGAGCTGATAGTCGAACATGGGGGGAATCGTTTGATTACCGGTTATTGATGTATACCATTAACAAATGCGAGGGATTCCACTGATAATGATGATGGGGCCCAAGGTACCTAGTATGATCCGACAAGTGTGAATAAATGGACTTGGAGTCGAACACTTGGGGATCCTGTCGAAGAAGAGACATTGATGTATTCTCGACATTCAACAGCGAGGAAAATTGTCACTGGTCACTGCAATCTCCAAGGTACTAACCGAAACTCTAAACCTCATTCCCAGAGTAAAATGAGTTGATGTCGATGGGAAGAAATCCGTTGGAAGGGAGGCCTTAAGGAATCCTCCATCATCCAACTCGAGGAACACTCAACTAGTATGAGCTGATATGGAGTAATATGTGACAAGACTATCACTAGGATGGCTGACGCATGAGGTCAAGGTAAATTGCAGAATGGCCGAAACAGGGTATATCCTTGAACAGTGAGCACGACACAAAGTGACACAGGCAATTTCCAATATAATGGGGCAAATAATAAGCCTGAAATGTAGGAGACATTATCAGACCCTCCATATGGTTGGAAGAATAACCAACCGGGGGAGTAAACAACTCGAAGATGAAGTTCACCCTGAGGTCAAAAACTAAACCCAACCAACATGATAGACTCAAGTAGGTGCTATGTTCAAAGATAGAACTGACTGAACTGCTTTTGACATTGAAGATATGACACATCCTTCCAATCGCTTATTATTTTTAGATAAAAGAATATCTTTCTTGTTATTTTAATGAGTCCAAGAAAGAATGAAAACTCAATAGATCCAACCATGTAAAAATTTTAACGAGCCCATGGGAGGAAGACTTAGTACCTTCTTCATTGTTTACAGAGTTCGAAGAAGAGATATAATATTACTCTATATTACTGATCTCTGGATTTTAATATCAAGCCGAGATTTGTTCTTGCTCGCCGGTGTTTTCAATTTTAAGGAGTCTGAAAAACTTAAACAATAACTCCATATATCTAATCATGGATTTTAATATCGAGCCCAAGTAGATTAATGCTCGTCAGTGTTTTCCTTTTTATAGAGTCTAAAAAAATTAAACAATCCTCTTTACACCTATCCGTGGATTTTATATCAAGCCCGGATTGGTCTGTGCTCAGTGGTGTTTTCTTGTTTATAGAGTTGAAAAAATTAAACAATCATCTACTTACCCTCTCGTGGATTTCACATCGAGCCCGAGTAGGTGAATGCTGGATTGGTGTTTTCATGTTTTAGAGAGCCTGGAAAGCCTAAAGAAAGGCTCCAAAAGGTCCTTTTTTGTGCAGTTAGTCTCCTCCCCCAAAAAAGTATAAAACAAAGGAAGAAGAACTCTTGTAGTGCATACAGAAGTGTACCTAGAGTATACCTTTTCCGTAGTTAATCCACCTAGGCCCGTAAAAGGGGTAATTCTATACCTGAGTGGATGAGCCTTCAAATATTTTAACGAGCTTGAAGAGGACAAGTCTGCTCGGCAATCTCGTTTAGGTTTAAATAGTCCAAACAAGAGCTTAAAATGACTTAAAGGTCAGCGTCTAGGATCATAGCTTCATAATCTACAAAAACTAGGTCTTCAACAAAATATTAGTAATCGCGACAAAAATATTGAATGATATATGAATTTGAACTATTAGCAAGGTCTAACATTGAGAAATTTAGTCTTAGGAGATTGATCCTACAAAAATTCAGTGAAAAAATGAGAATCGGATGAGTGAAATTACTATGCACCATGTGTATGTATTAATTGATTAATTAGGTCATTTTAGTAAAATTTGAAACTATAGGGAATTTAACAATGGTGGGTAAAAATTAAAATTGATTTTAATATATGTAATTTCATTTTAAAACTCAAATTCCAATTTGTTTTTGTAGGGAAAGAATTTTGGGCAAACCTTGCATTTTCAAACCTCCGTGGCAATTGATTCGAGCACCCAATCAGCGTTCTTCTTCCGCCAAATAAGTTAGAATCTTCCCAACTTGCATTTCTATGGTTTAGTTTTCAATTTTTGACCGCAAAAATGCTTGAAAGGCAATGCTCACATGGTTTAACGTGCGGGTGCTATTGTGTAACAATAGCAGTAGTGTATGAAGGAGATTGGCGCTACTATGCTCACATAGAGTAGCACCCATACATTACTGTGTAGTGTATACAGTAGCGCTCAAGCCTAAAAATGGAGAAACAAGCGCCGAGGACTGAAAAATTGCCATTTTTTGTGCAGGATGGTTCTTCAATGGAGGGAGAGGGAACATGAGGACATGGATAGGCTAGCCATGCAAGACCCAATCACTCTCCATGCTCTCCGAAGATGCGGTTTGTTGAAGTTCTACTGAACTGTAAATATGAGGGCCCTAAACACTTTATTTCGAAGACTTATTCAGTACTGGGATGTGGATACCAAAACCTTTGTCGTCCAAGGGAAAACTTTGGAGCTTATAGTTGATGACATTTACTTCATTACTAGTCTCTCATGGAGGGGAGATGTAATAAATTTGAAGGGGTCTTCTCGTGTGGGCATAGGGTCAGTGCAAGAGTACTTGAATACATATTATGTGGCTGGAGCTGAGAAATCAGGAAGCCAAATCTTGATTTCTACCATTGAAGGCCTTCCTCTGAAGGTGATTGTGAGTATGATTAATCGAGTGTCTAGTAGTGCCTCACTACACCTAACTTCCAGGAAGCCTATGCATGTTGGTGTATGATTCTTATAGGGTCATGTGTATGACTGGTGTACTAGTTTATTGTCATCCATGAAAGCTCAACTCACAGGTCGTAAATCTAAGAGTATGAAGAATTTTGGTTATGGCAGCATCTTGTGTACCTTTTTTTTCGAGAGGGTACATGCTATTAGTTTGGGGATGCCTCTTCCTTAGGTTAACCCCCGTGAGCCTAGACTAGGCCATTGGGGTGACATATTCCTCTCCCAGGGTGGTGGGGAAAGTCACTACTGTTATCATACTGATGATGTCTAGGGTGGTGGGAGAGGCAGGTGCCTGCCTTCGAGCAGTTTCCATATGCTGGATTGGATTTCCGCCATGATACAGAGCTGGTGCTTCCTCTAGGTGGAGCCTAGGGAGCTATTAGTATGTTTAATTTTGATAATTATTTAATTTTTTCAAAATTTTCAAGTATTTGATTTTTATGAATGAATTTTGAAATACTAAACAAGTGTCATATGCAGACATTGGGCCTGTCCGTTCCAAGGGACAGCCTACCATCTTTGTGAGGCCAGCTGATGTGGTTGCAACAGATGTTATGCTGGGGACCATAGAGAGAAAAGTGAGTCGGTTGACTCATGATGTTCTTGGATGTCGTATGGATCAGATAGATATAGATATGCAGGAAGATGTAGTTGGGGTACCCCCAGCATGGCTTAGAGTGTTGCGGAAGGTAGCTAGGCTAGTCATATGTTATTGGAATATAGTCGATGATGACGAGGTCCCTCCTTCTCCATAGGAGATGGATACACTATATGTATATTTTTGAGGCTTCAGAGCCCAGTTTTATACTATTATGATATGACTTGAATTAGACTTTTGATCCAAAACTCATTTTTTTGATACAGTATCGGCTATATATAGTATTGGTTATTTACATGTGTATGTGTTTGAATTTTATGTGTGTAATGTTGTTTAATGAAGTGTATGATACAAATGCCAATCTATAACATAGTTAGCAGAAATTGACGTAGCAATCCAGGATCTTTAATCTGGTAGACACCCGTTAACTGAAATACAATTAGTTGTGAGTCAAGTCTTACCTCCAAATGTGAAATGCCATGACTGAGAGCATCTCAGAGGAGTTCTATAACTGCACTGTATCCAGCCACATTATTCGTAGTGGGACCCAAACAAACCCCCCTCGAAGAGACTAGTTGGCCAATAGGTGAGTAAATGACCCAAGCTACTCAAGCCAACTGTCGGGTGTGGCAATTGGCGCCATCAACAAATCCTAAGAAATGTTCGGTCGACATCTGGTACACGAAACAAAAACACACATAAGATTAACTAACAAGCATAAACAAAAACTAGCTATACAAAAAATATACAACTATGTTACAAGAAAAAGCATGACAGCCTGAGCGTAGTACTTCTTTAGGTAGAGCCCATTTCTAGGCTCGGCCAGCTTATTACCTTCATAATCTACCAGCTCGTAGGCACCCTTCTTCGATACTTTGGAAATTATATAAGGCCCGAGCCACATGGACTTGAACTTGCTAGGTATTAGGTGTAACATCTCCATGAATATGTTAGTGTTATTTTGAGAAAAATAAAATTTCTTTGCTCCTATAGCCATTAACCAAATCACACTTTAACAACATAAAATAGTTCAATTATTTATAATACACTTTCTTGATACTGGTTATTATCAAAGAATGAAACATAATGACATAAGATACCCATGTGTCGATTTAGTACCTTAAGGGGAACTTTGAGAACGCTTTTCATATTGATCATCTGCTCCTTATCATATCGCTTTAGTACTATTTAGTTAAAAGATTAGCATTTTACTTTCCTTATCCACTTCATCCACACTAAGTAATGATGCGAACACAATTGTACAAACATTAATAGAACACATATATAAAATGATCATGAGTAACTATTATCAAACTCCTCGCTTAATTCATCATGAAATACTTTGACATAATATATATTGGAAGTAATAATGACACAAGCATCTAATTTAAACAAGAACCATAATATCACACAAGAGATCATCAAAAGCCACATAAATTACAAATGCAGATTCATTTAATGCCTTCGACCACACGATGTGAATATAAGCAATACCATCATGCAAGATGCATCAAATTCCCAGAGTTTTTACTATAAGATAAAGACTAGGAGCTATAGATTCAGGGGACCATACACTTATAAAAATCTTCTCCACATGGACAACATAATAACCATTCAATACATTTTAACGATAAATCACATGACAACAATTACCAACCATCATACACCATATATAAACGTGGTTCACCCAAAACTTGGGCTACGTCCACAACACCTGTCGCAATATATTATTTCATCAAAATAATTATTACATCCTGCAACTCAGCGGTTGCATTATTTACCTTCCAATACCTGGAAGTCTCTCTCATGGAGAGCATCTTCTAACATTCAAAGTGAGAAGCCTTACCATTAATTCCCATAGTTTACATATGATATTACTTATATTAGCTATGTTCTCAACATACACTAAATATCATCCAACCATAAAGGATTACAAACTTGCCACACAGAAGCAACCACATTACACTTCCAAGGCTTCTGGCGCTACATCTACTAATGTAGAGAACTAATTTACTTAACATAATAGTATCTATTTATATAGATCTGACAGTAAAGATGTAAGCAGAGGCCCAATTAGGCTGTCATTCTTCTCTCTTAAAATATCATCCTTATAAACTTTATGACTATTATAAAGTAAAGGAAATGCAAACTAGGCAAGGATGTTTGGGTACTCAAAGATCACTGAAGTATGCTAGAAAATGTAGAGATAGTAAGGTTTACAATTATATCGATCCTGAGTCGACCTGAGTTCGGGGTCTTGAAACAAGATAAAAATCTATTTAAATGGAGATCTTCTGTCATAGGAACAGGGCTATCAAACATATAGGTATCTTGTTTTGGGAACTTCTTTGCACCATCTCTAGAAGAGAAGACACACTCATGAAACCGTGGATCGATTTCGATTATGATCACACTACTGACACAGAGTAAACGAAATGAATTTCATCAGAGAATCAATTTAGACTGAGGTCGCAGCATGCAGAGATCAAACACGTTTTTCTTTAGAGCCTAGCTCTGGTCTAAAATAAAATATAAATATCCAAACTACAGTGATTTTTATATCGCATCCTTCTATCAACAGTATAAAAATATACATGCAGAAAGAAAAATATACCCAGAGTTTTGATGATATCCTATTCATCAGAGAATCAATTTAGACTGGGGTCACAGCATGCAGAGATCATAAATCGATTTTCTAAGGAAGTAAGGGTACAGGCTCGAAAGGCAGCATCAAAATCAAACGCGGATCAAAATGAATTACGTGGTAGCACTATATACAGAGATCCTATCCTCCTGCGAAATGCAGAGATAACCTGTATTGTTAAATGACAAGCAAGGTTCATATTCTCCAGATGTCGATGCTATGATAACTCTATCAGTTGGTATGTAAAGCTCACGGTTAAAAGTATTTATAAGATTAAACAGTTACTGAGCGTGAGCTCTAAAATTGCCTAGATAATTTGTAAGGTTGGAAAGCTACTTCGCCTAGATAATTTGCAAGGTTAGAAAGCTACTTCTGTCCCATGAATTTATACAAGACTCTGCTTCATACAACATCTACAACCAATCCATCACAGAGACTCGACATAATATAGAATTATAATACTCACAAATATAATTACTCAGATATGCTCCAACGATTCTCCTTCCAGAGATCGCACAACTAAACATTTTCCAAGATAAAAGAAATATTTATATAGAGAACTAAACAGATAACTGAGACTTCAAAACGAAATCCCTCGCTGGCGGAGGTCCTAAGAGAATAGGGTTTATAGGGCTTTAGCTCTGAGTTACGTTTCAGTATTGCCAACTACGATATACAGAAATCAAATCCAATTTCTGACGAGCAAATGAAATAAGCAGGAATCTAATCTGATTCTCAAGCAGAGATTGCTTATCAAACCAGAAACTCCAATCTGAAAGCACCTACAGAGTTAGACAAGTCCCTAAACTTACACACGCAGCAATATAGAAAAATAGATAGAGCTCTTACCTCCTGTACGCAGAAATATACAATCACCACAAAGCTAGGAGATCGACAGAGCTCTTACCTCCTGCACGCAGTAATGAGAGAAGAATTCAGACCCCGGGATCTCCCCAGATCCAGAAATCGTAGTCGTTTCTTCCGAGACTCCATCCAAGGCGGATCACTGGTACATATTGTGCTCAGGAAAACATATCTCACTATGATTCCACCTCAATACACAATAAGCAAACAAAATGTGGATTGTAACCATGCAATTTCCATAGATCCACTATTTAGTCCCACAAAATGGGTCACCAAAGAGGGATCTACGATTTGCATTACAATACAAATTTTAAAAGAGGGATCTGCGATTCAACCAAAACCCACGATCTCCCTCTCAACATACAGCCGAGCCCTCGGCATAAGAATCATTTCCCTCTCCCCTCTAAAGGATGGATTTCTCCTCCTAAATAACATCGCCCCACTACTTTACTAATAAATGAAAGCTACCACATGTCGAGGACCAATAATATTCTTTTTATGAGGTAGAGGCACTCCCATTCGTACGAGTGGGCGATACTTCCAAAGGACCTCGCTAAGCCTTAACAAGTGGCGAGCGCATTAAAGATCCACTACACATAGACTCTACTCCACAATCGTTCTAGGGATTTCTTCTTAGGCACAATACGATGTGTCCACTTAAAAGAATTATTAAATACTTATTTAGGCTATAGTTTATTCCTTCACATAGGTAAGAAATGGAAAACTATTCCCTTCTTCACGTGGATAATGTAATGGATTATGATTTAGAAAGGGATAGAAGCTAAGCTCAAAGTCATACTTACTCACCTATATTTTGAACTTGCTTTGTTCGTGTACCCGAAAGCAACATGATGATACTTATTAAAATTTAACTTTATCATGATTACTTAATTCCAACACTTTGGAAGTTATAATAATACTTAGTCTATATATATACATATATAGATAGGTTCTAGCGCCTTTATTCATTAAATCATATGAATATTCATTCATACTAATGGTCTCTCATTTTTATAAGGATTTGGAAGTATAAACTATAACCATTATTAAGTCTTCTCGTAACACCATGACATACTCTACTAATTTAGCCAATGACTATTTATTCATACGAATAAACAATTGCTCTTCATAGGATGTTTAATAATATTTAGGTTTACGCTAATATGTAGCTCATAGAAGTTCATTTTTTGTTTATAACGAATAGTTTCTCCGCTTATGTCTGACCCTAGCTTTAGGATGATACCTAAAGTATTTAGGCCGTTGGGAAAAATTTACTTTTCGTTAAGTGTCTATGGCACCATGATGACCCTTGTCATCAATATTTAGATTCACATGACCTCCTAACCATCAAACCCTTACCTTAGTGGACTCAATAGCCCGTCATTTTGTTGTGTTATACTAAACAGTTTCAACCTAGGAAAATAAAATCAAACAGACTTCCAAGGTCGAGTGGTGGGGCCTTGGCCTTGAGTTCCTCACTAGGCCAATCTCATAGTTACAATATACATTTATAAAACTAATAGGGGCATAAAAGAGGGATATCACATCCTCCTCCCCTTAGAAATAACACCGTCCTCGGTGTTCATGCATTCTTGAATGGTTTTTTTTTTTTTTTTCTTCTTCTCTTGAGTTATCTTTTTCTTGCTTCCTCATTTTTTTAATTTTTTTTTAACCTTCGTTGAAATTTCATGAATTCCGCAATTTGCTATCGCTTATCACCTGCATTTTAGGTGACAAAACTCGGAACTCCTGAAAATATTCACTAAAACTTGTCATCAATTCCGTAATAAAAAACATAAACAATGAGTCCTCTTGTAACACAACATTAGCAATTTATGGAACATCTTTTAGTCATTGTTTGTACTTTTTTATCACAAGCACACATAATCCAGTGCTCCAATAATGTAGGTTGTTAACTTAATCAAAACACATCATTCTTTTCATTCAAGAACTTCTTGCCTAACACCGCAGTGCTCACACAGCAATTCATTTGGAGATTTCTTTCCTAACACTTCCGTGCTCACGCAGAAGTACTTTCTCCCATGCATACTAAGCAGCGTCCTGCCTCCCGCATATGAATTCTCTTATAGTTTGCCTAGGTCTTTACAGCTCACCAATTCCTTCGAGAATCCTGGCGGCTGTCAACTCCCTGATCTCTAGGGAGTGCTTCAGTGCCTTTAACGCACTTTTACATAATTCCCCTCAAGCCTTCTCGCTTGAGTCCAGGAATTCATTTCCCTCAAGCCCCCTCGCTTGAGTCTAGGAAAATCTCATTCAAATTCATCAATTATTTCGTCATATTACATTTTGTAACCCTACAATTTCTCGGACCAATTTGGTCTAGTTCTTTATTCAACAATAATTAACAATAATAAAAGCTGCAATGTGGATCTTTCATCCTCACCCCTTTATTGTACCATGCATATCATATTAAGCTTTTGTCTTTCAACAAGTTCCACCGAGTTTTTGGCCATCTGCCAAATTCAATTGTTAGTAACACTTTATATAACAAAATCAAATATTGGAAATAAGAAAATCATTCATTCTTCAAATTACCATATCCATACTTGATCATCTGAAGTAAACGTTTTCTCCTTCCAAAGCATAAATCACTTACTTAGTAGGATTACATAATCCCTTGAACACAAAAATAATATTCTTCCTATGATGACCCGTGGACATTATGATTTCTTAACCTCGAATGTTATCCTTCACCATTCAAACACACTTCCTATTTTAGTTATACAACTTCTCTTTTGTATATACTAATATCACATATGAATAACCAATTTTCTAAAACATACTTGCATACCTTATAATGATAACCATATACCTTTGCAAAGGCGACCGCATAGCTCACCTTCATATGCCGAGGGTCCAGTTTACCTCGATTACTGTCTCAAAGATCACTTCCGATCTACCCTGCAAATTCCATGTCATCAATGTTTTCCTTAACACATCATATATAAAAATAGTCATTCCTTGTGGCAACATAAGGATGTCAGAAGATTACAGCATCCTACTAACCTGTATTTATTTCATGTGGGTTCTAGGTTTCCAATAATTTATCCCTTAACAAAAAAAACAAATAGTGGTCATAAATATTGAACAAATACAAGTATAACTATTACTCATTGTTTCCTACGTCTATCTTAGTAGAAATCACTGAAATTAAGAGGTATAAATAAAAGGTACTCATGCCCTTTCCATCGTATGTATTAACTGTTTAGTATTCATTTATATACCTTGTAATTATAACCATTTTCCTTTTGTTGTACTTATATGTAAGGGTACAAGCATGCTTCAATGTCACAAAAACGTATTAAAATTACTTATCCTATACAATCATATACTAGCATGAAATCGATTAGCAAGGAGACTATTAACAATTTTTCTCTCTTGTAATCTCACAATTTCCTAGTCTTGGAAAACTTCGCACCAAATGAAGTTAATTTCTTTGTTTAAAAGAAACCCGACATCTTAGTCTAGCCAAACTATACTTTTTATGGAATATTAATTTAGCATAAGTAACTCACTTATAGTTGATACCTCAGTAAAAAGAAAGCAACATCTTAATAGCACATAATTATGCTTCCCTCATAACTAGAAATATTAAATTCACCATGGCTCCTCCTGCAGTATGTTCCTTTACAGATTTTACTACTAAGGTCAACAGCGTTATAAATTTATAAACTTTCTTATTTAAGATAACTCATGTGTAAACGGAACTTGATCGTTTCTTACGTAGTTCAACACCCAAGACTGACCCAAACTATCAAAACTTTAATGGACCTTTTAACAGATTTAAGTTGCTTACAATTCCCTCTAAATTTCATCTTTGGAAATCTAGACTATTGGTCAATCAAGTTCACTTAGTTATCTAAGGTTAACCAAAATTAGGAGACTTCCTTAGCCTATAAACTTCACTTTGAAATAGCTAGGATAACTTCTAATACGTGCTTTTACTCTACTTACAAGTATCCATTTCATAAGGACTTGACTCCATAGTCTAACTTCTTACAGTAAATTTTTGACCTTATAGAGTATGGAATACATTATAGAGTATGACGAGATATTCATCGTTTAGTATTTATCAATAGAAGATCATTCCATTACATAAAGAGACGTATGTGATGTATGTTCACAAATAGACACTACTAAGCCATTATAATGCTCCAGCGGAATGGGACATACTTACTTGCAATTTCCAAAACGTCACGTTGCTTACCTCTTGCCGATCCTTGGAAATGGAGTTTTATGTTTGCGTCTTATAGAATGGAGTCCCTTCCTAGCTCGACAAACTTGTTTTTGTTTCCCCTATTGAGCCCAATAAGCCCGAGTGTTTGCAACCGGTGCTCTGATACCATATGTAACATCTCCATGAATATGTTAGTGTTATTTTGAGAAAAATAAAATTTCTTTGCTCCTATAGCCATTAACCAAATCACACTTTAACAACATAAAATAGTTCAATTATTTATAATACACTTTCTTGATACTGGTTATTATCAAAGAATGAAACATAATGACATAAGATACCCATGTGTCGATTTAGTACCTTAAAGGGAACTTTGAGAACGCTTTTCATATTGATCATCTGCTCCTTATCATATCGCTTTAGTACTATTTAGTTAAAAGATTAGCATTTTACTTTCCTTATCCACTTCATCCACACTAAGTAATGATGCGAACACAATTGTACAAACATTAATAGAACACATATATAGAATGATCATGAGTAACTATTATCAAACTCCTCGCTTAATTCATCATGAAATACTTTGACATAATATATATTGGAAGTAATAATGACACAAGCATCTAATTTAAACAAGAACCATAATATCACACAAGAGATCATCAAAAGCCACATAAATTACAAATGCAGATTCATTTAATGCCTTCGACCACACGATGTGAATATAAGCAATACCATCATGCAAGATGCATCAAATTCTCAGAGTTTTTACTATAAGATAAAGACTACGAGCTATAGATTCAGGGGACCATACACTTATAAAAATCTTCTCCACATGGACAACATAATAACCATTCAATACATTTTAACGATAAATCACATGACAACAATTACCAACCATCATACACCATATATAAACGTGGTTCACCTAAAACTTGGGCTACGTCCACAACACCTGTCGCAATATATTATTTCATCAAAATAATTATTACATCCTGCACCTCAGCGGTTGCATTATTTACCTTCCAATACCTGGAAGTCTCTCTCATGGAGAGCATCTTCTAACATTCAAAGTGAGAAGCCTAACCATTAATTCCCATAGTTTACATATGATATTACTTATATTAGCTATGTTCTCAACATACACTAAATATCATCCAACCATAAAGGATTACAAACTTGCCACGCAGAAGCAACCACATTACACTTCCAAGGCTTCTGGCGCTACATCTACTAATGCAGAGAACTAATTTACTTAACATAATAGTATCTATTTATATAGATCTGACAGTAAAGATGTAAGCAGAGGCCCAATTAGGATGTCATTCTTCTCTCTTAAAATATCATCCTTATAAACTTTATGACTATTATAAAGTAAAGGAAATGCAAACTAGGCAAGGATGTTTGGGTACTCGAAGATCACTGAAGTATGCTAGCAAATGTAGAGATAGTAAGGTTTACAATTATATCGATCCTGAGTCGACCTGAGTTCGGGGTCTTGAAACAAGATAAAAATCTATTTAAATGGAGATCTTCTGTCATAGGAACAGGGCTATCAAACATATAGGTATCTTGTTTTGGGAACTTCTTTGCACCATCTCTAGAAGAGAAGACACACTCATTAAACCGTGGATCGATTTCTATTATGATCACACTACTGACACAGAGTAAACGAAATGAATTTCATCAGAGAATCAATTTAGACTGGGGTCGCAGCATGCAGAGATCAAACACGTTTTTCTTTACAGCCTAGCTCTGGTCTAAAATAAAATATAAATATCCAAACTACAGTGATTTTTATATCGCATCCTTCTATCAACAGTATAAAAATATACATGCAGAAAGAAAAATATACCCAGAGTTTCGATGATATCCTATTCATCAGAGAATCAATTTAGATTGGGGTCGTAGCATGCAGAGATCATAAATCGATTTTCTAAGGAAGTAAGGGTATAGGCTCGAAAGGCAGCATCAAAATCAAACGCGGATCAAAATGAATTACGTGGTAGCACTATATACAGAGATCCTATCCTCCTGCGAAATGCAGAGATAACCTGTATTGTTAAATGACAAGCAAGGTTCATATTCTCCAGATGTCGATGCTATGATAACTCTATCAGTTGGTATGTAAAGCTCACGGTTAAAAGTATTTATAAGATTAAACAATTACTAAGCGTGAGCTCTAAAATTGCCTAGATAATTTGTAAGGTTGGAAAGCTACTTCGCCTAGATAATTTGCAAGGTTAGAAAGCTACTTCTGTCCCATGAATTTATACAAGACTCTGCTTCATACAACATCTACAACCAATCCATCATAGAGACTCTACATAATATAGAATTATAATACTCACAAATATAATTACTCAGATTAGCAGAGCGAACACGCCTTGGTTTGCCAATTTATACAACGATATGCTCCAACGATTCTCCTTCCAGAGATCGCACAACTAAACATTTTCCAAGATAAAAGAAATATTTATATAGAGAACTAAACAGATAACTGAGACTTCAAAACGAAATCCCTCGCTGGCGGAGGTCCTAAGAGAATAGGGTTTATAGGGCTTTAGCTCTGAGTTACGTTTCAGTATTGCCAACTACGATATACAGAAATCAAATCCAATTTCTGACGAGCAAATGAAATAAGCAGGAATCTAATCTGATTCTCAAGCAGAGATTGCTTATCAAACCAGAAACTCCAATCTGAAAGCACCTACAGAGTTAGACAAGTCCCTAAACTTACACACGCAACAATATAGAAAAATAGACAGAGCTCTTACCTCCTGTACGCAGAAATATACAAATCACCACAAAGCTAGGAGATCGACAGAGCTCTTACCTCCTGCACGCAGTAATGAGAGAAGAATTCAGACCCCGGGATCTCCCCAGATCCAGAAATCGTAGTCGTTTCTTCCGAGACTCCATCCAAGGAGGATCACTGGTACATATTGTGCTCAGGAAAACATATCTCGCTATGATTCCACCTCAATACACAATAAGCAAACAAAATGTGGATTGTAACCATGCAATTTCCATAGATCCACTATTTAGTCCCACAAAATGGGTCACAAAAGAGGGATCTACGATTTGCATTACAATACAAATTTTAAAAGAGGGATCTGCGATTCAACCGAAACCCACGATCTCCCTCTCAACATACAGCCGAGCCCTCGGCATAAGAATCATTTCCCTCTCCCCTCTAAAGGATGGATTTCTCCTCCTAAATAACATCGCCCCACTACTTTACTAATAAACGAAAGCTGCCACATGTCGAGGACCAATAATATTCTTTTTATGAGGTAGAGGCACTCCCATTCGTACGAGTGGGTGATACTTCCAAAGGACCTCGCTAAGCCTTAACAAGTGGCGAGCACATTAAAGATCCACTACACATAGACTCTACTCCACAATCGTTCTAGGGATTTCTTCTTAGGCACAATACGATGTGTCCACTTAAAAGAATTATTAAATACTTATTTAGGCTATAGTTTATTCCTTCACATAGGTAAGAAATGGAAAACTATTCCCTTCTTCATGTGGATAATGTAATGGATTATGATTTAGAAAGGGATAGAAGCTAAGCTCAAAGTCATACTTACTCACCTATATTTTCAATTTGCTTTGTTCGTGTACCCGAAAGCAACATGATGATACTTATTAAAATTTAACTTTATCATGATTACTTAACTCCAACACTTTGGAAGTTATAATAATACTTAGTCTATATATATACATATATAGATAGGTTCTAGCGCCTTTATTCATTAAATCATATGAATATTCATTCATACTAATGGTCTCTCATTTTTATAAGGATTTGGAAGTATAAACTATAACCATTATTAAGTCTTCTCGTAACACCATGACATACTCTACTAATTTAGCCAATGACTATTTATTCATACGAATAAACAATTGCTCTTCATAGGATGTTTAATAATATTTAGGTTTACGCTAATATGTAGCTCATAGAAGTTCATTTTTTGTTTATAACGAATAGTTTCTCTGCTTATGTCTGACCCTAGCTTTAGGATGATACCTAAAGTATTTAGGCCGTTGGGAAAAATTTACTTTTCGTTAAGTGTCTATGGCACCATGATGACCCTTGTCATCAATATTTAGATTCACATGACCTCCTAACCATCAAACCCTTACCTTAGTGGACTCAATAGCCCGTCATTTTGTTGTGTTATACTAAACAGTTTCAACCTAGGAAAATAAAATCAAACAGACTTCCAAGGTCGAGTGGTGGGGCCTTGGCCTTGAGTTCCTCACTAGGCCAATCTCATAGTTACAATATACATTTATAAAACTAATAGGGGCATAAAAGAGGGATATCACATTAGGGGTTCTTTGTCTTGATCCCAAAGTAGGACCAAATCTCTCTCAAGGAAAACCCTAGGTCTGATGGATTTGTCATACTTTCCTTTCACTCGTTTTTTATGGACCTCGTTTTTTGTGAGTTTTTCACGGCGTTGCTCATCTATATTTTCTAAGCGTAACAAACATTCTTCTAGTATTGAAGTATCCGGTAGTAACTGAATGGCTAGTTTCAGCGAAGGAATCTCGCATTCAATCGGTATGACTGTTTCTATCCCATGCACAAGTTGGAAGGAAGAGAACCCCGTAGTAGTATTAACATTACCTCGGTAATCCCAAAGAGCTGGGTACAGCATGATGTGCGAGTTATTTTGACTGGCATTAACAATTCTTTGCAATATAAAATATAAAGTTTTGTTCACTGCTTCAACTTGTCCATTCACCTGTGGATAGTATGAAGACGAATGTTCTTATCGAAAACCAACCATTGTATACAACACGGTCATCATGCTATTCTGGAAATGACTGCCATGATCAGTCACTATCTCTTTAGGTATGCCGAACCATGCAATAATCTGATTAAACACGAAATAAGCGGTAGTTTCTCCATCTACCTTAATAGTAGGCATTGCCTCCGCCCACTTGGTAAAGTAGTCAATGGCAACGACGATGTAATGATGCCCTCCAGCCGAAACTGGATTGCAAGTCATGTAATCAACCCCCCATTTTTTTAAGGGACTTGCTGTAATCACAGGATGAAGAGGATCTGGGTGTGACCTCATTTTCTTAGTGAAAAACTGACATAGATGACAGCATTTCACATCTTCCACACTATCTTTAAAGATCGTGGGCCAAAAATATCTGGCACGTAGTATCTTTTGAGTTGTTGCCAACCCGGAAAGATGTCCCCCACAAGCTCCATTGTGGGCATCATTTAATACTGCTTCGACTTCTTCTAGAGTTAAGCAACATCGTAAGATGGAATCTACCCCACGTCGATACAAAGTATCTGAGATGATGAGATAGTTCTCCGCATGGCTTTTCAGCTTACGTCACTCTTCTCGAGAAAAAGTAGTAGGACACCTCAAGGTATGGATATCTACTAAGATATCCTTGTACCATGGTTCAAAGGAAGCAATGAGGAAGATATGTTCATCCGGGAATGATGATTCTTCCTCGACATACTCTAGGTCACTCGAAAACTCTGAGATTAACTCAGCGAACATTAGTGATTTCTTTGACTTGGCCGATTGAAAGACCAAATCGAATTCCTATAGGATTACAATCCATTTATTATATTTCCCACCGATGGTTCATCGAGTGAGAACATACTAAAAAGGTTTGAATTCTGCTATCATAGTAGTTGTTCGTAAAAGTATATAGTGACGAAGCCTCTGTACCGTATAGACCGTGGCAAGTGCTAACTTCTCAACGTGCGAATATTTAACCTCAAGGGATATCAATGCGCGAGAAAGATAGTAGAAAACATGCTCTTGGAGCGTATCATCCTCCTGAACTAATACTATGCCAATTGTATTTAGAGACGTTGCCAGATATAAAAGAAAATCTTTTCTGTAGTCTGGCGGGCTCAACAAGGGCGCTAAAAGAAGTGCCTTTTTCAAGGCCTCAAAGGATGCTTGAGCAGCCTCTTCCCATACAAAGTAGGAGTCTTGTTTGAGTAGTCTCATAAAACCTTTGGTAATCTTAGCATAGTTTATGATGAATCGTCGTAAGAAATTGGACATGCCTTGCAGACTTTGGAGTTGTTGCAAGGTGCGAGGAGGAGGCAGATTTACGATCACATCTACTTTCAGTGGGTCGACCATTATGCCATGACTAAAGACAATGAGGCCCAATAGATGTTCTGATTCGATGCAAAACACACACTTGTTAGGATTCAAACGAATCTTATATTGTCTACATCTTTGAAACACCAGTCTGAGATGAGCTGAGTGATCCTGTGTCTTTCGAGATCGTGTCGAGAGGTCATCCAAGTAAGGTTCTACTATGTGTTTGATATCATGAAAAGGGAAATTCATCACTCATTGGAAAGTAGCTCCAGCATTCTTCAAGCCAAATGGCATCTTCCGGTAAGCGAAGGTCCCCCACGGGAAAATGAAAGTTGTTTTATGCTGGTCTTTGGGTTTGATTTGTATTTGATTGTATCCCGAAAATCCGTCCATGAAAGAGAACATCTCATGTCCCGCACAAGCATCTATGATTTGATCGATAAACGATGTAGGATAGTTATCTTTCAGACAAGCTTTGTTCACGTCCCAGAAGTTAGTATAGAGTCTAATGCTACCTTGGTTCTTATCAACCAGAACAGAATTTGAAACCCATTTCGTCATGTCAATCGGATAGATGAAACCATCTTTAAGCAACTTTTCAACCTCTGCCTTGATGGCGGCTACTTTTGTCTCACAGGTTTTGCGTTAGGGTATGTCGTGATGACTTGCTCCACGATGGCTGGGTCAATGCCTAGCATTTCCTCATATGACCAGGCAAAAATGTCACGAAATTCTTTGAAAAGTTTTGTATACAGAGCGATCTCTTCTGGAGAACAGTTTGCACCAATAAAAATGTTTTCCACGACCCTAGGTTTGGTGGAAATGTTAATTGGAATTGTTCTCAATATATTAGCCATATTTTCCTCAGCATAAACAGCTCTTGAAGTAGAAGGAAAAGATGATAAATCAACAAATCCACTGGGTCTCATAAGGAATTCCCCTCTCTCAATCCTATCTAGATCTGGAAGCACGTAGGACCTATGATGCATATGTTCCCATGGTTGGTCCAGGCCCATCATGGCTTCCAAGATGGCTTCATCAGACGACAAAACCATGTGTAAACAATCGAACGAGTGGGTGGAATTTAGTGACCATGCCAGAGCATAGTCCATATTTGACTCAGTAGAGACTGGCAGAGTCACGATATTATCCATTGCAGCATGTTGTGCTTCGATGTATGCTACTTCTACAACGGATAGAGGCACTGAAGGTTCCGATGTAGTGGGAAGGATCCATGGATCAGTTCTTAAACCGATCGTGAAAGTTTCAGTAGAATTACTCACATCAGAACGCATAAAAAGAATAGGGGAGGGAAGGTCGAAAGTGCCTATTAACGACCCGTAAAGCTCTGCTCCTAAACTCTCACTAACCGGGGTGGTTTGATCAACTAAGGGAATTGTGGTCTCTGAAGAAGTCTGGTTGTTTCTCCAAGTGAAAGAAAGCTAATCGAATGTAATGACCTTACCTTCAAACGGGAACATAACAACTCGAAAAAATATCGATGCAATAGCTCGCATGGCATACGTCCAACTCCTGCCTAATAACATGTTGTAATCAAGTGGAGCGTCCAGAACTTCTACTTCTACAGCAACTATCTTACCGGCCAATGTGACATCAAATGATGGAAAAACCCTATGTGGACGGAAAGTCTTGCCATCAAATGCAGTAAGTAGTGTGTTAGAAGGGGCTAACTCGGGAGAACCCAAAGCTTTCCAACAGGAAATTGACATTACACACGTTGATGCACCCTCATCTACAAAAAATCATCTAATGGTCATTGGGCCTTGGATGACTTCTATTTGAAGAGCAACGTGGTACGGCAACCGGTATTTGATATCAGCCATATCAAATCATGTAGACATGTTAGAGGATTCCATACTTCTAATTGCTGCAAGAAGTTTATTTCGTTGTAAAGGATAACTTTGCAAGACTTCTAAGATAGACATGGCACAAGGGGTCTGGGATAGATCCTCAACAACATTGTAGTTGGAGGTATCCCGAGTGTTGCGATTGTGCGATGCCCATTTCAAGACACCTTTCGGGGTCTTGGGCATTGGGTCCACAGGTATGTGGAGTGGAGTGGAGGATTTTGGAATCTCTTTATCCTTTTTATGTGCGTCCGGGGTATAATTCCTGGCTCTCATTTGTAAGAGTGCATCTGAATTAACCATGTTGATAAAATTTTGATCAACCGAAGCATGTGTGGTTCCCCCCAGCATTGGAGGTGCCAGAAGTTGAACCTTTCCCTTTAGGGAATGGATCTTTCAGTACGACAGGTTTTTTCTCTTGAAGCAGCTTCTAGGCTTCTTCGAGCAGAGGGAATTGATGAGTAAGGTGATCCTGCTTGCAAAGTTTACAAGGGAACTTAACCTTCTTCTTCCCCTTGTTACCCTCCTCGACATTCTCTTTTTTGGGATTTTGATGGTTCCCCTCTCCTTTCTTGCCCTTCTTTTTTTTATTGGGCTGCCAAGGGCCCTTTTGATTGTTCTGAACCTGATTAATAGATTCAGAAGTAGAAGGAGAGGTTGTGACAAAAGTAACTTCTGCAGTCGACTGTTTAACAGATAGGGCATGAACCTATTTAGTCAAAGCTTCGAAAGCTGCAGAATCAACTGAACCCACTATGCTGTTAGCATGTGGTCCAGGCTTAGGTCTACTCAGATCAGTATTTGATCACGGTGCATCAGGTATAATTTCATAAAGTAACCCAGATTATGCGTAAACAAGGTCTAACTGTTTGGTCTGCAGAATGGCTTCCTCCTCGATAGACACTCCAGAAGTAGCTACTTCCTTAGAAATATAAGGAAGGAGTGATTTCAAATACCACTCAAGAAGGAATTTTGGAGGTATGTTGGCTTAAATGAGCCTCTTCCGTCTTTGCCACTCCTGAATGTGATCAGATAAGTGAGTGGATTTATTTTGCCTAAATGTAGACAAAAGGTCTATTCCGGCATCATACCGAACAAGAAGCTGGAAGTCATTCAAAAAGACAATCGCGAGATCCCCAAAATTAAAGAATGTAGCTGCACGTAACTCAATGTACCATTTGGCTGCAGCGCCGGTTAAGGTTCTTTGGAATAGTCTCAATCTGATGGAATCTTCATTTAATGAGTTTGAGGAACACCATAAATGGAAAGTAGTGACATGGTCACCAGGGTCCTCGCCCATTTTTCCTTCGAATTTTGGAATGTCCGAAGGTAACTTTGTAGAGACAGGTGGCCATGTGGCATTGTGATACACCGGATTGTTTGTCAACTTGGAAAGGTCTGGAAAATTTAGAGTTTCCAGAAACGGTAAACGAGGTCTGTAAGATGACATTTGATAAGCTGGGGTCATAAAGGGGGAACCACCCATAGTTTGACCCGTGAACTGGTGGTAGGGGTTTCCCACAGCCATCTGCTGGTAGGGGTTTACCCTAGCCATGTGTTGGTAGGAGTTTCCCCCAGCCATCTACTGGTAGGCATTTCCCCCAGCCATCTACTGGTAGAGGTTTCCCCGGGCCAGTTGTTGGTAGGGGTTGCCCCCTTGCATTTGTTGTTGCGTGAAAGTATTATTGAAATTCCCCCACCCATATTAAAGTGGGTTAGTGCTCTGTGGCTTCGTCCACTGTGGCTGGGTGTTAGCCCTGCCATATTGTTGGTTAAAAATGTTACCCCCTCCTCCTGAAAATAAGGAAAAAGGGACGTTTCCTGCAGGTATATTACCTTGATTCGTGTTGGGACCTGCAAAAGTATTGAAACAAGTAGTAGCTGAAGTAGACGGTGTGGTCATGGTACTCATGACAGGAACAGTTGCAGAAACACTTGGCCCTATACTAGGTGTGGAAATCCACGTGCTGGGTATGTTATATAACGGTTGAGTCACAGGAAGTGGAACTAGATTAGTCATACTGCTAGGTCCAAAAGTAGGTGTAGAGGTAGATTTCATAGTTGTTGAACTTGGCATACCTAATGTGCCAGTATTAAAATTGATGGATGCAGTGGACACAGAGGTTGTCTGTGCCAAACTAGGTGTGGCAGTAGGAAGAGGATTTACAGTATTAGTGTTCATACCTATGGTGGGAGTCTGTGGAACTCCTAGTTCGCCTCCCGAATTAGTCATAAAATGCTCAGTTGGGAAATTATATGCACTGTAATCGGGCTACTGGAAACCAACAGGTAACAGAAGCAGATTTCTAAGATTAGTCAGAGGAGGATTAAAGGGAGTACTGTACTCCACGGAAGTGAGATATTCAATCTCAACTAAAATAAAATGTTGCTGATCTGGAGTCCCTGGTTGTGGTTCCTCAGGAACCTCTATTTCAAGGTTTTCTGTTGCAATTTGTAGTTCTTCAGGAAATTCTATTTCAAGTGGTAGTTCCTTAGGAATTTCTATTTCAGGATTTTCCATTGTAAAAAGTTCCTTAAGAAGTTCTATTTCGCCAGTGGTTTCCAAAGGAACACTGGGGTCTACTCATTGTCGTCTAGCTGGCAGTAGTGGCTCTGTTCTAAGTGAAGGAAGGTTTTGCAACCTTCTCAACCTACTAAGTTCTTGGTTTTCCACGATTATATATAAAAATAAAACTAGAAAAACTAGTGGCCACTAAGAATAGGGGGCAAATAGCACGCCAACTGAAAATTTTTGAGTATGCAAACCAAGCAAACAAGATGCCTTCTGGAGAAGAGTCTGGGATGATGAGGGGCCATAACAGATCAACAAAGGATGAAGGATAGTTACTTGGGGTCCACAATACAATGACTAAGGGTGCAAGCACTGGAATCACCCAACCGCCCTCCCAAAGACCTGCAAGGGATTTCCTCCCACGTCTGTCCTAGGTACAACAGATATACCCTCCGCTGTCACCTGTGCATGAACCTGTGGTCATATACTAAGGATATCACAACACCGAAAACTCATGGGGGAACAATCTTTGGTTGAATTAGAAGATCTGGGCAGGGTAACTGAGCCCAAAACTCAAAAGAGTCTCCAAACGCGATCCAATCCTGGTATATGCTCAAAACAGAAAGTAGGAGGAGTATTCCCAACAATCTGATCTCACAAGACCTACTGTATAGATCCCAGGCAAGCTTTGAATGAAGTGGGTTTACCTGTGATAGTCGAACTATGATTTTTGCGTAATGTGTGACCTTGGGTGGTTTAAGGTGATTTAAACCCAAGATCCTAACCAAGACTAGTTGGTGTAGTGTATCCCTAAAAAGAAAAATTGTTGCTATTTAATTTTATTAAAGATTTTTAGGGCTGTTATTACTTAAAAGGTAGTGCATTTTTGTGGCATGGTTGCAACAGAAAAGCAAAGTGCATAAATTATAACTTTCGACAACAAAAATTTTTATTTTTTAATTTAATGTTCTTTCCAAATTAAAAACTTAGCAAATCTAAGCAAATTTCCTTTTTGTTTTCTTTTGAAATTCTAAACAAAATAAGCTATGCTATCTTGCAAAAAAAATAAAAAATATAAGCCTCACTAACCTTAAGCTACCAAATTTTTGCTTTTTTTGTTATTATAAACGAAAAAGAACTATAAACATGGAAAGCAAATAAGACTTCTTCACAATGTGTAAGTATGGCTAAGAATGGCTCCTAAGCTTACAACTGTCAAAACACTAGCTCAACAAAGACTTGTCCTATAGGTTTTTTGCAAAACAAAAATCCTTCACACTCGGAAGCAAAGTGGAGAGAAAACAAAGGAGAAGGATGCTCAAAACTGGGAATCAAACACAAAAGGACTGACCCAAAGCATCAAACCCTAACAAGACCACTCGACCAATCAAATGGTAGGCAAGCAAGCTGACAACCATCATACTAACACAAGGACTGATAAATGAAACAAACTAAAGCACTCTAAACACACTTGATACCGGAAAAGACAAAAAGTCAAGGAAAGTTGGAACTCAACAAGTCTCGAAGACACCCCACCGGCTCCAAAATGGACCAAACCCTAAAACAAAGGATAAGATAGGTAAAGAGCAAACAAGTGTTTCCACAAACAGCAAATGCAAATCATGCAGGTTTGTAGGTTAGCAACACACCATCAGGGCATAGGTAAGCAGGAGTGTTCCCTAAAGAACAAAGCCTAGTCTCCAAAATGAGTTATAAATGGACCAACCATTCCACAAGTAAGCAAGTGACCTAAAGATGGCAAAAAGACTCAAAGAAAGGTTCTAAGACTCAAAGAAGAGTTACAAACCTCAAGTTCTAGTCAAGGAGACCTAAAACAAAGTCAAAAGACCACTCAAAAATGCAGAAAACTAAACCAAACAACCATCATAAGGCTACAGGAATGTACCCTACTGTGCAGTAGGGAAACTAGCACTCCTCGAGAGATGGGCACTACTATTGGTATAGCAGAGTAGCGTATGGGCGTTACTGTATGTATAACAGAGTAGCGCTAAGGTCTTAAAGAATAAAAAACTAACTTTGAAAAGATAAAAAAGACTGAGTGAAGCAGAGAGAAGCAGGAAGGGGATACATACAAGGTCTCTCAACAAATTAAAGGAGTTAAAATGGTTCTGGGAAGACAAACAAGAAAGGTTTCCTAGAGCAGAAAAACAACTTTCCCCAGCGGAGTCGCCAGTCTGTTGGCGGGAAAAACTACCCTATAACGAGGAAATGGACATTATCAACTGAAAGGGGTTGACAGGTAAGGATACTAACTGTGTTACAGAGATGTTTATGAATGGAAATAGGTTATAGCTCTTAAGAACATACCTTTTTTAATGAAGTTTGATCCTAGCTCTTATTCAATCTTGCGCTCAATCCTCAAGTCAACCTCTCGTTTGATAAATCTGCAATACAAGTACCTTTCTCAGCGTATCTTGGATAATATATAATGATTAAATGGACAAAGCAATTTAAACATGAAATATTAACCAAAACAGATCCAAACAAGTACATAACTCAATGAACATTTGGTTTGGGACAAGAAAAATGCTTTAACCTTTTATTGTCAAAAGCAAATTGATGATACAAAGTATACCTGACTTTGCAGCATGCTCCTGCAACCTGATCCTGGGATCCTACTCTTCTCTGGCTTAGAAATCTTCCAGCATAACCTCCTCCAATACAAGCTTCTCTTTAAAAGTATCTCTATAGTTCTCATGTCTAACCCCTCTCTTCATTCCTCCTTGTATTTATAAGACAAGGGAAGCAGTTCAGGTCGAGAGATGGTTATGGAGGAAGTTGGGGAAGTTGGGGAAGTTGGGAAACAAACTGCAACTAATCCTCTTCGTGAAATTAATTATTTTTTAATCATCTTTTGAGGTGTGTGCTTCTTTTTCACAGTGGGGTAACACCCAGGGCACTACTATAGTGTTTTTAAACTAGCGCTTAGCACTTTTTAAATGTTGTACGCTACTCTATTGAAGAGGATTAGTGCTCATGAGGCTTGAGGGCTACTATTGCACACTGGAGTAGGGTACAGGTGCTAGTCTATTGAAGTAGAGTAGTGCTCATGTCTCAAAATGACATTTTTTAGGTTTTTACCACCTTGTAAGGAGGTGGAATGCGTCGAGGTCTCATCTAAGGTCAAAATGCTCCTCCATCCAAGTTGTCATTTTGTGTGCTCAACAACTCAAGGTGATCATGGACGGAGAGGTGCAGGTTTGACCTATAACAATGTTGACTTCAATCGAAGGTTGTATTCAATCCAAGGTTGTGTTCAATCCATAGTTGTCTTCAATCCAAGGTTGACTTCAATCCAGGGTTGGAATTAATCCTATGGTTTACTTAAAACTAAGGTTGACTTTAGGTCAAGGTTGACTTCAATCTAAGCTTGACTGAAAGGTTGACTTGAATCTAAGGTTTCCTTTAGGCCAAGGTTGACTTCATCTAAGGTTGAGTGCAATCCATTAATAATATTAAGATTAATGACTTCAAACCATATTTGACTTCAATCCATGGTTGATGTTAATCAAATGTTGACTTTGAACCATGGTTGACTTTAATCGACAACCACATTTTTTAGAAGTGGTTGAATTCAATCAAGGTTGAATTCAACCCAACGTTGCCTTCAATCCATGGTTGACTTCAATCCATTATTGAATTCAACTTAATGTTGACTTCTATCCATAGCTGACTTTTAAGGAAGGTTGAATTCAATCCAAGGTTGACTTCAATCCAAGGGTGGCTTCAATACAAGGTTGACTTTAGCTAAGATTGATTTAAATCAATGGTTGACTTGAATCCACAGTTGACTTCAATCTAAGGTTGACTTCTATCTAAGGTTGACTTCAATCTAAGGTTGTCTAAAAGGTTGACATCGATCCAAAGTTTCCTTGAGGCTAAGGTTAACTTTAATCAATGGTTGACTTCATTCAAAGATTGATTTCAATCCAAGTGTGACTTCATCCAATGGTAACTTTAATCCATGGTTGACTTCAATCCATGGTTGACTTTAATCCAATGTTGACTTTGAATGATGGTTGACTTCAATCCAAAACCACATTTTTTGAAGTGGTTCATTGACTTTGACCGATTGTTAACATCAAACAATAGTTGACTTTTAAGCAAAGTTTCCTTGAATTCATAATTAACATTTAAGACAGGTCGAGTTTGATTGAAGGTGGACTTCAATCGATGATCAAGACTTCAATCCAAGGTTTACTTCAATCCAACACTTACTTGAATCCATGGGCGACTTCAATCGAAGGTCAATGTTGACTTCAATCCAATGTTGACTTTAATCAAAGGTGGACTTAAAGTAAAGGTTGACTTCAATCCAACATTTATAGATCTTTTAGACTTTAATACAATTAAAGTTTGTACACTATGTACATGGTTATAATTGACTTTCGTATAGTGTGTTTCACCATGGTTGAAGATGGTTAACTAAAGGTTATTATTGTTTAACCATGGATTCATTTAGTTAACAATGGTTAACTTTAATGAGAATCATTGACTTTATATAAATATGGTTCACTTTACTTTATGTAACATTGACTCTTTTTCCGTTTCCATTGTTGACTATGGTTAAATATGGTTGCAGCATGGTTAAATATGGTTGACTTTAGTTAATTGTGGTAGACTATGTTTAACTATGGTTGCATTCATAAAACATAGTTAACTATGGTTGCAACATGGTTGACTAAGTTTGACATTGGTTAAGCATGATAGACTATATTTAACCCTAGTTGAACACATGGTTGACTTTGGTTAACCTTGATTAAAATATGGTCAAATTCAATACATATCATAGTTGATCATTGTTTAGGAATTCTTTACTTTATGTGAATAAAATGAATAAGTTTAATATGAAACTTATAAAATATTATTTACATTTAAATATAATGTTGTTTTTATTATTATTGTTGTTGCTCTTATTGTTATTATTGTTGTAACATATTATAATAATGTTATTATTAATATTATTGTTGTTATTATTATTATATTAATAGATATGTGATAATGATTAAATATAATACAAAACTTATAAAATTGTAGAACTACATTTAACTAATAATAATAATTTCTTTTCGAATTAATATTAATAATAATTTTATTAATGTTAAACATCATGGATAATGTTATTATAATCATTATTACTATAAATGTTAACAATATTAATGTTATTATTATTAATGTCTCAAAATCTTCTTTTATATATGAGTTTGGGATAGAGATATTACTAACTTGTAAAAACAAAATATATTAGGTGAAATTAAAATTTAGATTTCATTAATAACCTTTAATTTTTATAGTATTTTAAGGTGTAAAATTACAAATGATCACTATGCCAAATTTTAATATTGGTTTCGTGTCTTAACATGTATTTATTATTCTTATTTTGACGTTATTAATTGGTGTGTTAAGAATATTAAAAATAAAAAATAGTAGGTGAAATTAAAATTTATATTTCATTAATAACCTTTAATTTTTTAAAGTAGTATTTTAAGGTGTAAAATTACATATGATTACTTTGTCAAATTTCAATATTGGTTTCGTGTCTTAACATGTATTTATTATTTATTATTTTGACGTCATTAATGGGTGTGTTAAGAACATGCATTTATTATTTTGATGTTATTTATTGTCATTTCATTGGGCGGCTTTTTCAAATTTGCAAATCGTCAAACTTCAATGTGTGATTTTGGATTATGCTTTGAATTTGATCATTTAAATTTACGTATACACTCGAGATTCTATTTCTGTTATATTCGTCCTCGTTTTATATTGATTCAACAACATTACAATTTCAAGCCGCCAGCGTGTCAACATCCACGAAGAAACTCCACCCTAAAATTAACATGAATAGTTAAATTGTATTCAAATTTCTACTTTTGAAACAAGCTCCACTACTGTGCACTTATTTCTGTAAATAAGCGACCTCATAAACCCAATTAAGTGTTCTGAGTTATGTTAGGATACAATTCTTCCATTCCTTCATTAATGTGAGGCACTGTAAAACTGTTAACTCCCTGCATATAACTTTGATTAGAACACATCATATCTTCAGACCTCTTCTAATCCATGATCCGTTGAACAGTCGGATGGAGAGAAGAGTAGATTCCACTGGGGAGATGATAACTCATCCAAATCAAATAAAGTATCATCTAAAGTACCTGTATCTCCTGCAATTTGATCAGAATTGGGCCGGAATTCTTTTTCTTCTAAACTCGACGTGAAACAAGTAGAATTTCTACCTTCAGCTTCTTCGACAATACGCCCTGGAGTTTCTTCAACATTACTTAATTTGAAGGTTTCATCAGAACTACTGTTGAATTCAATTGGCCTTACCATTTCAGAGCTCCTCACCGCCATTGTTATTTTGACGGGGGTGGTTTTGATCACATGGTTTTGTGCGGGAGAAAGAGATTTGGACCTTCTTTTCAGCTTTTGCGTCCTCGAATTATGTTCAAATTCCTTCATTGACATAAGCTTCTTGTCGAGATGACTGTTCCATTAGTTCTTGATTTCGCTGTCGGTTCAAACAGGAAGTCGACCTGCTATCAGAGACCGCCCACAATTATATTACACCAATTATATCCCATTAACAACTTTCTTTTACATTAAAAATTTGAGGAGGGAATCAATGACTTTTGACGAGTGAATAACTGTTCAATGATTTCCCCATACCGATTGTCAAGAAGGCGATGCAGCGGAATAATGAGATCCTCCTCGTTGGGAGAAATGTTCCCACGTTTAATGTCGGGACGAAGATAGTTAAGCCAATGCAATCTACAACTGTTTCCACTGCGCTTAAGACATGCAAAACAAAATCCCTTTGCTTATTTAGCCTCTCAATATACATTTCTTTCTCAATTAATCGGAATCTATGGAGATTCACCTATTTTGGGGTATATACCTTCCTTTAAGATTTGGGATTGAAGATTTGATTTGGGATTGAAGATTTGGGATCATTTGGAGCAAAATTGGGACCTAGGCATCAAAACTAGTCAAAGTTCGAAATTGCAGAAAAAAGTGGAAAATTGAGAATTTTCTTAAAATTTTGAAAAAAAATTATTGCATAAAGTAATGAGGATTTCGAATCCCGTAACTGTTTGGTATGCAATTTCCTTCTATGGGTCGAACCCTATCTTGGATACTTCCTTCGTTTTGTAGTAAAAAAAAAAGTGATGAAACGAGGGTTTGTGTTTGACTAGCTAGGATGGGAACCTTAGGGTTTTTAATATACAATGGAAATGTTTTTAGTTTATAAGTGCAGTCTCATATATAAGTCAAAATTAAAAGATATGAATATGAGAGTAGAGATTGTACTATATGACAATGTTATTGTTTGCAATTGATAATAATTATGTTTTAAAGATGTAAGTACTTGCTACTGTGTAATTTGCAATGTTTATTTTTGTAGGTGTTATAATTCATAAATGTTGGTGCAATAAGACAGTATAGTTTGAAAATTATATTGTGTTAAGGAAATGATAAACTACTGTGTATTAAGCTCCTATAATGAGAGATAGTTAATCTGTACTAAAAACCTAGATTTATGAGAACCTATAATTATTTGTATTTCTGTTATTTTTTCTATGTTAGAATAAGAAAACTATTTTTAAAGTCTGTATAACAAAAATGTAACTACAATCTTTTAAGACTAAGAGAAAAGAAATATGATATAGTTAAATTTACAGAATATAATAGAGAAGGAAACATAATAGAGTTAATCTATTCATTCATCATACCCACTAAATTATCATTCATCTATTCTAATCTTTCCTCCCTGTACTAGAGTACTATACAGAAAACAGTATGGGAAAAATATAGTGGAGGCATTTTATCAATTCAAATATCTATTAAAGAGTTTACAAAATCCTAAAGAGCTGAGAAAATCACACTTATACTTCTGCATTATCATTAGTTAGCTAAAGAGTACTAAATAAACAATTACAGAAAATAATTTAACTACTTAGAGGCTGAAATAACAAGTAGAACTTGTAACTGTAGATAGGGTGGACAAATACCCAAGGAGGCCTGTTCCTTCAAACCTTCTCCAGAAGAAGTAGCCAATCTACTTGCCTCCTTTGGACCCCGATCCTATTCACTGAAACACTATGTAGAAGACTCTGTGTAGAAGGAAGGCACTTAGAAATTGTTTAATCAACAATCAATAAAGACTTGCTCCTCAGTTTTTAAGACTCTCCACTCAGTATTATATCTCTTCACTCAGCAGTAAATCAGACAAACTTACACCATGATAAAAAACATAGCATTTCCCCTCATCAAATCTCTTGGGTGCAAACAACAGACCCCAGGGTAAATTTTCTTGTCAGGAAAAGTGATGAACCTCAGTCCAAAATTTGATGGCTCTTAAAAAGATTTCCTAGGTCTTTAGTGGTTAGTTTTCAATAAATGAGCCTCAAGCTCGAGTCCCATCGTTCAGCGCACTATGACCACAATTCAAGGGAGTTGTCCCATACCAACAGCTAGCGACTTGCCTCATGATGCTGCCACTTGTCCATTTCCTTCTACCACAGATTCCATTCCACCTAGTGGGTTAGTAAACACTCTTTCAACACTCTCCTTAGGTGTTTCTCTCCTATTTAATTATACAATATTGTCCAAATTATAGTCATCCTTGGACACTTGTCCAATATAAAACTTTACAATAAAAGTTAAGATAATGTTTCCAACATAAAATGTTTTTCAGCAAAAATGGGTATGTTACAGCCCATGGGCTAAACTTCACCCCTAAAATTTTCCATGTGTTTGAGCTGGAAAAACTCAACTAAAAAATTATTTTAATCCGTCAATAAAATAAAGATATTAATCAATTTGATTTTTTAAAGTTATTAACTAATATTTTCATTACAAGTTTTTGTTTTTTATTTTCCCATGCTTTATAATATTAATAAAAAACTGCCAAAAAGATAGGGAGGTGCTCACCTTCTCTATATTTAGTAATAAGCATATCCCTTATTTTATTAGGAAAGGATAGGGAGGTCGTCTCATCTTCTCTATATTTAGTAATAAAAATATCCCTTATTTGATTAGGAAAGGATAGGGAGGTGGTCTCATCTTCTCTATATTTAGTAATAACCATATCCCTTATTTGATTACCAAATATGTTTTTTAGACATTTGGTCAATATTGGCATTGTGTTCTCTATATAACATGTTTGGAAGTATAAAAGGTGAACCATCTAGCTCTATGTTTTGTATTCTAATCCCAAGCTACATCCATTTAATTATCAAATTGAACCTCGAAACACATGGAAATCCATCAAACCTTTGTGCAAAACAATATTTAGGATGATATCCGCTACTTTTAATGCAACTTAGTTGTTAAAACACCCCTTTATAGTAATATACATGCACACCTTATTATAATATAGTGTAAAAATATAAAACATAGGAAATCAAACAAGGTTTATAGAAGTTCACTTTCTCATAACATTGCTATGTTATCTTTTTATCTAAAACATAACGCATATGTTTGTGGTAAGGATAACTTAACCAATACATTTTTTTTTGTGTAGGCCTCTATGTATTTTTGTACCATACAATTTATTTTCCAACTGGGCAATAAAAAGTTTACACCAGTAAAATACCTATGTATTTTAGAAATATGATATATGTACAAATAAAAATCGGTATATAAAAAAAACAACAATATTTTTTTTCATAAAAAAACATATATATAAAAGTGTTAGGCAAAGCTCTATAAATTTGTGCATTTGAATAAGCAATGAATATATGGTTTATATTTAAAAGCATGGCTTAAATGACCTTAAGAATAGGGAGCTATGAAAATGGATTTGTTTTTGTTTATGCAACCCAAACAATTAGGTTTGTCATTTCAAAGATAAAACCAAAACAAACAAGTCATCCAACACTTAGATGAACATAGCCAATCCTGCCAAATTTTGAATTCAAACAAACGCACGTGTGTTATTAACGTGCATGCTCTAATAACACGCATTTGTTCCTTTCTTTCATTTTACATCTTACATTTTACCATCCAAACTCTTGTTTTGTGTTTTTAAAACATGTGTTCTTGGTTCTTGAGCCTATAGGGATCCTTAAGGATGCCACATCTCTCCACCAACCTATGTCAAGGACCTTTGAATGTTGTTTCCTTACCATTATTATGGTTAAGGCATCAATACCCATTCATGGTGCGTGAAACATCTTAATGGAATCCATGTTTACCGTCTAGAGAAAAGACCCTCTATTGAAGGATCTTGTTATTGTGTTCAAGTATTTTTCATGGAACTTGAGCTCTATAATGTTTAAATAGGGATTAAATCCCCTGGTTACCCCATTGACCATGTGACATAGTCCAAACCTATTTCTAGTTGACAAAACCAACCCATGCCACATGTATCCTAGTCAAATTCTTGCACAGAACCCCTAAAAAGGACTAATGTGATTGTACAAGGAATCATTCAAGGATCTTGAGTTTGAAAAGATTCAAAAATATCCTTGAGGTTCTTGTTCTCCTTCCTCATCCATGTTTAAGTCCTTGAGAAACATTTTCGATGTGCAAAATATTTTACGTGCATCTATATCGAATCTTGATGCCAAATACCCCTAACAAAGGGTATGTACTATAGTTTGTATGTGTTGTTCATGGTGATTGAATCCAAGAAGTGGAATTTAAGGAACAATTCCCATTATTTTCCTGTTATGACATTGGACAGACCTCTAGACACATTCATGTTGCACAACTAACATATTGATGGCATGCAGAGCACTCTTGGAAGTAATTGTTAACCAATAGATGTTACCCTTTGAGTGACAATATTGATGAGATTTTGAGTTTCGATCACTAGGTGTGGGTATCGAGTCCTCAAACCACCACATGTAACTTGTTGTGAGTAGCACTTTCCTACAAGTTTGGATATGGGAACCATTAGGAGGTTTTGATGGCTAGGTATGGCTCTTAGTGTTGAAGAATGTAACTTCAGGAGATTCTCTTATTGTATTTTTATGTACTTCCTTCGAGGAATATTCATATTGTAATTGATCATTTAAAAATCCTAAAAGAAATCAAGTAAAATAAAAAAGTTGGCCCAGTGGGTAAACTGCCCCAAACAATGGGTATACTACCCCAAACAATGGGAAAAACAACCTCATTCAAGTCGGCCCAGTTAGGGAAGAAAAGGTCAGCCCAGCTAAGGAATAACAGGTCAACCCAATTAAGTAAAAATGTCATGTTATAACTAGTATTAATATGAGTGGTGCCTAGCTCATTTGGAACATCACTTACTCAAGCTAGTTCACATTAGTAGAGACAAAAAGACAAGTTTGATTGGGAGAAAGAATAGATTCATTGAAGACATCTTATTATTGGGTTTCTTTGTTCTTTGGTTATTGTACAATATTGAAATTGTACTTTTTGATGAATCTATACTGAAGAATTTTTGCTATGTTTTTATAGTGAGAGGGTTTTCCCATGATAAATTGTTGTGTACTATTGTTTATATGTCGTGCTTCTCTATCTTTCAGTGATCCTATTGCATATGGTTATTGTGATAATATATAAATTGTTTGAAGATATAACATAACCATCATTCTTTATAGTATTACAATTCTAACACTCAGTGCTTTAACCATATTTAGGGGAGGAAACTTGAACCTTACTCCTAAATGTAGATTCTAATGCTCAAGGTCTATGAATGATACCTTGAACCACTACATAACACCTATTTTGGAATATTTTTATTTCGAAAGGAGATGTGATACATTATAAGGTTTTTAGCACTATGTGTATGGCATGTGGGGTTAGACATGGTTACATGAAGAATCTTAAGACTTAGGACCTAAATAAAGATTCTAGGAATCCGAGGCCAAAAAACATCACGTTGAATCGCCACGCATGATCTCCTAAGGGTATTCTTGGCCTTTAAGTGGGGATATCATATAGAAAGAGAAAGAAGATTCACCTTCATATATCATACAGACTTCTTGAAAATTACCAAGAAACAAATAAATGCTGAGAAGATTCACCTTTAGCCATACCTAAGAGGACAAAGATTTGGACCATACCAACCTTTATGAGCAAGAGTATCCCTAGTGTTTAAGCAATTATTGAAAGCAATCCATAAGAAACATTTATAATTTTTAATGGAATAATCCATTTCCACAGTTTCTCATACCACGATCTAGGAGCATTAAAAATACCTTCTTGGCCAATGACTTGGTAAGCCACTTTTGTAAAGATGTGACCTGTAGAAGCATCAAAATGCCAAAGAAGTTCGTCTTCATCACAAGTAAGCCTAATACTTGTAGAATTAAAATTGGAAATGTATTTATTACATTCAACTACCCAACTACATCCAATCCCAGGACTAGAAGCTGTCAACCAGTATGATTCTGACTGAGGCAACCACTTATGTCTCTTGAAATTTATTAGATAAAAGAAACCAAACTTAACAAAATAATCTAGAAGCTAAGATGAAAGGATATAATTTTCCTTTGGACCAATCATGAGATCAACTCCAACCAATACATTTTCCCCATCCCCAACTTTCCAACTTAGTCCTTTCCCTACCCAAGGATACAACTTGAGGAAACCATCCCAGAAGAAAGAGACATTTATAGACCACTTCCCAAAATACCCCTACAAAAACTTTTGAGGCATAATGCAAAATTCAAATAGAATAATTTTTTAATATCCCATCCCCCCCAAGATTTTGGCTTCGATAATCTATCTCAGCTAAATGGATGAAGCTTACCTCCATCAATATTACCAAACCACAAAAATCTAAACATAAGTCTATGCAACATATTAATCATTAGTTTTTGGAATAAGAGAAAGAGAAAACATGTATACTAAGATACCAACTAATACAACTTTTAAAAGAGTCAATCTTCCTCCTATAGACAGTAACCTGAAATACCAATGAACAATTCTTCTTTCAAAATTTTCAACAAGCCAAAGTCAGTCCTTAACCTAGTATCCATTTGGCTTTAATAAATATCCGAAGTATTTAAATCCATCATTCATCTTCAAAACCTGTAATGGTAAGAAACTTGAAATCTATTGCATAATAAAGTTGGTCACATTGTTTAAAGAAAAAGAAGACTTAGAAACATTGATCATCATCCCTGAAGAAACACAAAAAACATCAATTATCTCAGCAAAGCTTTCCCAGTCCTCAACAGAGCCTCTCCCAAACAGAATCACATCATCAACAAACAAGAGGTGTGTGATGATGGTCAAAGATGACGTTTTATACCTTTAAGCTTACTATATTTCTTGGCCTTATTGATCATACGACTTAGTCCTTCTATGACAAGGAGGAATAAGAGAGGAGATAGTGGGAATCCCTTCCTAATGCCTCTAGAACTTTGGAATAAAGGAGTCAGAGAGCCATTGATAAGAACTGAAAACTGAGAAGATGAAATAACAGACATTATCGAGTTGGTAGCTGAAACAGGGAGCCCAATTTGAAGAAGAAGAAGAAGATGCAAAAATTCCCAATCCATACAATCATAGGCCTTCACAAAATCCATCTTCAAAATCAAAGCATCTAAGCCCTTAGACTTTATAGAATGTAAACATTCTTAAGTAATACCAATAGGATCCAGAATTTGTTTGTCAACTAAAAACTCGAATTGTTCCAAAGACATAGATCTAGCGAAATAAGGTTTAATCATGTTTGCAATGATCTTAGTGATAATATTGTAGACCAAATTACATAATAGAGCTTCACTCAACTAAAATGGATCAAATGAATGCTTGGTGAAATGAAAAATGACCTAAAACCATATGCCAAACCTATCAAGCACAGACCTTACCGACTCAACCCCTAGGTCAAGGAAAAATTGAAGAGGGAGATTGATTTCATGTTAGTAGTTGCGATTATTTTCCCTCTAGATGAAGTTGAATGGATCAACCCCCCAATTATAATTCAAAATAATAAACGTTTTGACAATGTCCGGGTATGCGTAGAATTATGCCATCTTAATGTTTCCCATGGTCATGAACCATTTCCTACACCATTCAGTGATGAAGTTCTTGATCAAGTTGTGGGAAAATAAGCATAATCCTTCACAAATGGCTTTTCATGATACCACCAAGTCAAGACCATAGAGGAAGAGAAGAACAAAACTACTTTTAACATTGAGTGGGGTTCCTTTGCATATAATGTTATGCCTTTTGCATTGAAGAATGCACCCAAAGTCTTTTCAAGGATTGTTATTGCAGGATTCCAAGAATTTATTCACTATAATGATATAAAAAATAAATTAATTATTATTTAATGTATATATTAAAATCATAATAATATATATTGATAGGTTGCAATACTATGAATTTAATATATGTTATATTCATTTATTTATTCTATCTCACATATATATATTTGAAAATTATTAATAAAAATGTAATATATAAGTTACATAAAAATTATATATTTACTAGCAACAACCACATATTTAAATGTGTTTGATATTCGTCGATCTGCGTATATCAACCATGACCACACCTTTCAAAGTGATTGATATTCGTCTATCGACAAATATCAACCGCATTTAAAAATGTGGTTGTTGCTAGTAGATAGATAGATAAAAGCATTAAAAAGTTGAATTGAAATAATGAAGAAATAAATGAAATCAAAATCAAAATCAATAAATATAAGTAAATAAATGAAATAAATACATCAATATTTCTTTCTAATTTTGTAGTTAACTATGTTAATCGTGACCGACTATCATAAACTTGAATTTGATAAGGTTGGTTAACCATGGTCGACATAGGTTGTAAAATTATGAGTTGACTTTAAACCATGGTTAACCATTGGGTAGGCATGGTTCACTTTGGTTAGCCATGGTTGAGTACATTTAACCATGGTTGATGACATCTCATTGTTGACCATTGATTGAAGTCAATCCCTCGTTGACTGTAATCCATAGTTGACTATTAGGAAATGTTGACTAAAATTAATGGTTGACTTCAATCCAAGGATGCCTTCAATCCATATTTTAATTTTAGGTAAGGTTGACTTCAATCCATGGGAGAATTTCAACCAAGGTTGAATTCAATCCAAGGTTGGCTTCAATCCATGGTTGACTTCAATCCATGGTTGACTTCACTCCATAGTTGACTTTTAAGCAAGGTTGATTTCAACGAAAGGTTTCCTTCAATCCATGGTTGACTTCAATCCATAGTTGACTTCTAAAAAAGGTTGAGCTCAATCCATGGTTTTCTTCAATCAAAGGGTAACTTCAATCCATAATTGACTTTTAAGCAGCGTTTTCTTTAATCGATAGGTTACTTTTAAGAAAGGTTGGCTTCAATCCAAAGTTGACTTCAATCCATAGTTGAATTTTAAGAAAGCTTAACTTCAATCCAACATTGACTTTAATCCATGGTAAGCTTCAATCTGAAGGTGACATCAATCCAAGGTTGAATTCAAACTCAAGTTGAACTAAATACATGATTGAACTCAACTCGTAGTTGACTTGAATCCGACATTGACTAAAAGGTTGACTTCAATTTAAGGTTTCCTTCATCCAAGTTGACTTCAATCCAAGGTTGACTTCGTCCAAGTTTTAATTAAATCCATTAATAATATTAAGATTAATGATTTCAAGCCATTGTTGAATTTCATCCAGGGTTGACTTTGAACCATTGTTGAATTTTTAGTAGGGATAATTTCAATCCCTGGTTGAATTTTAGGATAGGTTGCTTTCAATCCATAGTTGACTTCTAAGTAAGGTTGACTTCAATCCAAGTTTGACTTCAATCCAATGTTGGCTACAATCCATGGTTAACTTCAATCCAATGTCGACTTTAATCCATATTTGAATTCAATCCATATTTGAATTCAATCCATATTATTGACTTTTAAGAAAGGTTGAATTCAATCCAATGTTGACTTCAGTCCATGGTTGACTTCAATCTAAGGTTTCCTTCAATCCATGGTTAACTTCAATCCAATGTTGACTTCAATCCATGGTTGAATTCATTCCAATGTTGACTTCAATACAAGGTTGAACTCAATCCATAGGTGACTTAAACGAAGGATGACTTCAATCCATGGTAGACATGAATCCAAGGTTGACTTCAATCAGATTTTGACTTCAATCCATGACTGACTTGAATCCAAGGTTCAATTCATTTGAGGGTTCACTTCAATCCAAGGTTGAATTCAAACCAACGTTTCCTTCAATCCATGGTTGACTTTAATCCAAATTTGACTTCAATCTATAGTTTTTTCTAGGCAAGGTTGACTTCAATCCAAGGTTGGCTTCATTCCATGTTTGACTTCGATCCAAGGGTGACTTCAATCCAAGGTTGACTTCAATCCAAGGGTGACTTCAATCCAAGGTTGAATTAAAGCCAAGGTTGATTTCAATCCCTAGTTGACTTAAATCCAAGGTTTCCTTCAATCCAGTGTTTACTTCAATCCAATTATAGTTGAATTTCAAGAAAGGTTAACTTCAATCCAAGGTTGACTTTATTCCATGGTTAACTTCAATCTCAAGGTGACATCAATCCAAGGTTGAATTCAAGCTCAAGTTGAACTAATTACATGATTCAACTCAATTCATAGTTGACTAAAAGGTTGACTTCAATTTAAGGTTTCCTTCAACCAAGTTAACTTCAATCCAAGGTTGACTTCGTCCAAGTTTTAATTAAATCCATTAATAATATTAAGATTAATGATTTCAAGCCATGGTTGAATTCAATCTAGTGTTGAATTTGAACCATGGTTGTCTTTTTAGTAGGGGTGATTTCAATCCCTGGTTGAATTGAAGTCAAACTTAGATTGAAGTCAACTTGAATCCATGGTTAACTTCAATCAAATGTCAACTTTAATCCATATTTGATTTTTAAGAAAGGTTGACTTCAATCCAATGTTGACCTTATTCCATGGTTGACTTCAATTGAAGGTTTCCTTCAATCCATGGGTAACTTCAGTCCAATGGTTACTTCAATCCATAGTTAAATTCATTCCAATGTTGACTTCAATCAAATTTTGACTTTAATCCATGGTTGACTTGAATCCAAGGTTGAACTCATTTGAGGGTTGACTTCAATCCAAGGTTGAATTCAAACAAATGTTGCCTTCAATCCATGGTTGAATTCAATCCAAATTTGACTTCAAGCCAATGTTGACTTCAATCTGTAGTTTTTTTTTAGGCAAGGTTGACTTCAATCCAAGGTTGACTTCATTCCATGTTTGACTTTGATCCAAGGGTGACTTCTATCCAAGGTTGACTTCAAGCCAAGGGTGACTTCAATCCAATATTGACTTCAAGCGAAGGTTGACTTCAATCCCTAGTTGACTTCAATCTAGGGTTTCCTTCAATCTAATGTTTACTTCACTCCAGGGTTAACCTCAAGGATGACTTCAATCCAATGTTGACTAAGAGGTTGACTTCACTCTAAGGTTTTCTTTAGGTCAAGGTTGACTTCAATCCATGGTTGAATTCACTGAAAAATTTACTTCACCTAAGGTTCAGTGCAATCCATTAACAATATTAAGATTAATGACTTCAATCAATGGTTGACTTCAATATATAGCTGACTTCAATCCATGGTTGACTTTAATCCACGGTTGAATTTGAACCACAATTGACTTTAATCCAAGGTTGAATTTGAAACATGGCTGACTTCATTCCATTGTTGACTTTAATCAAATGCTGACTTTGAACCATTATTGACATTTAAGCAAGGTTTACTTCAAACCATAGTTGACTTTCAGGAAATGTTGACTTTCAGGAAATGTTGACTTTTAAGAAAGGTTTTATTCAATCTGAGGTTAACTTCAATCCATGGTTGACTTTAATCGATAGTTGACTTCAATTGACAGTTGACTTTTAAGCAAGGTTGGCTTCAATCCATAGTTGAATTCAATCCAAGGTTCAATTCAATCTGTAGTTGACTTCAAGCAATAATTGACTTTTAAGTAAGTTTCACTTCACTACAAGGTTTACTTTAGTCCATGGTCATCTTAAACCCAAGGTTTCCTTCAATCAACCATTAACTTCAATCCATGGTTTATTTCAATCCATAGTTGACTTCAATATAACCATGACTTCAATCCATAGTTAACTTTTAGGCATGGTTGATTTCAATCCATGGTTGATGTCAATCCATGATTGATGTCAATCCAAGGTTGACTTTAAGCCATTGTTTACTTCAATCCAAGGTTGAATTCAAACAAAGCCTCACTTCAATCCATGGGTGACTTCAATCCAAGTTGACTTAAAGATTAAATTCAATCCAAGGTTTTCAGCTAGCCAATGTTGATTTCAATCCATGGTTGACTTCATTCCATGGTTGAATTCAATCTAATGGTTGACATCAATCTATTAATAATATTAACATTAATGAATCAATCCATGGTTGACTTTAAGCCAATGTTGGCTTTTAACCATGGTTGAATTTAATGCAATGTTGTATTTTAACCATGGTTGACTTCAATACACAAACACATTTATAAAAGTGTTTGATTTACTTTGAGCCATGCTTGACTTCAATCCATAGTTTAGTTTTAAGCAAGATTAACTGTAATCCATGGTTGAATTTTAATCAAGGTTTACCTCAATCCAAATGTGACTCCAGTCCATGGTTTACTTTTAATCAAGGTTGACCTCAATACAAAGGTGACTTCAATCCATGGTTGACTTCAACCCATAGTTGAACTTTAAGCAAGGTTGACTTCGATACATAGGTGACATCAATCCTAGGTTTACTTCGATCCATATTTCACTTCACTACATTCTTCAACCCAAGGTTGTCTTCAATCCAATGTTGTCTTCAATCCATAGTTGTCTTCAATCCAAGGTTGACTTCAATCGAGGGTTGGAATCAATCTTATGGTTTACTTAAATCTAAGGTTGACTTGAATCTAAGGTTTCCTTTAGGCCAAGGTTGAGCACAATCCATTAATAATATTAATATTAATGACTTCAAACCATAGTTGACTTCAATCCATGGTTGAAATTAATCAAATGTTGACTTTGAACCATGGTTGACTTTAATCGACAACCACATTTTTTAGAAGTGGTATAATTCAATCAAGGTTGACTTCAACCCAACGTTGCCTTCAATCAATGGTTGAATTCAATCCATTGTTGAATTCAACCTAATGTTGACTTCCATCCATAGTTGACTTTTAAGCAAGGTTGAATTCAATCCAAGGTTGACTTCAATCCAAGGGTGGCTTCAATACAAGGTTGACTTTAGTTAAGGTTGATTTAAATCAATGGTTGACTTCAATCCACAGTTGACTTCAATCAAAGGTTGACTTCTATCCAAGGTTGACTTCAATCTAAGGTTGTCTAAAAGGTTGACATCAATCCAAGGTTGCCTTGAGGCTAAGGTTAACTTTAATCAATGGTTGACTTTGTTCAAAGATTGATTTCAATGCAAGTGTGACTTCATCCAATGGTAACTTTAATCCATGGTTGACTTCAATCCATGGTTGACTTTAATCCAATGTTGACTTTGAATGATGGTTGAATTCAATCCACAACCACATTTTTTGAAGTGGCTGATTGACTTTGAAAGATGGTTAACTTGAAACAATAGTTGACTTTTAAGCAGGGTTTCCTTGAATTCATAGTTAACAATTTAAGAAAGGTCGAGTTTAATTCAAGGTGGACTTCAATTGATGATCAAGACTTCAATCGAAGGTTTACTTCAATCCAACATTTATAGATCTATTAAACTTTAACACAATTAATGTTTGTACACTATGTACATGGTTATAACTGACTTTGGTAGAGTGTGTTTCACCATGGTTGAAGATGGTTAACTAAAGGTTGTTATTCTTTAACCATGGATGCATTTAGTTAACAATGGTTAACTTTAATGAGAATCATTGACTTTATATAAATATGGTTCACTTTAGTTTAGGTAACATTGAGTCTTTTTCCATTTCCGTTGTTGACTATGGTTAAATATGGTTATAGCATGGTTAAATATGGTTGACTTTAGTTAAATATTGTGGTAGACTATGTTTAACTATGGTTGCATTCATAAAACATAGTTAACTATGGTTGCAACATGGTTGACTAATGTTGACATTAGTTATGTATGATAGACTTTATTTAACCCTAGTTGAACACATGGTTGACTTTGGTTAACCTTGGTTAAAATATGGTCAAATTCAATACATATCATAGTTGATCATTGTTTAGGAATTGTTGACTTTATGTGAATAAAATGAATAAAGTTAATATGAAACTTATAAAATATTATTTACATTTAAATATAATGTTGTTTTTATTATTATTGTTGTTGTTGTTATTGTTATTATTGTTGTACCATACTATAATAATGTTATTATTAATATTATTGTTATTATTATTATTATATCAATAGATATATGATAATGGTTAAATATAATACAAAACTTATAAAATTGTACAACTACTGTCGAGATGACTGTTCCATTAGTTCTTGATTTCGCTGTCGGTTCTACCAGGAAGTCGACCTGCTATCAGAGACCATCCGCAAATATATTACACCAATTATATCCCATTAACAACTTGCTTTTACATTAAAAATTTGAGCAGGGAATCAATGAATTTTGACGAGTGAATAACTGTTCAATGATTTCCACATACGGATTGTCAAGAAGGCGATGCAGCCGAATAATGATATCCTCCTCGTCGGGATTAATGTTTCCACGTTTAATGTGGGGATGAAGATAGTTAAGCCAATGCAATCTACAACTATTTCCACTGCGCTTAAGACATGCAAAACAAAATCCCTCTGCTTATTTAGCCTCTCAATATACATTTATGTCTCCATTAATCGGAATTTACCGAGATTCACCTACTTTTGGGGGGATATTTGTCCATCAAGGACCATCGCCACGAATTCGAATGTATTCATAGAGAATCATATCCTCCTCTTTTGTTCAAGCCCCGCTGTGGAGCCCTTCTGTTGAGCAGCAAGGAGATCTACCCATCCTGGATTTTCTTCTCTTGTAATTTCACAGCTGATGATCTCCACAGTGCCTTCGTTGCTTCTCTTCGGGAGCAGAGCGTTCAGTTGATGATCTAGTCAGAGAAATAGAAGGAATGGCAGGTGAGGACAATGTCGAGCCGCGGTCATGGAAGACGGTTTGGTTTCGAAGGCGAGTCATTTAACCCATTGAAGCTCCCGCATGGAAACATGGAAAAGGTTGGGATCAAAGAAAAAACTGACTACCCGTGGAAAAGGCTTTGATTAATGAAAAAATGGTGGATTAACAAATGACTGTTCAATATGATGTTTCTCAAAAGTAAATCTGGGCCATTAGATGTGTGTGCTCAACTAATATTTTTTAGGGTATATGTCAAACCAGTGCATCTTTGTCATCCATCCTTAATCAAGGATTAAAATGCTGCGATCTCCTCCCACTACAATTCTCATTGTAAAGCCTATAGGTGAATAATATTTGTCTATATAAAAAACATTGCTATAAATAAATACTAAATATTACATCTAAAGAATATTAATAAAAAATTAATATATATATTACATCAAATTTAAATTTAATATATACGTTATATTTGAAATATATTCAATTCTTAATATTAACTATTTACATGACGCACATGTGTGACATCTCAAACCCCCTCCCTTCGTTATTGTGAGCTTCTATTACATATCTATTCCTGTTATTCTGAGCTTTTCTATTACATATATATTCCTGTGGTTTTCTATTACATATCTATTCGTGTGGGATAGTGTCTTTCTATGTTGGACTCCCCTCCATTAAATTCTGTGAATCATTGCACGTTGTAAAGACTATTAACCTTTGGCCCCAACTTTTGAAATCGCCCATGTAGACGTGGAGGCTGACCCATATATTTCATTAAATTGCTTGCTCACACATTTAAATAACTAATAAGTGGAGTTTGAAATTTCCGTGGTTTGAATTCAATGAAATTTTAAATTGAAATGTGGAAACAATGTAGGCAATTTTTTTAGGAGTGAATTCAACATGTGATTGGTTTTGTAATTTTTTATTTTTATTAAATTTATATGTATATTAAAATGTGACACATCTCACTCAACTAAGCTTTTATATCTCACTCAATCTAGCTGTAAAAAGCACCTTTCACAATAAAAATTTAATTATTATTTTTTCAAAAATACATTTAATTATGAACTATTTATACAAAAGAAAATTCAATATTTTATTATTCTCATTTCATTATTTTTATATTCTTTTCTTTAAAATAAATATAATTATGAACTAACTCTTTAGAAAAATTCAGTATTCCATAATTTCCATTGCATTATTTATATATTTAAATAATGCTATTCTATAATTTCCATTCCATTATTTATATATTTATACATTATATCTTTAAAATAATTTGCATTATAATAAAAAATGAGTATGTATAAATAATTTCACATAATTAATTAATTAGTTAACTATATTAATTAATATAGATTTATTTATAAATAAATCTAATTATAAATTTATTAATCAATATAAACTTATTAATTATTTTTTATAAATTAATATAATTATAAAGGGTTTTTTTATAATGAAAATTTCAAAATCAATTCTTTATGTCAATTAATAATGTCATCTTCAAATATATTCAAAAACTGTCTAATATTAAAATACTCTTAAAGCCTTAAACATCCCCTATTAAATGGATTTCCATCAAATTTTGTATTGATTTTATACAAAATTTGGAAGGAACGAGTCTTATTTAAAAAAAATAACAATACTTTATATTGAAAATATATGAAGATCATTACAACACTTTTCTAAACTGAAAGTAACCATCATCAACAAACCAGGCCATGCTAACCAAGGCATTTATCCAAGTGAGCCAACACGGTCACAAAATAAACTTACAGGAAGAAACCAAAATATTTTAAATCTACCAGCTAGATGATAAGCTGCTTGAGAAATAAAAATTTGCCACAAACAGAAACACATACAAACACATACAGTGCTGATGAGAACAGTATAAACCATATAGCTACTGTTGTTGACTAGTGAAAGAAAAACAACAATATATACATGCTTTGTTGGCACTAAACATAGATAACAAAAGTAAAATATAACCAAGCCCATATGCTATTGTAATGTCCCAAAAATAGTAAAATAAAAACAAAAAATTCTACTTGCTAGCCTGCCTAACATAGTCAATATAATTACAAAATTAACTTTAGCACTGTGAAAGGTATTGGTACTTGATTTCAGTATCTGAAAGTCTATGGAACCTAGCAAGGTGGTTATTTTGTTAGTCATGTTTTCTTTGGGGAAGAAATTATGTTAAGTGTGTTGCTATGGAAAATTTAACTTGTAAGAGTAGTACCAGTAATCTCTCTTTCTCTTGTATGATCTAAATGCATGTTACAATTATAAACTGGCCACATGTCATCCTTAGGCAAGATGGACTTGATGAAAAGAGTTGAAAATACCCTGGCATCTTTGGATGGATCTAAGCACCCTTGTCAGAACCGCCAAGAGGTAAGGTGTGGGTGTTTTGAAAACTGTGGACTTACTTAGCGATTTTGCTAATACCTATCTACTTGTTTGACTCTTGTAGGTGTATCTTGGTGGCCATCCTTGGAACAACTGATCCAGATATTAGGGGATGAGACTCGGAAGACTTGAATGCCGAGAGAGGAGGAGAAGAGATAGCTTCAAAACTGAAGCGAACAATGAACCAGCTGTGAGAAAGACAAAGTAGTGAGATCTGGGCTATGAATATCATATATGGACAAACATAGAATAAATATGCCACATGGAGGGGTGAGGCTCAAAGAGGGTTCTTTGAGCCTCACCTCTCAAACTATACTAAGAAAGACACTCAGAACCAATACCCCAATAATAACTCAATAAAATAAGAGAAATCTAGGATAGAAACCAAATGAGTAACTTGTTATCTTGAGAAGGCTTGCTAGGACTTTATATAGCATTATTACAATGTGTCTTGAGGCCATACCATGGACCAAAAACATGTACCACCAAATACCATGGATATGAGAGAGTGGCCTCTCCATTTAATTTTTTTATGATGAATGGCAAAGGGTGGACTCTCCATTTAATGCTTTTATGATAAATGGGAGAGGGTGGCCTCTCCATTTAATGCTTTTATGGCTTATACATCCGAATTTAGACCATATGCCCCCTAAAATTCGGATCATTCCTCCCCCCTTAGAAAATGATGGTCCCCATCATTTCATGTTAAAAAGAGACCCATGATTACAATGTGCTAGTTACCAATGAAGAGAAGGGTTTTGTGTGGTTGACCCATAACCTTGGGTTTTGCGAGGTTGACCCATAACAATGGGTTTTGCAAGGGTGACCCATAACCATGATGGCAATGGCAAGCTTGATTCCAATGAAGAGAAGAGTTTTGTGTGGTTGACTCAGAACCATGGGTTTTGTGTGGTTGACCCATAACCGTGGGTTTTATGTGGTTGACCCATAACCATGGTGGAAATGGCAAGCTTGTTTCCACTGAAGAGAAGGGTTTTGTGTGGTTGACCCACAACCATGATTACAATACATAACTATGGGTTTTGTGTGGTTGACCCATAACCATGGGTTTTGTGTGGTTAACCCATAACCATGGGTTTTGTGTGGTTGACCCATAACCGTGATTACAATACATAAATGTGGGTTTTGTGTGGTTGACCCATAACCGTGATTACAATACATAAATGTGGGTTTTGTGTGGTTTCCCCCATAACCATAGGTTTTGTGTGGTTGACCCAGAACCATAGGGTTTGTGTGGTTAACCATAACCATGATTACATTAAGATTTTAAAAAATTGAAAATTCATGATCTTTGGTGCAGTTGATGTCTTGCTGCAAATCCATTCATAGCTTCTTATGCATGGACTGAAATTGAATTCCATTGAAGACCCATTTGAGATCTTGAAGACACCTTTCCATCCATATAACATACTTTCTCCGAGGTGGCCCAGAGATTGAGAAAATGTTTGTTGAAGTTTAAGAGACGCACACACACTATTTTGTAGACATATGTTGCTTCAATCGATGATATCTCTCAAACCAGAAAGCCAAATGGAAAACCACAAAATACCCATTTTAGCTGACGGAAATATATTTCCAATAAGCTATGGTAGATCCTCTAAGACATTTTGTGGAGTATTTAGCACTTGTTTAAAGTTGTTGTACGTCCGGCCGCATTGTGTACAAATGTGTACTGCTTCAAATAAACATATCTCACAAACTAGAAAACGAAATGAAATTCCATGAAATACCCATTTTAGCTGACGAAAGGATATTTCCAATGAGCTATTATAGAGCCTCTCAGACATTCTGTGGAGTCTGTAGCACTTGTTTAAAGTTGTTGTATGTCTGGTCGTATTATGCACAAACATGTGCTACTTCAAACAAGCATATCTCACAAACCAAGAAACGAAATGAAATTCTGTGAAATACCCATTTGAGCTGACAGAAATACCTTTTCGATGAGATATGGTAGAGCCTCTAAAATATCCTGTGTAGTCCATGGAACCTGATCAAAGTTTGATGAATGTGAGAGTGTTGAGTATAGAGATGCCAAGGGTTTGTAGAGAAGCAAGGGTTGTTGGAGAGGTTGTAGAACCTCCGTTGAACCCGCATCATGATTCAAAATATTGTCCCGATGGAGAGCATACTTGCTCTGATGCCACTGATCCTGATCTTGGGGGCTGAGACCTGGAAGACTTGAATGCTGAGAGAGGAGGAGAAGAGATAGCTTCAAAACTTAAGCGAACAATGAACCAGCTGTGAGAAAGACAAAGTAGTGAGATATGGGCTATGAATAGCATAGATGGAAAAACATAGAATAAATATGCCTCTCAAACTATACTAAGAAAGACACTCAGAACCAATACCCCAATAATAACTCAATAAAATAAGAGAAATGTAGGATAGAAACCAAATGAGTAACTTGTTATCTTGAGAAGGCTTTGTAGGCCTTTATATAGCATTATTACAATGTGTCTTGAGGCCATACCATGGGCCAAAACAATGTACTACCAAATACCATGGATATGAGAGAGTGGCCTCTCCATTTAATGTTTCTATGATGAATGGGAGAGGATGGCCTCTCCATTTAATGCTTTAATGGCCTTATATAAGGGCCTCACTTGATGTCGCCATTGGGTGAGGAAAGCAGGTAACATAAAAGGATCATATGAATAGCAATAGACCCTGATAACAGTGCCATGCTTCAACAAGAACAAGTTTCCCACTCTTTTCTGCATGGAGGGTTGTAACAAATCTTTCATTTCTAGCAGCACCCAAGGTAGCCTTTTTTGGAAGAAAATGAAGTAGACCTCTGACATAAGGTCATTCATGAATGCTTTATAATATGAATACATTTCTTTGGTGAGGTGCAACTCTGGCACCTGTAGGTTCTCTTCATGTGATACTAGGAACATCTTCAATAAGTATGATTGGAATCTGAAAGTCTTTGTCTTAGGGAATTCTACTAGCTGAGAGTGAATTAATCCAGCCAAAGCTTGGTCAAACTTGAGACATGCACACTGGGTGTTGATGAATATGTAACTTCGGAATGTATTTCACATATATGTATATTGTATTCCTATAGAGATGTTATTATTCCTATATATAGAAGTGTCATCATTTATATTGTAAGTGTCGTAACTTATACTTGATGGGTTATTAAACCACCTTGTTGGGGTCGGCCCTGTATAAGTCATGTGGGTCAAAGGGTTATTAGACCACCCTATTGGGGTTCGACCATGTGGGTCAAAGGGTTATTAGAACACCCTAGTGGGGGTGGGCCTAGTGAGAATTATGTTAAGTGGTTAAGTTGAGGCCGACCTAGTTGAGTAAAGGTCAAGTCAAGTTAGTGTATAAATAGAGAGTGTGTCTCTCTCATTTTACACATTCTATTCTCTCACTCACACTTTGGAGAGTGGCACACTTGTGGAGGAGGAGGCTTTGCTACTAGGAGAAGACTATCTATTTTATTCTGGTTGTATCATTGCTTTATCTATCTCTGAGGAAGTTATTGGGGTTTTTCACCATGATGGTTTTCCCCAAGTAAACTCTGTGTCTCTTGTGTGCTTGCATTATTGTGTCCATGATTGATATGTAGTAGATTTGCTGTACATATTGTTCTCTCAGTTAAGATCCTAGATCAGATTGATGTATATTCTGAAAATTTAACATGGTATCAGAGCTAGCCTGAAAGAAGGCATGATATGGCATGTATGACACTTGTTGCACTTACGATGCTAGGGCTTGATATAGCAAAAACTAGTCATCGTAGCACTTTCGCTATAAATCCGTTTTGGCGAAGTGTTCGGATCTGAAACTTTTACAGGTCGAAGATCTGATACCCATGTACCTTATGTCCAAAGGAACACCTCTAATTCGTTGTACTTTGTGAGTTATGATCTGTAAAATATAGGGTTTCTGCCTCTTCCAGATCTGAGTCAAAATTAGGTGACCTTGGGAAAAGGTCATAACTTGGGCTAGAAAGCTCCAAATGAAATTTCATAAAAAGTGACAGGTAGTACACATATTGTACTATATCAAAAAATGTTTTCAGAGGCCGAAGTTGAACCAGTGACATGTGGCACGCCGTACAAGTTTTCTCTCCTGTATTATCCCATAAATAGGTCACGTTGCAACACTTGGCATAAATCTCTCTCAGAGAATCCAATTGCGGTTAGGCCTATTAGGATGGAAATATAATAGGTAGGGCTATCTCAATAAAAATGTTCAGAGGGCTAAGTTGAACTTGTGGCATGTGGCACGCCGTACAAGTTCGCTCTCCTGTATTTTCCCATAAACAGGTCATGTTGCGACACTTGGCATAAATCTCTCTCAAAGAATCCAATTGAGGTCAAAACTATCGGAATGGAAAGATAACAGGTCGGGCTATCTCAGAAAAAAATTTCAGACCCTGTGGATCGAAAATTTCAGAGTTACACCAGAAACAATCAGGTACATATTTATGTCAAAACAGAATTATTTTTGAGCACCTTCATTCACGGCTTCTAGAATTTAGGGCTTCGGAGAAAGTTGGAATTTTTGTAATCAGAGACCACGGGTGGATGCTACTCATCAAAATTAAAATTTAGAGACCAAGATCATATTTTTTGGTTGGGCATAAGGTCGGGCTTGATCAAACCCCAGTTCGGGACTTTGATCGGAAAGATGAAAAATTAGGGCTTCTGCAAAACTTGGAATTTTGGAAATCTGTGACCACGGCTGGAAGCTCCTCAGAAAAATCGAAGCTTAGAGCTTTGAATCAAATTTTTTGGTTGGGTGAAGCTTCGGGAAACTCAAACCCTAATTCAGGGTCGTGCCAAGTGAATCCGGAAATCTAAAAGGCAATTTCGAGGGGTGAAACTTTGCACTTTTCAAATTCTGAATATACCAACTTGATAAGCTCATCAAGGTGCATATTTCTATCCTTTCAGAAGTTTGAAATTCAAAGTTTGAATTTATGGGGTTTCTTTGACAAACCCTAATCGAGCTCGAGGTCGAGTTCTTGCAAATCAAGTGGATTGGGTTAATCCTAGAAGAAGATGGATTGGTCACCTGCATAAGTGAAGAAGTTCCTCTCTTAGAGGGAGATGAGGCTAAGGCCTTCCATAAGAAGATTACAAGCAATCTTGACAGGTATGGCTTACAGGTATGTTTCAAGGTTAAGTTTATCATATGTTTGTCTTCATATCATTACAATACAATCTTAATTAATTACTGGACTTGTCGTATCACCTTAATAGAAGATATTCATTGATTAAGGTTTTGACACTTATGATTGTACTAATGCATTGTGATGTTGTATGAGGTTTATGTTGTTTGTTAACACAAAAGGTACACCAAGAAAGTCAAATCATGTTCTACTTCAAGAACATATGCTCATGGTGACATGAAGACAAAGATTCATCCATTGTCATGGATCACATAGACGATCTACTTTCGAGGTATGTATAACTTATGAGACATGCAGGTTACTAGCACAAGTCACTGAAGAGAACGAGAAGACATTATGCGGGTATGTTAGACATAACTAGCTAGCATGCTAATCCAGGTATGTTTTTCCTATATCAAGCTAGAATCCTACCTTGTGTTAGGATCTTATAATCTTGTGTTGTTGATAATGATTATTCATGAAGTCATAGGTTTGAATAATCATGGTTGTATGCATATTATGTTTCTTACCATAATTGATGATTCAACTAACCAGAAGAGTCCTATGATCAAATAAGAATGTGTATGAGTAAAAGAAGACTTCCCTGAAACCTTGAATACTAATGCTTATTATCTGTGAATGATCATGAATATACATGTTTAAGATTATTGTGTTTTGATAGTATTAATATTATACTAATAAATGTGTGATTATGTATGAGACCTCCAGGATAACACAATGATGATACTAATAAGCATGCATAGTGATTAAGGATGGATGTAAGTTCAAGGACAGGTAATCCAGGAAGCAAAGATCAAGAGGGAGCACACTCCAGTTGTTCCTGCAAGAAAGCAAAGGAGCACACTTCAGTAGTTTTTGCAAGGATGCAGATATTCAGAGGGAGTTGACCACTTCTCACAATCCACATAAGAATGGAGTTGCAGAAAAGAAGCAAAGACTAAGAGGGAGTCAACCCAACAAACAAACAAAGATAAGTATTTGAATTGTCATTACTTGCATATTTTATTGTTTAAATAATATTGTTCAATAACGTATATACTGATGTTCCTCGAATTAGGTTGTGTATTATGCATATTAGAATAGTTGCATTGATGAACAGTATACTACTAATATGCATGGGTAAGTGGCCTATGGCACTGTACAACATTACATTGCTACTTATCTAGAATGAAACTTCTTTGCTGACATGTTGGGAGTTGTGCACACTTTTAACAATGTTCTGGTAGAGATTGGAAGGCATCTAGAAAGTTACGGGATATGGATAAATGTTGTATTGAAGCATTGGCTAAGAGAATTGCATGATTGTATGACATATTTATTTATGTTTAAGAATTTGTTCTTAAAACTATAAGATCTTTTCTAATCATGCAATTTAACTTGTTGTGTAGGAAAGATCGTATGCCATCACCTACAAAGGAAGAACTACAACATTTGTTCAGCAACAAAATTATCTATTGAAGATATTGAAATTCCCAGGATATGGGAAGAATGCCATGATCCGTTGATCATGAAGAATGATGTTTGGGATGTAGTCCCAAGACCTGAAGGGAAGTTTGTTATGAATTCCATATGGATCTATTAAGATCAAGCATGCTACAGATGGAAGCATAGAGAAATATAAAAGTGATGAAATAGAAGATACACCAGATGGATTTCAAGACAGCTTTCTTGAATGGTGTAGTTGAAGAAGAAGTGTATGTGGAGCATCCACTTGGTTCTGAGACACATGACAGGGAGTCATATATGTGTAGAACTTGCGTATGATGCACCACTTTCTAGGTATGGAGGTGTGGCAGAGTGTAGATGGAATCTTCCTTGGACAAGGGAAGTATGCAGTAGAGATCCTGAAGAGGTTTGGGATGATGGACTGCGAGGCTATGTCATCGAACCTGAAGCTTCTGTGTGATGCTTCATCTGAACCAATTGATGTCACTATGTATCGTCAGATGATTGGGTCCTTGATGTTCCTGACAAACATGAGACCAGATATTTGCTTTGCGGTGAACACATTGATCCAGTTCTTGACAGATCTGGGGAGTGTTCACCTGGTTGTTGTAAAGCATATTCCTAGGTACCTAAAAGGTACAGTGGATTATGGGCTCAAGTATGAAGCGAATCAAAAGTTTAACCTGCAGGGTTATGTTGATTCAGATTGGGCAGGCAGTGCTGCAGATAGAAAGAGCACATCTGGGTGCTGCTTCAGTATAAGATTAGGTGTGATCTCTTGGTTCAACAAAAAGCAGTCCTGCGTAGCACTGAGTACAACTGAGGCAGAGTATGTTGCAGCCTGTTCATCTACTTGTGAGGAAGTATGGATACAGAAGCTACTGTCTGAGTTATTTGATCTCTCGTTGGATGCTACTGGTATCTTTTGTGATAACCAGAGTTGTGTGAAGCTGTCCGAGAACCCAGTGTTTCATGACAGGTCGAAACACATAGAGATCAAATATCACTATATCAGGGATATGGTGCAGAGAGGAGCTGTGAAGCTCCTGTACATTACGACGGACGAGCAGATTGCAGATGTGCTGACAAAGCCACTAGCCAGGGTGAAGTTCGAGTACTTTAGGGAGAGGCTTGGTGTTCTTCATATTGATGACACTTCGAGGAAGAAGTGATGGACACATTTGCAGAATCCATTCCAAGCATGTTGGAAGTAGGATCCTTCACATGGATGTGGATGTAATCGTTGGATGATGAGCATCAGGATGATGCTCCAGTTACTGCTCTGTATACGCATCATGTTGGATGCTGGATATGATCGGTTGGATCATTTATATATGTACGCATCATGTTGGATGTTGGATATGATCAGTTTGATCATTTATATGTATATGTATGTATGCATCATGTTGGATGTTGGATATGATCGGTTGGATCATTTGTATGTATTTTGTATATGCATCATGTTGGATGCTTGGACCATGTATCTGTATATGTATCAGGTGGATACATTGTATGATCAGGTGGATCATGTATGGTGATATGTATCATGTATTTGTATTTGTATTAGGTGGATACACTGTATGATCAGGTGGATCATGTATGATGATATGTATCAGGTAGATACTTGGTATGCATCAGGTAGATGCATTGTATGATCAAGTGGATCATGTATGGTGATATGTATCATGTATTTGTATTTGTATCAGGTGGATACACTGTATGATTAGGTGGATCATGTGTTATGATATGTATCAGGTAGATACTTGGTATGCATCAGGTAGATGCATTTTATGATCAAGATGATCATGGATGATGAGCTTCAGGATGTTGCTCCAGATGACATGCAGCAAGATGTTGCAGTGATGATGATCAGGATGATCATGTGTACATCAGGATGATGTTTGGTGAGTATCAGGTTGATACTCTATGGCCGTGGAACAGGTTGTGCAGATAAGCATGTAATTTGTGCCCTGGGAGATTTACAGATAGTCTTTCGAGGTTTTTCCTATGGCATGTAATTTGTACCCTGGGATATCTAGCAAATGCTCTTTCGAGGTTTTGCTTGGGAGGACATATAATTTGTGCCCTGGGAGATTTGTAGATAGTATTTCGAGGTTTTGCCTATGGCATGTAATTTGTGCCCTGGGATATCTGGCAGATGCTCTTTCGAGGTTTTGTCCTATGGCATGTAATTTGTGCCCTGGGAGATCCGATAGGTTGAGCCGTGTGCTCGTAATCAGTCCTGGGATGCTCTTTCGAGGTTTTGCCATGACCACATGTAATTTGTGTACTGGGAGATCTGATAGGTTGATCCTTGTGCTTGTAATCAGTTTTGGGATGCTCTTTCGAGGTTTTGTTGTGACCACATGTAATTTGTTCCCTGGGAGATCCGATAGGTTGAGCCTTGTGCTCGTAATCAATCCTGGGATTCTCTTTCGAGTTTTTGTGGTTGGGTCACATGTAATAAGTCCTGGAGATCTGGACAGGATGAGAAAGGCCTCAGATGCTCTTTAGGGTTCTTGCTAGTCGAGAGACTCTTTTAAGGTTTTGTGACGCACGTAATAAGTCCTGAGATTTCCATAGTATGGCCAGTGATGACGAAGACCTGTAGGTGGTGGGCCTACATCCAGTATGAAAAAGGACTGGCTCTGTAGAAATTCCTATGATGAGTAGATTCATAGATTGATTGAGATAGCAGCAGCAGTGACAATGATGATGACTCAATGACGATTATCCAGTGACGATGATCCAAAGAAGAAGACTTGTGCTAGAAGACCTGTGTCGAGAAATACCTTCCTAGTTAAGAGGGAGTGTTGATGTATATGTAACTTCGGAATGTATTTCACATATATGTATATTGTATTCCTATAGAGATGTTATTATTCGTCTATACGGAAGTGTCATCATTTATATTGTAAGTGTCGTAACTTATACTTGATGGGTTATTAGACCACCTTGTTAGGGTCAGCCCTGTATAAGTCATGTGGTTCAAAGGGTTATTAGACCACCCTATTGGGGGTCGGCCATGTGGGTCAAATGGTTATTAGACCACCCTAGTGGGGGTCAGCCCAGTCAACATTATGTTAAGTGGTTAAGTTGAGGCCGACTTGGTTGAGTAAAGGTCAAGTCAAGTTAGTGTATAAATAGAGAGTGTGTCTCTCTCATTTTACACATTCTATTCTCTCACTCACACTTTGGAGAGTGGCACACTTGTGGAGGAGGAGGCTCTGCTACTAGGAGAAGACTATCTCTTGTATTCTGGTTGTATCATTGCTCTATCTATCTCTAAGGAAGTTATTGGGGTTTTTCACGTTTATGGTTTTCCCCAAGTAAACTCCGTGTCTCTTGTGTGCTTGCATTATTGTGTCCATGACTGATATGCTGTATATTTGATGTACATGTTGTTCTCTCAGTTAAGATCCTAGATAAGATTGAAGTAAATTCTGAAAGTTTAACATTGGGTAGGCAGGTTGGGGTCCTTTGGCTTAATAGGGAAAGTACTTAAAACAAACATCAAGCTTATCAAGGGCTCAGTTATATACTCGTCGCTATCTAACCCTAAGAACTGGGCCAACATGGTAATAACACACTTTGATTCTTCCTTAAAAAATTTGGCTTCACCAGGGAAAGGTATTCCCTAGAAAGAGGCATTTGGCTGTAGGGAAGCATGGAAAAAACTCTGTTTCAATGGAATTGGGGAAATCCTATAGTGTTGGATTAGGGTTTCCTTCTTGTAGTTTTTGTATTTTTGACAAACCTCGGTTGGAATGGCCAGGGCTTTTCTCATAGTGAGGGAGTTTACATAACACAAAAATATTGACGTGGAGGCATCTATGATCACTCTTTGATTTGGGGAGTAGTTTCAGACGCACCATTCTACAAATTCAGGACAACATGGGGTTTGAATGGATGTGAATAAGTGGAAGAGAGAGTGATAAACCCTATGAACGTCTATGCGTTGGGCCCTTATGACCTCCAATCTCTCTTTAGCAGTCTCTATGGAGCTGCTAATCAGCATAGTATCATAGACATCACAGTCTTTATCCTCCACCAGCTCACTTATCTTTTGGTGCTCAAAACCTAGGGGTTCCACAGATCCATCCATTTAAAGACTTTAGCAAGGAGGTGGATGGCCTACCTGGTTGTTTAACAGCTGGTTTGAGCTCCTGGGCTCCTAGTTGGTTTGTCAGCTCCTGTAGGGTCCACTCCTATTGGTTTTCGATACAAATAGGACAAAAGGGATTCGGATCTCCGTACAGGCGATCCCCTTTTATATTATTAACCTTGCCATATCATACCTACAGCTGTGATAGTGATGGAGCTATGCTAACCGTTCATCCATGAGATTGATCATGAGCCGTAGATCTCCTTAGTCTTTACCTCCATCATCCTCTGCGGCTTCTATCTCTACTAAGTGCCATCTTGCTAGCACCTTTGATCTGTCAAAACATTGTGAGCTATCGATCTAGTCCCTACCTAGATCTCGGTCGTCCCAAGCTACAGTCTTTACTGAGTTCATAGATTTTGGGCCCGTTGATTTCACATGCAAGCTGGATTTGCGAAATTACATCTAGCCATTGATCTTCCTCCCGCCAGATATACACCATTGGAAAGTACGGGGTCTACCAAAAAGTTTGCAAATATGAAAATCACATTTCTTCACGCATGTCAAAAACGTGAACAACTTCCTGACCGTAGAACTGCACCAACGACCGTTGATCAAGCCTTTAAAGTGCCTATAGGCTAACACTCCCTCCTGCACTAAAACAACATCCTTATTTCGTGAAGCATGTTTATGGCCGTATATATTCACCACCGACAATCTAGACCATCCATAGATGACGCCGCATAACTGTAGGTATATTTTCACTATTTTACCTCTATTTGCAATATTTCAGACCTTGGATTTTATTTTCTCCTTCTCTTATCCACAATTATCTATCCAAATATACCCCTTAGCGATATCACGGACTATTTGACTCAGACCACTGAGGCTTTCTTCATTCTCTTCAGGGATTCCACCTCCCACTTCACCCAGGACAAAACTAGTGCCAACAACTGGCTCCAATTGTGGATGTTATCCTCCGACTGAGGTAGCAAAGACCCTGCAGACTAGTGCCTGATCCATTGGGCTATCTCCCAGAACTCAGAGCTATGTTCTTTCTTTCTCTGCTCATGAAAACAAAAATAAAATGAGTGGCTTTCCTCCAAGTCTTAGGGCCTTCTCCTCAGGATTCAAACCCTTTGGTCCACCATTTAGCTAAAATGTAAATGCAATACAACATATGCAAAAATATGTACAGATTATGATACAAGGGTTACCTGTCATCCTCGGGATAGGTAATGCTTCAAAAACCTCCCATTAACTAGACCTCCTGTAAAAGGAGACCCATCCTGATGCTCTAGAATGAAAGAATTTATTACTCTATTTGCTGCAATGAAATATGGGCCCACCCACATATGATCAAACTTTCCATGCTTGTCTTCCCTGGTAGCATCCCATTTTAGGACCAAATCATTAACCTGAAACTGCTCCTCTTTGACCTTCCTGTCAAAGGTATTCTTCATTTTCTCTTAGTGTACCTGCACTTTGTCATAATCTTTATCTCTAAGCTCATTCAATTCTATTATCTGGTTCACTCTTCTTTGCATATGGTTGAGTTCATCTTCCTGCCCCTGTAACAAATTCATAACTGACACCCCCAAGGATGTGGGAAAAACAACTTCTGCTCCATATACCAGCTAAAATGGTGACATCCCAATAACCCTCTTAGTACTGATCATATCAGCCCACAAAGCATATTTCAATTTTGTGTGTCAGGCTCTTTTGTTATCCTCCAAGGGCTTCTTAATTATCCTCACTAGGATCTTGTTAGAAGACTCTACCAGTCCATTTCCTTGTGGATAGTATGCAGTGGAATGTCTTAGGATTATGTGGTATTTGTGATAGAAATTGATCATTTTCTTGGACTTAAAAGCAGCTGCATTGTCTATTACAATCCTCTTGGGGCACCCAAATCTGGCAAAAATGTTTTCCTCCAAAAAATCCATGATAACATTCTTAGTTTCCATCCTGGCAGGTATGGCCTCAATCCATGTAGTAAAATAATATGTGGCTGTAAGGATCCACTTGTGCTGACCAGAAGAGTTTGGGTTTATCTCCCCAATGAAGTCCAGCCCCCATTGTTGAAAGGGTGCTTCCACTAAAATTGGGTTAAGGGGAAGTGAAACCAACTTCCTCTTTCCATCGACGATCTGACATTGATGGCAAGTAACAATCTCTTTATATACATCCGCAAATAGAGAAGGCCAATAGAACCCATCCCTCATAATTTTGTTGGCTGTAACCTTCCATGAATGGTGACCCCCACAATATCCCTTATGAAAGTCTTTCATTGTTTGTTGAGCTTCATTTTCCAACAAGCAATTCAATAATACTCCACCAGGGTCTTTCCAATACAAGTATTGGTTCATGATGCAGAATTTGGAAGCCTTCAATTTTACAGACCTGGCCCTTGTTTTTCTCAACCCTGTAGGGGATTGCAGATTTTGCAACACATACACAATGTCAGTATACCAAGGAGACATAGAAAATTCTGGCATTACCTGCACTCCTGCATCCAGCTGGTTTGAGTGGCTAGACAGGAAATTGAGCTGTAAAGATTCACAATTAGCTTCAATCATCATTGTTTCCAGCCCTTGTCCTTTAATCAGCTTAGTAGGCTTGATCTCAAGGTCATATTCCAACAAAACAATAATCCACTTTGCCCTTTTCCCTTCAGGATTTGGTTGGGTAAGGATGCTCTTCAGTGCATTATTTGGGGCATGTGCAATAATATGTGAATGCAGGATGTATACTCTGAAATATTTCAAGGACTTCACCAAAGCATATGCTTGCTTCTCCATTATGTCATATTTTAATTCCCCATCTCTCAACACCCTATTGAAAAATGCAATGGGCTGCTCAACCTTCTGGTCATTATTCTGCAATAGGACTCCAACCATGGTGTGTTCAGATGCATAAGAAAAAATCATGAAATCTTTGGTAAAATCTGGGCTTGATAGGACTAGGGCCTCAGTGATGGCTTTCTTAATGCCCTTGAATGCTTCCCTGGCCTCTTCTGTCCATTTTATCTGACTTTCCTTTCTCAACATGTTCGTAATGTTTCTCATTATTTCTACAAAACCTGGGATGAACCTTCTTAGGAAACCTACTTTTCCAATGAAGGACTGTACCTCTTTCTTTCTCCTTGGCTCTCCAACTTTCAGGATTGCACTGACCCTTTCTAGGTCAATCTTGATAACATTATTTGAAATAATATGCCTAAGGATCTTTGCTTCTTCCAATGCAAAATTTGACTTTTTTGGGTTAAGATAAATACCATATTTCCTGCATTTGATGAAGACCTTCTCCAAATGCTTAAGGTGCTCTCTATCACACCTGGAATAAACTTTTATATCATCCATATAAACCACCACAAACTTGTCTTTCTCCTCAACAAAGGCTATGTCCATTGCTCACTGGAATGTGTCTCTTGCATTCATCAACCCAAAAGGCATTTTTGCATACATAAATTTTCCCCAAGGAGTAGTGAAGGTAGTCTTTTCTTGGTCTTCTGGGCACACTTTAACTTGATTATACGTTGAGAACCCATCCATGGTTGAGATCCTCTCAACTCTTACCACCTTCTACAGAATATGCTCCATCATTGGAAATGGGTAGTTATCTTTCAATGACACCTTGTTAAGATTCCTGAAGTCTATACAAATCCTGATTTCACCATTCTTCTTTCTGACAGGTACTAGATTAGCTATCCACTTTGAAAATATCAGGGTGAAAATGATCTTGGCATTGAGCAACTTCCTAATTTCCTTCTCTATTATAGGTAGTAATTTTAGGTTTATTCTTCTCAGCTTCTTCCTATAAGGCTTCTCCCTAGGCTTGATTGGAATTGAATGCTGTATGATGGAAGTGTCATATTCCTTTAGGTCCTCATAGCTCCAATCGAACACATCAGCATATTTTTTCATCAATTTTACATATTCGACCCTTTCTTTAGCAAGTAGTTTTTTGGACATTTTTACAATTCGAGGTGTCTCCTCTGTGCCTACGTTCTGGTCTTCCATAGCATCATTTGCAGGTTCGACTTTAGGATTTTTAGCTACGTCGTTCTGGTCGAACAACTTCTCTAGGGGTATCAAGCCTTTAGGGATAAAGTTACTCTTCAGCTGAATAATATCCTTTCCCCCTAACATATATTTCCATCCTTTTCCTCCAGCCTTTTCATCTTCTGCCTACTCTTCGCCCAGGAAGCTCTCTAGGTTTTCATTTTTTGTGTCAACCTCAACATTTGCAAATTCATCAGACAATTCTAAAAACCTTTTAATCTGCATGTCATGATCAAATACCTTCCAATATTTGGAATTGTCAACAATTGATGGCCTGTTCACTATCTCTACTTCATACTTTGTTTGGGAATAGATAGGGGTCTTGAAACCCCCAGCAGTAGTGGCCAAGGATTTTTCCACCTGATTCTCAATTCTGGGTATTACCCTAATCTTGTGCTCTGAGAAATGGTTACCTAACATATCCCATACTTCATTCCTATACGCTCACATCCTGGGATGTTTTGTCTTGTAGTTGTCATTTACTTTGTTTATCACCAAATCTGAGTCCCCAAATACGTGTATATTCTTTGTTCCCATGTCTTTCAAGGCCTGCAAACCCAACAACATTGCCTCATACTCTGCTACATTGCTAGTGCACTCAAAAGTCAATTTATATGATAAGGTTTTAAATTCCTTGTCAGGAGGGATGATCCAGACTCTTGCACGAGCACCATTTTTGGTCAAAGACCCATGGAAATACATTGACCACAAACCTTCTTTGTTTTTCTTCTTTTCCAAGGCCTCTTGTCTTGCTACAAATTCCTTATCTTCCTCCACTTCCATGTGTATAGGAATCTTAGGATCAATTTGTGGCCCATCATTAAAAAATATGGAAGACCCCAAGTCAGTTTCAACAGCATAGATGGGATGATTCTCAGGTTTATCCTGGATACTAAGCATGTAGGCCTATCTCTTCTCTCTGTATAATCTCCTATTTCCTCCAAACAGAGGTATGATGGCATATGACCAATCCAGCTGGATAATTCCTCTCAATTTTGATGCCCAAGATCTTGACAGCAGTATACCAAATTTTGCAGGAATGTCAGCCACCACCACATCCATCACAATACTCTTGGCTGGAAGTTGTGTAAGGGTCACTACCATGTTCTTTATCAATCCAAAACATTTGACCTTTCTTGAGTGAAAAGAGTACAGGTCTTTGTAGGGTCTAGTAACCTCTAAATTGAAGTTGGCTACCAATACTTTTTTGGGCATTAGATTATGAGATGCACCAGATTCTATCAGTGCATTGAGTAAAATAATTTCATGAACATTCAAACTCAAATAGAATGGGGGAACATCTTCATCATCTGCATCTTCAAGCTTGGTTCCAAAAACACTGGTGGGAGCATCATTTGTCACTTCTAAAATGTCTTGCTGACAATCACCCTGACCTTTGACCATGTTGGTAATCTCTTCCCTGTATTCATTGTCCCTTAGAAGCTCATTAAAAGGGATAGAGATTTTGACCTTTGACATCTCATCCTTTAAACTAAAAGATGAGACTGGCTTGCTTACTTCAATGGGCTCTGACTGCCTGCTTTCCTTTGGTTGTTGTCCTTTATTTTCAGGGCTCTTTTTTGCAGCAGCTTCTTGTTGTTTTTTCTTTCTATTTTCTGGGCTCTGCTGAGTACTCGAAGATTGGTTTTGATTAGACTTTCCTTTTTTTATTGTCACATCTTGATTTCTCATCTTCAAATTTCTTTGAAAGTCATTCACTACATTTTGATAGCCCATTTGATACTGTTTCGAGTCCAGTTCAGGAATGGGAACAACATTTTCCTTGATGAAGAAATCATGCTCTCTCTCAGTCAAATATATCTCATGGTCAAGGTCATCAAAATGCTAAATCTTATCACCTACTGGGTCTTCTTTCCCTTCTTCATCCACCAAGTTCTATGGGAAGGGGGGTCTTATTTGTTGGTCATCAAGGTTCCTTTGATTTCTTTGAGGAAATGGTCTCCTAAAGTTAGGGCTCCTCACTTGATTTTTAGGTTGCTCTCTGTTCGAAGGCTTGTTATCTAAGGCCAACCTGTCCATCAACTTCTCCATTGTCTTCATCATCATCTCGAACTTAGAATCACTGTATGAGGAAGGGGTGGAAGTGGATGGTTGGTTCTCTACTTTCTTCTTATATGTTTCTGCTTTACCTTTCAACTTCCCTGAGGCCATCATGTTTGATTCTACCTCCAAAGCATCTTTAAACATAACTGATAAGGTAGGTGATTTTATCTCCCTTAGCATAGATGAGAAATCTCCTCAAACAAATCTGCATAATGCAGCTTAGCAGCACCTATTGGGGGTTTTGTGTCAGCTGGGATTGAGTTACACCCTCATGAACCTACTAGAAAAATTATGCAGATATTCAAAGTTCCCTTTCTTTAAATGGTTGTATTGGGATAGTATTTGTGAGGGACTTTTTACTGCTTCCCACCTATCTAAAAAAATGTTTGAAAGGTTGTAAATGTAAGGATAGATGCATCTGGTAAATATATGAACCATCTCTTAGCTTATCCAGATAAAATTTGTGCAAACAACCTCATCTTAGCATCCTCATAGTCTACTTCCTCCAAATCAGTAAAAACATCAAACCTCTCCACATGTTGTCTTGCTGAAAAGTCTCCTTCTCCATCGTAGAAGATAATTCTCTGTGAGTAATTTTTAGGGAGGTCATGTAAAACAGATGGCAAGTCCAAAGGTGTAAACTTGGATTCCATTGGCCTGGGTGGATTTTGGGCTATAGGAGGGATATTTTAAAGGATATTCTGAGGAGTATTTTGAGTCAAGTTTGTAGTATATGACTGAGAGGTCAAGGAGTGTTGGTCCCCCTTTCCAACCTTCACAATACTTTGCAAATTATACCACACATGATCTAGCATATATGACTCAAGGTTATCTTGATTCAGTTCAACTAGCTTGAGATCTAGTTCTGATTTTGACTTTAATAAGGTCCTCCCAATGTCCACCTCTAAATTCAATTCATGCAAATCACACAACCTTTCTGTTAGCACCTATATATTTTTTTCTATTTTGCAGCATAAAAACCTATATGTGAAAGGTGGAAGGTCAGACAACTACCTGAGGAAAAGCTAGAAGTGATCCCCATCCTCGATGACCAGGTGCTTAGATATGAGAAATAATGATCTAGAAGGGGTCCAAAGCATTAAAATGGGCTAATGTCAAGGTCTAAGTATTAATAGGGTAAAGAATGACTTAAGACAAACGGAGAATACCCTAAAATCCATAGTCCGCGGGGAAATTTTGGATGATTAAGTGTCACACAGGTCGGCACCATTGATCAAGAGAGGGAGAAAGATATATGGCTTCAAAGGGACCATCGCATGGCCAAGTTGCGAGGAGGAAAGGGATTATGTGGATGCGATGGGTCAGGTCCCACGGGACAGGTGTCTGTCTAAAGGGGCGTCGGAAGGAGAAAGGAACAGTGAACAATGCCATATCAAGCGCATGCGATGGTAGGGACAGGTGCGAGGATCTACGATGGAGGTTATCCTTTCGAGATCTAAAGGTTCAGGTTCATTCACCATAGTAAAGGCCTAAGTGCTTGGTGGATCTACAGCTTGGGTGGCAAGGGAGACCACATCAGCGGTTGGTGGAAGTCTGAAAGTGCGCGGAAGATAATAGGAAAGGTCCTAACAGCATACGAATGACCTAGGAGTTAAGCCGAGAATAAAAATCCACTGTGGATTTACGCCAGGAAGGAGATGGACAGTCCTTAAGGATAGTCGCATCAAGAAGTAGCACGCAGGTTAGTGGCAAGATGCATGCGATGAATAGTTCATGTCGAACAGGTGTCAGCTCCAGAACTTGTTGCACGACGGAAGGAATGATACCACGGGGGGTTCACTTAATGAACTTGTTACATAGCATGATCGTTCACATGATATTAAAGAAGATCCCTAATTTCATTAAATATTGGAAAATGCCTCCTAAAATTGTATTGTTGAAACCCCCTCCCAATATACCTTTCCAATTAAGAAAACCCCTAGTTTCACGAGATATTGTAGGTATCCATTTTTATCAACCCATTTTTAATACTCCCTTTATATCATATTATCAAGTTATAAAAAATAGGATCCCTAACACATCTTATTATAAGCAAACGTGATGCTAAATAAAATAATAGTATAATGCTAATAATGATCTCCCATCAGGATTGAAGGGGCAACTGATCAAATTTGGTAATCAAGTTCTACAATCAGAAAAGGGTCCTCAACTGGATAACAGACAATAAACTATCCATCAACTCAAGCATAGTGAAACACATATGATCATATATGATGCTCATTCCTTTACAAATGCAATTAAGGGAAAATGTATGTTTAAATTGTGGTCCTCACATTCTTGAACCTGTTATTCTGCATCTTGTCACATGGATTGCATCTTTTTTTTCATGTACCTATCTCTAACTTCAAAGATCAGTGTGAGAAGTTGGGAACACACTTCATTTAACAAAGTCATTACATATTGATTCCATCAATGCTACTCTTTTGCAGTACTCACATGTAGATCAAATGAAGGATATTTGTAAGATGTAGGGGTTCGAGAGGGAGAATGCAATAAAAAATGGTTATTCATTCTTCTTACTCTGTGAAGGTTGTATTAGCAGGTGCCAGAAGAGAACCATATCAATTTCAACATAAGGAAACTCAGTCTCAATTTTCTTCATTATCTGTGTCGCTGCCCTCTAACATCTCAGTAGCAGTTATGTTATTAAGAAAGTGAAAAAGAGAATCTCATTCCACTGCATATAACAATTAATATCCATGTAATGCATCCATTCAACAAGGGGCACCAGGAAATTGCAACTCCTTAATCTCCCTCTCTCAGGAAGAATTTGAGACATCACAAAACTTCAAACAAGCAACATATGTTGTCCAAATATCATTGAGCATCATTGAGTATGTTAATAGAGCACATTATTCTCTGGGCCAAAGTTCAAATAATAGAGCACATTGAGTATGTTAATAAATTAGGAAAGTTGAGTATGATAATAAGTGGACAAAATCAATTATTTGGGACAAATTAGGAACTTAATATATAGAACTTTTCCACCTCTAGCCAAATATACTTGGCAATCGGATTGAGAATGGGATAGTGAAAATTTGCAAATAATTGCATAGTTGGATGAGGATAGGATTCTAGTTTTGATATACATAAAAAGTATAAATCATCAAAAAAAGAGTCCAAATCTTATAATTTTAGATTACTCATGTCCAACACCATAGGGGAGATTTTCCCAAATCTCGCCTAATATACTCCATGGTCAGATAGACACGTTTTCTATGAAAACAGATCCTGGAAGAATGACAATGAAACTTCTTGCAATAATGCATAGGCTTCCATCCACAACTACCTTTCAACCATAGTCAGATAGAGGCGGTGTTTTCTAAGGAATGGAAAGCTAAAGGTGAAGAGTTATGAAGAAGCGATGTTGGAATTCAGAGCAATTCTCAACAGCAATACAAGGCTTTTGGAAGCTAATCTAGGACATGCCTATGGGATCTATGAATTGGGTGAATATAAGCAAGCTATCGAACATCTATTTTTTATCATAGAGCACAACTCCTACAAGGAATTCATGCTTGAAAATATTCCATCTAAAATCTAGTAGGAGTTGTGCATGGAATAATAACAATTCTAAATCAAAACAACTGCTACAAGGAAAAATAACAATTCTAAATCAGCACAATTGCTACAAGGAATAATAACAATTCTAAATCAACAGATAATGAGTTGGAAATTGATGCACTTCTCCAATGGGCCTTGGTTTGTTCTGTTCGAACTGACTTCGTTGTTTAGTTGGACATTTTTGACATCATTCTACAAAGAAGCCCTGATCATTCAATTACTACAAGAAATATATGGGATTTTATCTTGGAGAATTGATTTAATCCATAGGTTATTGAAGTTGTGACAAGGAAGGTAGGAAGAAGAGGGCATTGCTATCAATTCCCCAATCGTCATTTCTATATTGTGGGGAATGCAAAGGGCCCATGCAAACATCTCAATGCCTAGACTCCACAATTTATCAAAGTCTAATGTAATTCTTTCCTTTTGAATCCAACTTGCACCCTATGGAGTTTAATCCATTAATGACTGCACTAGGCAATGATGGGTGAACTTGATCTTAACAATTTACTAGAAATACTATTAAAATTTTTGGCCTTTGATGTTAAACCACAAAAAATTGGGAAATTTTATCCTAAACAATGATAATACAGTCAAATAAGTTGCATTGCAACAATTTTACAATCTTATAAATTAAATATAGTATATATCCTTTTATTTTTTGCAGTAATCCCAAATGCGACCCACTATTTTCTTTTTCAAGAACCTATAATAAGGTAAACAACACATTCTTAGAAGGATTTTATATTCGATTTACTCTAACATAGCCCACTTCTTAACCATATATTTCAGAAACATTGATCCTAATTACATTCTTCTCCCATATGCAATTAGGTCTGGATTTCAAACAATGAAATCTTGGTATAGTATCGACTCCAAATACTTTTCTTGTAGCAATTGTGCTTACCATCATTTATTTTCTAGTTCGCTATTTTTTAATTTTACATGTAGCATAAATAATGTTCACTTTCTACAAGGGAATCCAGAGTCCTATGTGTGTGTGTGTTTCTCTCTTTTATATCTACTTCTCTCTTATGCAATGTGTTGGTGGTGATTTGTTTTCATTAATAATTAAACTCTTCTACACATTACATAGAATACAACTTATAAAAAAAACTAAAAAAAACTCATTTTTAACTTCGTTTTCAATTGCAAAATAGGTTCAAGAAATTATTATGAGAGATCCCAACCTATATGAGCACTGTTTTGATGGATTCATTGGGGAACAAGCCATTTAATTTAGCGTGGGTTTCTGTAATGCGAATCAGTATGTGCAATATCTCCATTGCATTGGTTTAGACGTATATTCTTCTCAAGTGCAACATTATGGGATGTTTTCATAAGATGCAATGAGAATCATTGTGGAATGATAGTATCTGCTAGAGTACCGAAACTTTTTACAGTTAATAGGTCATAATAGTTTATATTTGTAAAAGATATTATAATTTAAAAAATGCTATTTTTTAAAGCATAATATTAAAAGGGAGAATTCAAGATGGGGTGAAATATAGGAAGTGATAGTTGTTTCCCATGGTGTTATGTCAAAACAAAACAAGAATAGAGACATCTTCAAGAAAGATCACTTTAGAAAATTAAAAATTGAAACCATCACAAATAAGATGAAAACACTGTACTAATAGAATCCATTTGCATCAGCCTAGAACCACTGTCACCTCAGGTGGTAGCAACTTCAAATACATCGATTCAATAAACCCTATTCCAGCCCTCTAAGTCCATAATACAAATAATCCTGGCTAAGCCCAATGTGTGAAGGTAGAGGATGGTATCCTTTTTTTTATGATTTTATCAGATTAAAAAATCAGGAGGCATACATACATACCTGAGTAACATCTTTTGCAATATTGAGGGGTTTCACATCTACATGAGGTTCCATAGAAGCAACTGCCTTGAATAGGGTGATGTGTTATTTTTATAACCCCTCTTTGTTTATCCACCACCAAATTGTGAGGTTTCAAGTCCCTGTAAACCCAAATCATTGACATTGTAAGTGGAAGAAGGTAGAACATTGATAGTATGCAAAACCATTTCAGACAAAAAGGCCCAAAATCACAAGAATTGAGAGGAAAAATGTTCACTGAGCAATGAAGGTCCAAAAAGGCCCCAAATCAAAAGAATATAGCTCAAGTAGGTTGTCCAAATCTCTAGATAATCAAGAGCATTACTGGAAATAAAAAGAATTATGAAGGCACGCAACAACTTACACAATGATGCATGGGAAATGTGAGGAAGCAAGTTCACATGCTTCAAATTGCAATGTTTTCATTGTATTCTTCAGTTACAGAGTTAAATTCATGCATTTTTTCTTTAGGATGTACATTGTAATGTAAATTTGAACAATAATCTACAAAATTAGCAATAGGATTTGAGAAAACATTATAGGGTTTCAGTTGCACAAAATCCTTTATGCTACAAGTATAAATTCTTTAAAACAATCTCTGTATTCTATGCTTTATTCTTCATCAAAATAAAACCCTAAAATCGTAGCAGCAAATTCCTCATCTGGTCTCTAATGCACTCAACGCACAATATATTGAATCCCTTAGATCAAAACCTAGAAAGTATGTCAAACATTAAAATCAACTGGAAGAAATTTAAATGAAATTGGGAAGAAAAAACTGTAGGTCACGGGTTCAATCATTGAAGAATTGAATGGTTGTGGTGCTAGAAACAAGGGCATCAATGAATCAGGAGATTATTTTACATCAAATAATTCATATACTTCCAATTTTTCCATGATTTCTCAATTTATGTGCTTAGAAAATAGTTTGTTGCCCACCAAAAGGCCCAAAATCACAAGAAAAAAAAACTAAAATTAATAGAACATCAAAGCAGCACTGAAATACAACCGCCCAAAGAAATGGGATTCTACAAAACTTAAACAAACTGATTTGACTCAAACAGACATCACTGCACTCCTCCTAACATAAAAAATTCCTCATTTAAACACACTTATATGGCCTAATTAGACAACATAGAAAATTCAAATATCAATTTGAGTTGAAGATATAAAAACTGCAGAGGAACCTACCTTGATAATCTTGGGAGGCATTTTTCTCTGGCTTCGATGATAACTATCAATTTACTTGTTATTTTCAATGACATTACATTACTCTCCCACCATTTCCATGGACAATTATATACATAGATTCTCAGGATGGTTTCATTCGCAGCGTCCTACTCATTGTTTCCATGGACAATTGTATGCACAGATTTTACGGATGGTTTCATTCGCGGCCTCCTATTCAAATCCTGTGAGGGGTCATTTTAACACAAGTCTCAAGAAATATTCACCACGATTTTAGCATAATAAACCCCAACGAAGGGAATTTTGTGATTCAGTAACAAGGCTGACCAACAATGGATGAATAGCAACAACACCACCACCCAAAACAAAAATAGCACAAACACCCACAAACAATGAGGAAAAATCCCAATGGCAAAGTGGATTCCTTCGGCCTCATGGTTTCTCAGATTGCAGGGGTGTAGACATGTGAAGGTGTTGGGTTCCAATCATGCCAGCAATTCTCCCTCTAATCCCTTGTAGACATCACAGTTCGTTGCCTCTACGACAAAAGGTAGAAGGGGCTTCAAAAAATAAGTACAGAAGGGACTTCCCATCCTTTTTCTCAGTTTGTTCCACATAAAATGCAGAGATAATGTGCTTAATTTAATACACCTCTAATACCTCTCAATGCGGATATCTTGAGGAAGCATCTACAGAAGGAAAATCTCACGGAGATCGGTGGGAGGAATACCCTCATCATCACACTCTAACCTCGTTTTCTTAAGGCCGACCAATTTCCCTGTGTTCTTATCATTGGCCTTGTACACCATCCCATAGGTTCCTTTTCCAAGATTCTCCAATATCTCATGAGCATCCATACCTAGTTACAACGCACACAACAAAATAATAGACAACAAAATTCATAGAGGACATAATTCTAAGGGTTTGAGAGGAGACGAGCCACAAGATTGCTTGCACTACAAGTTATAGTAATGGCTGGTAGGTTTAATGGTGGTAGATTTAGTAGTAATGGCCAGAGGACAGAATTCTAAGGGTTTGAGAGGAGACGAGCCACAAGATTGCTTGCACTACAAGTTATAGTAATGGCTGGCAAGTTTAGTGGTGGTAGATTTAGTAGTAATGGCGGGAAGGTTCAGTACGTAAGGGTAAGGTTAAATTAAAGGTAAGTGTTTTTTTTCTTTATTTTTTAATATTTGTTAATAATAAAAATGATAAATTCAAAATTTAATAGAAATTTTCAAAAAATAATTTATAAATACAAATTCTAACTTTTAGAAAAAAGTGAAATTCTAATAGACCAACATAAAATATACAGTGTCTACCTGCGACAAGCAAAGATTAATGAACAAAAAAAATTATAAATCACCATCTAACTAATAATAAAAGTGTTCTAAGGTTACCAGAATGTTATTTTCCTCCAAGGGGAATTTGATGGAAATTTGTAGCCTTTAATTGAATATCCTTAATCTAATTATCTTTGTTAAAAGTGTTCTAAGGTTACCATAATGTTATTTGCCTCCAAGGGGAATTTGATTGAAATTTTTAGCCTTTAATTGAATATCCTTACTCTAATTCTCTTTGTTAAGGAAATTTCTATATAAATTTAAAAGTAAATTAATGGAATATATATCTACTTTTTAACGTAAGTAATTGAAAAGTTAAACACCATTACATACTCTAACATATTTTTTATTTCAACCTATGATTTTATAGGAGAAAACACATATTATTAATTGTTAGACCCACTCATCAACTAAAGATATATAATGGTTCAATTATAACACTATAACAAATAAAGCTATTAAAATTAGACCTATAAATGAAATTCACAATTCATTCATACATAATGGTATGTACAATTGGGAAACAATTAACTTTAATTTCTCTTTAAGGAATAAAATTGGTAAACATGACATGGAAAATGAAATTGCGTGACTTTAAAAGTGGGGTGGTTCAGCCAATATTATCTACAACACAATCTAGTAAAAAATGAGATTTATGGTCACACACTATAGCCCCCTATCATAGTACAAAAATCATCCAAACACTCTATTATCCCACTCACCAAAGGTTGAGAGAGCCCAATGGATAGAAGTAAATCATCAATGTTTTCCTTGGCTCTATATGGAATTGGTACATACAAAAGCTTTATTGTAAAATACATGGATGGATGTACAAATACCTTCCTTTGGTTGGTAAGCTTATAGCATATTACCCCTCATATCACAAGAGTATTTTTCCGAAGTTGAAGACCCCACCCAAGAAGGATGTGTTTGGAGTATGATGGATGTGAGCCATACTTTTGGCTACTTGGATGCACATCTATCAATGACTATCATTCAGTTGGAATATTCATCATGGGTCTCATATATATATATAGGTTTATATGATGGAGCTCTTATCTTGATGAAGGGAATTTTGCTAGTGTAAAATCTCGTAAACACTTCCTTTGTGACTGTTTATCTATTGACCACTTTGGTGGGTGATGAGGTGTCTTATACAGACATGCCAAAAATACATCATATTTCGAAGGGTGGATGATTTCTCCTTGCTAAATTCTACCTCTATGCTCTCATTCACCCTTGGTCAATACTTCTAAGTAAAACCCTTATCACCTTCATAATTCTTCTATGTTTGGAGATTTTGGATATTTGAACATGACTTCTTCAACGGGGAGAATGCTAGTAAAGCTGCTGAATTCGAGTCTGAGCAGTACCAAATGGGTTACATGAATGTTGTAGATGATATGCAAAGAAAGATGAAATTAAGAAGCAAAGAGATACCAATAAGTGAAGGGAAATCTTCCCATATTCAACTATCCAAGACTCAGCAAAATATGGAGAAGCTAAAGGAAAAACAACTAGATTTCACTGCTGAGAAAGCCACAGAAGATAAGGGGCAAAATTCTAAAGAGAATAGGCAACTAGAGGTCATTGAAGTAGTGAGGCCATCTTCGACATTCAGTCTAAAAGCTAAACTATAAAAGGTAAATATCTCTATCCCCTTGAATGAGTTGTTGAGAAATAATGAATATAGGGAAGAGATAACTAACCTGGTAAAGGGACAAGCAGAAGGTATGCAGGACATACTGGAAGTAACAGATGATGCCCCCACTATAATCTCTGGTTCCAAGCTGGAAGAATCGGACGATGAAGAAGTCCCTCCCTTCTATTTGAGTTTGATTATCCATGGTAAGTTGTTACACAATGCCCTGACAGATTCTAGGGCTTCACAAAACCTAATGCTAAAATCAATGGTGGATATGTTGGGGTTAGAAGTCAGCAGACCCTATAAAGACTTGTATTCTTTTTATTCCAGGAAGGCCCCATTTCTAGGTTTGATTAAAAATGTAGTAGTGACCCTTGCCCAAATTCCATCTAAGAGCATTATGATGGATGTAATAGTGGCAGAAGTGCCCGCTAAGTTTGGGCTGTTGTTATCAAGATCCTGGGTAAAGAAGTTAAAAGGAACCATGCCGATGGACTTATCTTATGCCACTATACCACTTTTTGGAAGCAATAGAAAGCTATATAGAGAATAGAGAATGGCCTATGTGGTCAGCAGTGACGACAATCCTGAAAATCACCCAATGTATGCTGTAGACACATGTATAGGTTCCTATATTTTCTTCAATGATGGCCCACATAACGATGTTGTGGCCCCATTTTTCCATGAGGTCCAGGAAGAAAAATAGTTTGCCACGAGGTATGAGGCCTCAGAGAAATAGAAAAATGAGGAAGGGCTATGGAAGATGTACTTTGATGGATCATTGAGAAAAAATGGTGCTGGTGCAGGGGTTTGGATCGTACCTCCTGACCAAGAGTCTAGAGCCCTATCATATAAGTTAAATTTTGAGTGCACTAATAATGTGTCTGAGTATGAAGCTCTAATTTTGGGACTAAGAGCTTTAAAGGACTTGGGGGAAAAAAGGATACACATTTTTGGAGATTCAGAATTGGTAGTCAATCAATTAAATGACAGTTATCAGGAAAAACACCCCAGGATGAGAGCCTATAGAAATGAAGTTTGGGATATGTTTGGGAACTTTTTCACCGAACACAAGATGTAGCTGATCCGAAGGTTTGAAAATCAGGTGGCAAACTCTTTAGCCACCACTGCCGGTGGTTTTAAAACTCCTATTTTTTCTCAGGAAAAATATGAGGTGGAGGTAGTGAATAGGCCATCTATTCCAAACAATTCTAAATACTCGCAGGTATTTGATGATGATCTACAAATCAAAAGGTTTTTGGAACTATCTGATGAGTTTGCTAATGTCCAGATTGACTCAGAAAATGAGAACATGGAGTGTCTAATAGACCAATAAAAATCAAAAGATGAAAAAGATGAAAGCAAAGATTGGAAAACATGTTGGGTGGTAAGGATATCGTTCAATTAAAATGTAACTATATCACCAAGGGATTGATACCCCTGGAGAGGCTGTTCGCCCAAAATGATGTAGCAAAAAACCTGAAGTTAGAACCCCTTAAAGAGGCGGTAAAAGACCAAAACGTGGGCACTAAAGAAAAGCCTCGAATAGTAAACTTGTCTAAGAAGCTAACTACTGAAAAGAAGAAGCAATATGTAGAGTTGATGAAGAAATATGACGCTGCATTTGCATGGAGTTATGAAGAACTAAAGGAATATGACACGTCAATAATACAACACTCTATTCCAATCAAATCAGGAGAAAATCCTTTTAAGCAAAAGTTGAGGAGGATAAACCCTAAGTTGGTGCCTGTGATAGAATAAGAGATCAGAAGATTGTTTAATGCAAAAATCATTGTTACCTTGAGATTTTCCCAATGGATAGCAAATCTGGTTCCTGTAAGGAAGAAGAATGGTGAAATTAGAATCTGCATAGATTTGAGGAACCTGAACAAAGCTTCACTAAAGGATAATTACCCCCTACCCAAAATGGAGCATATCTTACAAAAGGTAGTAGGGGCAGACAAGATCTCTACTATGGATGGGTTCTCCGGAATCAACCAAATCAAAGTCTATCCTGAAGACCAAGAGAAGACTGCTTTTACCACTCCTTAGGGTACTTTCATGTATGCTAAGATGCCTTTTGGACTGATGAATGTAGGAGCTACCTTCCAGCGATCAATGGACATAGCATTCATTGAAGAAAAAGATAAGTTTGTGGTTGTATACATGGATGACATAACTGTGTACTCAAGATATGATGAAGAGCACCTGAAACATTTGGAACAAGTTTTTAAGAAATGTATAAAATATGGTATTTCCATTAATCCTAAGAAATCACATCTTTCTTTAGAAGAAGCTAAGATCTTGGGTCATATTATTTCCAAGGGGGTATCAAGATCGATCCTAAAAGGGTTAGTGCCATCCAGAAAGTTGGAGATCCAAGAAGCAAAAAGGAAGTGCAATCTTTCATCGGACAAGTAGGTTTTTTGAGAAAGTTCATTCCAAGCTTTGAAGAAAATATGATGAATATTACCAATATGTTAAGAAAGGAAAATCAGGTAAAATGGACTGAGAAAGCAAGAGATTCTTTCAAAGGGATTAAAAATTCTATCACTGAAGCCCAGGTATTAGCCAATCCATATTGTTCTAAAGAATTTTTTATTTTTTCTTACACTTCGAAACACACACTAGCAGGGGTGTTGTTACAGAGAAATGCCCAGAACGCTGAATATGTTAGAATTCAATATGCTAAGACAGAAAATAGCAGCATTACATTCCATTTCACAATAATAGCATATACAGGATCACTGAAGAAACAACAAGCACAGCATAAACACAAGAGACAGAGATTTATCCTGGGAAACCCTCATGGGGTAGAAAACCCAGCAAAGCTTCCTCAATATAGATGACCAGCAATATACAAAGATGCAAACCCTGAGCATAAGCTCCTTCTCCACAATAGCAGACCTCTCCTCCACAAGTGCGCCTTTCTCAAGTGAGAGTGAGTGTATGTAATGAGGAACACACCTCCTCTATTTATACACTACTCTGATGTGTATTTTACACAAGTACACGTAGGCTCGTATTTAACCAATAGGTTAAATACCCCACTACAACTAACTGGGCCGACCCCTCTAGGGTGGTCTAATAACCCTATGACCCACATAACACATACAGGGCCGACCCCTACTAGGGAAGTCTAATAACCCGAGTTACCACATTCCGACGGAGGAATAAACATCTCCGGATATACAATAAGATCTTCATGGAGGAATGAAACATCTCCGGAATAATAAAGTACAAATATAATATTCTTTGAAGTTACAATATCTCAACACTCCCCCTTAACGAGAAGGATATTATAACAACATCTGCTCGAGCAAGGAGTCATCAACATCATACATGATACATCTATAAATCATTGGAAGCTTTCTTCAATTTGTCTTCATCAGTAACTCAAACAGTTACTGGTACATCAATGTCAACATCAACATCAACATCACGATCAACAGTATCGTCATCACACGATCAGCAGCATCGTTATCACACGATCAGCAGCATCGTCATCACACGATCAGCAGCATCGTCATCACACGATCAGCAGCATCGTCATCACACGATCAGCAGCATCGTCATCACACGATCAACAGCATCGTCATCACACGATCAGCAGCATCGTCATCACACAATCAGCAGCATCGTCATCACACGATCAGCAGCATCGTCATCACACGATCAGCAGCATCGTCATCACACGATCAGCAGCATCGTCATCACACAATCAGCAGCATCGTCATCACACGATCAGCAGCATCGTCATCACACGATCAGCAGCATCGTCATCACACGATCAGCAGCATCGTCATCACACAATCAGCAGCATCGTCATCACACGATCAGCAGCATCGTCATCTCACGATCAGCAGCATCGTCATCACACGATCAGTAGCATCGTCATCAGCATCGTCATCATACGATCATATTCCTAGGATGATCAATCCTGCTCCTTTTAGGACATAGGTCCATGGATGATACAATCCAATCTTCAGTTCTCGGAGACTTCAGTCTACGGATCAATTCTGGGACCTCAGTCCGGGGACGATGCAATCCCCTGCCTGTTCATTCAGGACTTCATTTTTCGAAGACCCAGTCTACGGTTCTATTCTGGGACCTCAGTCCGGGGATGATACAATCCCCTACCTGTTCATTCAGGACTTCATTATCGGAGACCCAGTCTACGGTTCTATTCTGGGACCTCAGTCCGGGGACGATACAATCCCCTACCTGTTCATTCAGGACTTCATTATCGGAGACCCAGTCTACGGTTCTATTCTGGGACCTCAGTCCGGGGACGATACAATCCCCTACCTGTTCATTCAGGATTTCATTATCGGAGACCCAGTCTACGGTTCTATTCTGGGACCTCAGTCCGGGGACGATACAATCCCCTACCTGTTCATTCAGGATTTCATTATCGGAGACCCAGTCTACGGTTCTATTCTGGGACATCAGTCCGGGGACGATACAATCCCCTACCTGTTCATTCAGGATTTCATTATCGGAGACCCAGTCTACGGTTCTATTCTGGGACCTCAGTCCGGGGACGATACAATCCCCTACCTGTTCATTCAGGATTTCATTATCGGAGACCCAGTCTACGGTTCTATTCTGGGACATCAGTCCGGGGACGATGCAATCCCCTACCTGTTAATTCAGGATTTCATTTATCGGAGACATACATCTACGGCTCTCTTTAGAACAGATGTTCAAGGATGATACAATCCCTTTTCTTTCTCGGAGACACCTGTCTACGGCTCACTTTAGAACATGTGTTCAAGGATGATACAATCCCTCTTATTTCTCGGAGACACCTGTCTACGGCTCTCTTTAGGACTGAAGTCCAGGGATGATCCAATCCCCTCATGTCCACCAAGGACTTCATTCTCGAAGACATACGTCTACGGCTCTCTTGAGGATGATGCAATCCTATCATGTCCACTAAGGACTTCATTCTCGGAGACCTCACGTCTACGGCTCTCTTTAGGACTGAAAGTCCAGGGATGATTCAATCCCCTCAACTGTCCACTAAGGACTTCATTCTCGGAGACCTCACGTCTACGGCTCTCTTTGGGACTGAAAGTCCAGGGATGATTCAATCCCCTCAATCTGTATTCTCATCAATACAAGTACAAGTATCCTCATCCATACAAGTACATAATCAATATCTAGCATCAACAGCATGTATACGTCATATATCAAAAGCATGTATTCTTACTAATACATCTAAAATCATGTATACATCTGTCATCAAAAGCATGTATTCTCACTAATACATCTATCATCAAATCATATATACATCTAACATCAGAAGCATGTATATATCTAGCATGTATTCTCACTAATACATCTATCATCAAAATCATGTATACATCTAACATCAAAAGCATGTATACATCTAGCATGTATTCTCACTAATACATCTATCATCAAAATCATGTATACATCTAACATCAAAAGCATGTATACATCTAGCATGTATTCTCACTAATACATCTATCATCAAAATCATGTATACATCTAACATCAAAAGCATGTATATATCTAGCATGTATTCTCACTAATACATCTAACATCATGTATACATCTAACATCAAAAGCATGTATTCTCACCAATACATCTAACATCAAAATCATGTATACATCTAACATCAAAAGTATGTATACATCTAGCATGTATTCTCACTAATACATCTAACATCATGTATACATTTAACATCAAAAGCATGTATACCTCTAGCATGTATTCTCACCAATACATCTAACATCAAAATCATGTATACATCTAACATCAAAAGTATGTATACATCTAGCATGTATTCTCACCAATACATCTATCATCAAAAGCATGTATAAGTAAAGCTAAGTATTCTAAGTATAAGAGTCCTAAATCTAAATATTTCTAAGTAACTGGGTGTAGAGAACAGGTTACCTCATCAACGACCTTGTTGTTTGATGAGACAATCTCATCAGTAGTGACTATACTACTCCCCCTTTCGAGGACGGTCCTTTTGAACTACACCAAGCTTGTCTCGGAAGTATTCAAACTTCACTCGAGACAGAGGTTTGGTTGGTAACTTCTTCACTTGACGTAGGGGCTTGGTTAGTACAATGGTAACCTGTTACAAATTCAAACTTTTAGAGTTCATTTCTGTGACATATCTTGTTAGTTCCCTATGTTCTTTGACTTATCATGGAACACTAGATTCTATGTCATCTTGATACAACTCTAATTATCACATAGGATCTCAGTTGGTTCTAACTCTAAGTCAAACAATCCTAAAGCCAAACTTCTTCACAACTAGCAGAGCAAGCAGCCATATATTCCGCTTGTGCTGAGAGTCACACTAGACTGCTTCCAGCTAAACCACGAGATCATGGCTAATCCCAGACAATAACATCCTCTCGAGGTGTTCTTCTTGTCTGATACACTTCCTGCCCAAACAGAATCTGAATAGCCATTTGAAGTCATGATCTTCAAGATAGCATAGATCAAATTCTATCGTGTCCTTTATGTGCCTCATCACATACTTTGCAACTATCAGGTAAACACATCTAGTTTCCACTAGATACTAACTCAAGGTGTTCAAAACAGAGCATATATCTAACCTAGTATATGTTAGATATATCAAAGACCCAATAATTTGACTGTACAGAGTTATATCCACTAACTCTGATGAGTTATCCCCTAACGGCTTCAAGCTGGAATCCATAAGAGTGGCCATTCCAACACCTCAAGTCATATTTCTCATCATACTTTCCCTGATTGATAAATATTCCTTCTGAGCCTTGCCATACTTCCAGACCTAGGAAGTAAAGCATCAAATTGAGATCTTTCATTTTTCATTTCTGCATTGAATGATCTTCTGCATATCTATCTGTGCCATCTCTCGTTAGATGGGTCTACTGATATGAGCCTCAGTATCATTCGAACTCTGTGGTGAGTTCCTTCTTGCATCCATGTCATATGTGTATCATATTCAACCTTGTAGCAAAGGTTGAGATCCACATCACCCATGGTGATCATTAAGCTTAAATTATTATCGATCCTAGGTACCTATACAGAACTTGATTCATACCTCTTCTTTAATTACACCATACTTGGAGCAAACATCTTGTCATGATTCTCTTCCCCTTTCTAAGAGAATCTTCTAGCCATGAGCCTTCTATATTTTGTTTGATTTGTAAATCTTCTTGTTTGAACATCCACCACTTGTACGGTGTCCATCATTCTTCATGACCTTTCCTACAAATCAAAATTAAGTACATGATTAGTAATACTTCATAATCATCAAAAGATAACCCATTATGCATACAGATATCATTTACATAGTGATGCAACTATTTTGACCATTACTTTGGCACAACACTTTCCCATATCCTGTATGCATACAGTGGCTATCTAGATGCCTTCCATCTCTACCAGAACATACTATCGAGAGTGTGCACAACTCTCAGCATGTCAGCAAAGAGGTTTCATTCTAGACAAGCAACAATGGAATGTTTGTCCAAGCATATGCACATTAGTTGTATACTGTTCAATGCTCTATGAATGTTTACACTCAGCATTATATATTCTAGGAATACAAATATGCATGCAGGCAATATCATTACTATTTCAAATAGCAACTCAAATACTTATCTTTTATGTTTGTGTGGCTGCCTCCCGCTTGATCTTCTGTATGTCTTTTGAACTTCTATTCATTCTGTACCACTGTGCATGCTCAAGAGTCATCCTCATGATCTCATATACAAACATACACTCATTAGTATATTCTAAATGCTATCAAAACATTATAGTACTAAATAATCTTGAAAACGTATAGTCATGATTATAGTTAATAAACATTAGTATTCAAGATTTCAGGGAAGTCTTCTTTTACTCATGCGTATCATTGATAAGAGATATAATATGCATAATCCCTTGGTTACTAACTTTATGAATGAGCATAACCAATCATTCCAAGTATACTTATATAAGGGATCCTAACACAAGGTAAGATTCATGGGAAACATACCTGGATTATTATACCTACTTGGTTATGTACAACATACCTAAACAACCTCTTCAATGATTTAGAGATCCTGAGCTAGAACCTGCATGTCTCATAGGTTAAGCATAATATAACAAAGTCATACATACCTCGTAAGTAGAACAAAGATTATGGATGAGTCTTTGTCTTCATGTTTTCATGGTCATGAAGCCTGATTTGTCTTTTGTGATGTACCTGTATCTTGTTAGCAGACAACCTCAACCTCACACAACACCATAATGCATTAGTACAATCATAAGTGTCAACACCCTAACCAATGAATATCTTCTATCATGCATTCATAATTTTGTTAAGGTGATACAACAAATCTAAAATCAAGATTGTACTAACTGTAATAATCATGAAGACAAACATACCATAAACTTAATCATGAACAAATCTCAAAACATACCTCGATGAGTCATACCTATCGAGATCGCTTGTAATCTCCTTATGTAAAGCCTTAGCCTCATCTCCCTCTGAAACATGAACTCCTTCACTTATGTAGGTGACCAATCTATCTTCTTCTAGGATTAACCCTATCCACTTGATTTGCAAGAACTGGACCTGGAGCTGGATATGGGTTTGTCAGAGAAACCCCAAAAATTCAAACTTTGAATTTCAGACTTCCGAAAGGATAGAAATATGCGCCTTGATGAGCTGATCAAACTGATATATTTAGAATTTGAAAACTGCAAAGTTTTACTCCTCAATTTTGCCTTTGAAACTTTCGGATTCACTGGACGTGACCCTGAACTGGGGTTTGATGAAGCCCACTCTTTTGCCCCATCAAAAAGTTTGAACCAAAGCTCTAAGCTTCTATTTTTCTGAGGAGCTTCCAGCCGTGGTCACAGATTTCAAAAATTCCTATTTTTACAGAAGCCCTAATTTTCCACTTTTCTGATCAAAGTCCCGAACTAGGGTCTAATCAAGCCCGGCCTTCTGCCCAACCAAAAATTCTGATATTGGTCTCTAAATTTCTATTTTGATGAGTAGCATCCAGCCGTGGTCTCCGATTACAAAAATTCCAACTTTCTTCAAAGCCCTAAATTTCGGAAGCCATGAATGAAGGTACCAAAAAATAATTCTGTTTTGACAGAAATATGTACCTGATTTTTTCTGGTGTAACTCCGAAATTTTTGATCCACAGGGTCTGAAAAAGTTTTCTGAGATAGCCTGACCTGTTAGATTTCCATCCTGACAGGTCTGACCTCAATTGGATGTTCTGAGAGAGAGTTATGCCAAATGTCGCAACGTGACCTGTTTTGGGAAAATACAGGAGAGCGAACTTGTACGGCGTGCCACGTGTCACTGTTTGACCTTCGGCCTCTGAAAAAGTTTTCTGAGATAGCTCGGCCTGTTATCTTTCCATCCTGACAGGTCTGACCTCAATTGGATTCTCTGAGAGAGAGTTATGCCAAGTGTCGCAACGTGACCTGTTTATGGGATAATACAGGAGAGCGAACTTGTACGGCGTGCCACGTGTCACTGGTTCAACTTCGGCCTCTGAAAAAGTTTTCTGAGATAGTACAGTCTGTGTACTACCTGTCACTTTTCACTAAATTTCATTTGGATCTTCCTAGCCCAAGTTATGACCTTTTTTCCCAAGGTCACCTGATTTTGACTCAGATCTGGAAGAGGCAGAAACCCTATATTGTACAGATCATAAATCACAAAGTACAACGAATTAGAGGTTGTCCTTTGGACACAAGGTACCTGGAGATCTTAGCTTCGTCCTGTAACAATTTCAGATCCGAAAACTTCTCCAAAACGGATTTATAGCGAAAGTGCTACGATGACTGGTTTTTGCTATGTAAAACCCTAACCTTCAAATTGTCGTAAGTAAAGCAAGTGTCTTTAGTGCCATACCTTGTCTTCCTTCAGGTTAGCTCTGATACCATGTTAGAATTCAATATGCTAAGACAGAAAATAGCAGCATTACATTCCATTTCACAATAATAGCATATACAGGATCACTGAAGAAACAACAAGCACAGCATAAACACAAGAGACAGAGATTTATCCTGGGAAACCCTCATGGGGTAGAAAACCCAGCAAAGCTTCCTCAATATAGATGACCAGCAATATACAAAGATGCAAACCCTGAGCATAAGCTCCTTCTCCACAATAGCAGACCTCTCCTCCACAAGTGCGCCTTTCTCAAGTGAGAGTGAGTGTATGTAATGAGGAACACACCTCCTCTATTTATACACTACTCTGATGTGTATTTTACACAAGTACACGTAGGCTCGTATTTAACCAATAGGTTAAATACCCCACTACAACTAACTGGGCTGACCCCTCTAGGGTGGTCTAATAACCCTATGACCCACATAACACATACAGGGCCGACCCCTACTAGGGAAGTCTAATAACCCGAGTTACCACATTCCGACGGAGGAATAAACATCTCCGGATATACAATAAGATCTTCATGGAGGAATGAAACATCTCCGGAATAATAAAGTACAAATATAATATTCTTTGAAGTTACAATATCTCAACAGAATAGCCAATTGCTTCTTTCAACAGGGTACTGAGAGATGTAGAACTGAAATACGATATTATGGAGAAGTAGGCTTATTCCTTGATCAAGTCACTAAAGGATTTCAAGGTTTACATGCTCCATTCACACATCATTGCTCATGTCCCAAATAGTGTTGTGAAAGGTATCCTCACCCAAGCAGACCCCAAAGAAATAAGAGCCAAATGGATTGTTGTATTGCTGGAATATGATATGGAGATAAAGCCCACCAAATTGGTGAAAGGGAAAGGGTTAGAAAAATTAATGACCAAGACCAACTATGACTCTTTGTGACTAAACTTCCTACAAGATCATCCTGATTAGCTGGATGTAGGAGTGCAGGTGAGGCCAAAATTCTCTGCATCCCCTTGGTATGTTGACGTTGTGCATGTGTTACAAAACTTACAAGCTCCTCTAGGGCTAAACAAAAGTTGGACAAGAGCCGTGAAGCTAAAGGCTGCGGAGTACTATATTCTGAATCAATTCTTATATTGGAAGGACCCTGGAGGTGTACTGCTAAACTGCTTGCTTGAGGAAGAAGCTAAACACACAAAGTAGGAATTTCACAAGGGAGATTATGGTGGACATCATTCTTGGAAGGTGATAGTCAACAAGATCCTGAGGGCTGGTTTCTACTGGCCCACCATGTTTTCAAATGTATATAAAGAAACTGTTGTTTGTCACTAGTGTCAGATCTTTGAAGGAAAAAGAATAGTGGTTTCACTACCCCTCCACCTTGTCATAATAGAAGCACCTTTCCAGCAGTGGGGTTTAGACTTCATAGGTGAGATAAATCCCAACTCCTCAGGGAAGCATAGATGGATATTGACAACCACTGATTATTTTACTAAGTGGATAGAGGCCATACCAACTAGGAAATCCACAAAAGATGTTATCATAGGTTTCCTGGAGGATAATATCCTGTCAAGATTTGGGTGCCCTAAAAGGATAGTGACTGACAACGCACTTGCATTATGTTCCAAAAACTTGATAAATTTTTGTCACAAATACCATATTAGTCTGAATCATTCCACTGCATACTACCCTCAGGGAAATGGACTAGCATAGTCATACAACAAAAGCTTGGTAAGAATCATAAAGAAGTTGTTAGAGGACAATAAGAGAGCTTGCCACACAAAGCTAAAATATTCTCTATGGGCTGATAGAATAAGTACAAAAAGGGCTATCGGGATGTCTCATTTCCAACTGGTATACAGAGCTGAGGTGGTTTTTCTGGCATGTCTAGGGTTTCCAGTTATGAGGTTGCTGTATGGGATCGAAGAAGAACCGAATCACATGTATAGAAGGGTAAGCCAGATAATAGAGCTAAACAAGCTAAGAACCAAGGCATATGACAGAGTACAGGGGCATCAGGAGAAGATAAAGGGAGCTTTCGACCATAAAGCTAAAGAAGATGAATTTAAGGTGAATGATTTGGTCCTAAAGTGGGACGCTCCTAGGGAAGATAAACATGGGAAATTTGACCATATGTGGATGGGGCCATATATTATTGTAGCTAAAAGAGGAATAAATTCTTTCATCTTGGAACACCAAGACAAATCTTCCTGGTCAGGAGGTCTGGTCAATGGGAGGTTTTTGAAACATTAACTGTCCTAAAGGAAACAGGTAACTCATGTACCATAGCCTGTATATATTTTCATTTTCCACATTATGTTTTGAGTTTTTAACGGCGAACCAGAAAGACTTAAAGCCCGAAGCAAAGGCCCTATGTCTAGAAAGGGAAGCCATGTTTTTATTTTTGAATTTTCAGCCTAGATATGCAAGCAGGCGGAGTTTATATTTCTAGAGAAATTTTTCAGTCTAGGGTTTGGAAGATCCGCCCAATGGATCAGGCACTTAATCTACGTAGTTCTTTGCTACCTCACTGGGAGGATAACATCCTGGTTGGAGCCAGTTGTTAGCATCTATATGTTTTTTTCTATTTTGCAGCATAAAAACCTATATGTGAAAGGTGGAAGGTCAGACAACTACCTGAGGAAAAGTTGGAAGTGATCCCCATCCTCGATGGCCAAGTTCTTAGACATCAGAAAGAATGATCTAGAAGGGTTCCAAAAAAATAAAATGGGCTAATGTCAAGGGCTAAGTATTAATAGGGAAAAGAATGACTTAAGACAAACGGAGAATACCCTAAAATCCATAATCCACGGGGAATTTTGAATGATTAAGTGTCGCAGAGGTCGGCACCGTTGATCAAGAGCAGGAGAAAGATATACGACATCAAAGGGACCATTGCATGGCCAAGTTGTGAGGAGGAAATGGATTATGTGGATGCGATGGGTCGGGTCTCACCGGACAAGTGTCTGTTTAAAGGGTCATCGCAAGGAAAAAGGAATAGTGAACAATGCCATATTGGTCGCATGCGATGGTAGGGACCGGTGCGAGGATCTATGGCAGAGGCTATCCTTTTGAGATCTAAGGATTTGGGTTCATTCACAATAGTAAAGGCCTAAGGTAGCAGTGGATCTAGGGTTCGGGTGGCAAGGGAGACCACATCAGCGGTTGGTGGAATTCTGAAAGTGCGTGGAAGATAATAGGAAAGGCCCTAGAAGCATACAGACCACCTAGGAGTTAAACCAAGAATAAAACTCCATTGTGGATGTATGCCAAGAAGGAGATGGACGGTCCTTATGGATAGTACCATCAATAAGTAGCACGCAGGTTAGTGGCAAGACGCATGCGATGAATAGTTCCTACCGGATAGGTGTCAACTCCAGAACTTGTCGCACGATGAAAGGAACGATACTGGGGACCACATTGGTGTAATGTGATGGCGCCCTATGGAGGCATGCAGATAAGATGGACAGCGCATATGAAAGCCAGAAAGCGGATCCGACAGCGGAAAGTGAGCACGTGGGAGATGAATGGTTGAGATTAAAGGACAGTTAGCTAAGAAAACTAGGGGTTATGGATACATCGTTATATATGTGAAGACACCCGCAAAATCGACATTTTTATTCTCCCTAAAACCCCCATGCGTAGAAGAGATGTAGAAAAACAACAGGCGAGGGCACTCCCATGGACCTTCAGGCTGTCTGAAAGAGACTGGGAGGGTCTAGTGACAAAACTTAGTCCATTCGCAGCAAGGAGGCAAGTTGAAGGTCTATTTCCAAGGAGATTAAGGATAAATAAACCCGGCGTTTGAGGTTTGAAAGATGTCTGGTTCAGTGAGGCAAGCGATCTGTACCCGTAGGACTTTTCCATGCAATTTTTGTGCCCCTTGTCATATCTGTCAAAGACAGGTTCATCTTGAAACCATGGGGGTTTTTAGAAGAGTCGTCGCCACTATTCAGAGGTGCATTTTTCCCCGTGGAGGCTATTAGAGTGTCAATAAATCAGAAAAAGAGGTCGGCTCCCAAAACTGGGGGAACAGAACAACATGGTAGGACTGAAAAAAACTTACTAGCACTGGTAGATGGGGCAGGTTGTAATCTCAGTCGGCAATGATGAAAGAAGGGCTGGAGGAAGGTCACTCGTGCAGGATGACAGGTGCCCCAAATGGTTCTGAAGATGAGGTGACTTGCGTCTTCCGAAGTGTGCGAGAAGAGTGAGGTTAAATATTTTTACGTAGGAAATGCCAAAAGGATATAATAGCATAGGGACATCTGTCTGCTATACAGAATGATTATCGGTATGATGGAGGCCACCTCTGCATCATCATTGGAGGAACCGTCTATCTGGGAAGCTTTTTTGAGCATGCTAAAGGTCATCTCAAACTTAAGGCATCACTGTTACACGGTTAAGGAGTCAGATCAGGTTATCATGGAGGCTATGACTACATGTAGCTGATTTCATCATTGTCGCAGTTATGGATGTAGTTCTTCACCCACCGTGCAAGATCAGTACATAGTAAGGATGGCACACCTGGAAACTTGGGGCATCTTTCAGTCAGGATCAGATCATGGAGGAGGGACAGGAAGCTGGGGTGTTTTTTATGCCAGAATAGGCATGCTATGATGTCGAGCGAGAACATGCTCCTTCGTCTCCTATGATGTTCAACTACAAGGAATCCAGCTCCGATAGTGATGATGAGAAGGAGGAAAAGCGATAGATTCCAGAAAAGGTTCGACATCCGAAAGAGAAAGGAATTGGCAAAGAGAAAGGGGATGACCAGCAAGACATGGAGATCATCCATGATCTCATACTCCCTACCAGGGAAGTAACACCTCCCCATCCTAGTGAAGGATCACCCGTTTACAGCTCTCCAAAGGTAGAAGACTTCTCTGATTCACAAGGACTATTGAAGTCTTCGGAGTAAGGTGGTGCCCTACTCATAGCATTTTTGTTTCCCATCTTATTCAATTGGTTTTGGACTTTGACACGTATGTAATATTCAAATTTGGGAGTGTCGGGGTGGCTACGTATTTCCGTTCATTTCCTCTAGACTAATTCTAATCCAAGAGCCTATAAAAATATTTGTAATGGAATGATAAAGGGTTGAAAACTTTTATGGGAATTTTTGTGTATTGTTCTGTAAGACATTTTGAGCTATATTCTGAATAAAAATTGTAGAGCTGAGCAGATGTTTCCAGGGATTCTTGTGTAACTGGTCTTGTAGTCTGTTCTTTCTTTTTCCATGTGAATTGTGTATCTCTCATTGTTAATTCCAGTCTGTAACATTCTTTCATACTTGGTATGGTGTGATAGTTAAGTGGAATTCATAGAAATTATGCTCTACTTATCTCTTTCCAAGTATTTTATCATTACTTTTCTGCTAAAATTGATATAGGATTCATCATTGTATGCCTTATATCAATGGATTGTTTCTCTCTCTTCGGTTTCACCAATAAAAATCACTTTGATTACGAGCTGTTTGCTACCTTGCCCCTATGTTAATGCACTTGCGAAGCCTTTGTAAATGAATTTTCAGAGTTTGTTTAAATGTGACTCCATTGCCCAAATATAGCTTCATATGTTTTAGCCAAACAACTTTTAAACCATTTTGTTCCAATAGAAATGTGATCTTCTGTATTGTTGTAACTGAATATCTTGAATGATGAATGCTGGTATGTTTTCTTCATTATTGACAATCTTGATGATTTCCAGTATTCTGTGAGCTTATAGAGAGAACCTTCTCTATTTTTTTTGGGTCAGTAACACAGGCCAAAGATTGGTTAGTGGTTACTCTAGTTTACCCTCTCCCACAACCTAGGGGGTCATTTTGGGTGTTAAGACTTTCTTTAGACACATATCTTTTAAAATTAGAAGTGCTATCCTCATATTTTTTACTTCTATGCCTAAGCAGAGCTTTTGGGTTTTCCACACTCAGTAAAAGTTCAAAAATGGGAATACCTCTTGTATGGATCCTTCTGGGGGCCAGGATGCCTTCTAAAACTTCTTTGGGAATAGATGTGGGACCGTCAATTTTCCCACTGGAGTCTCCTTTAAATGAAAATTATGATGAGTGGTGTCGCTAGGGCAAATACAACCTTCTTTAAATCTAGAAATATCTATTTGGCCATGCAGTGCCCCTCTATCCGGAAGGGCACCGAAGTTCTTGATTTTGAAATTAAGTTTGTAACCAGCTCCTACGGAGTTGTTTTTCTTTCTTATTTATTTCAATAATAAATAAGTATCATTATGCTTTCATTATGATAATTTTCTGCATAATTTTAGTGATTAGAAAATGTCTAGTAGCATACAGTGCACATACATATAGTAATTTTAACAACATACATATAATTGTAATTTCTTGCATAATACTCAGTATATTGAAATATAAATCAATTTTCTAACTACTAGTAGAATACCTGGACCGATGTAGGTTGTAGATTGTCCCCTTGCTCTTGTAGCCTTTCCCGTCCAAGATTTTTGCTCCCGCAGACTTTCCGTTCCAAGCCTTTATACCAAAAATGGATGAACCACCCTGCCAACCAGCTCTTATCGTGCTGGCCCTAGGAAACTGACGGGTTTCCTAGCCCCCGATCCCACAAACCAATAATCCCGACAACAACTTTCCTTAGTACCTTTCCATAGTTCAATAGTAATTTTTCTCTGAGTTAACCCCACCTCAGTCTTTGAGTTTCCAACCTCCTTAAAGCTTCGAGTTCTCCATAGTTCAATAGTAATTTTTCTCTAAGTTAACCCCACCTCAGTCTTTGAGTTTTCCACCTCCTCAAAGCTTCGAGTGCTCCCCCTCCTCGGCATTCCTCCTTTTCATCAAAATACTAAAATACTAAGTGTACCTCTCCCAAAAGAAAACCAACCCCCCCCCTCTCATCTCCGTGAAACCATTGCTTTATAGATCCATTTTCCTCCTCCACTTGCCTTCATGTTTACTCCACCGCCCTCCATAAAAACCCTCGAGTCCCCAAAACATTACATTGATTGCTTGTTTTACAATCCAATTCATAAATAAATATTATTTTATAGTACTTCTTTTCTCGAGCAGTTCAATGGTATTAAGACTAGTTAGGTTGGATTTGTTGGGTTGAATGTACATTATTTAATGATTCTCAAAATATTCAATTTAAGACATTCATGAGGCGGTGGATTCAATATTAGTCTTATCCTCCATTTAATATGGTGAATAAATAATAATTAAATACTATCATGTTGACCCTTTCAAATTTGAAGTGGTAGTTTGTTTTAATTATAAATATATATAAAAATCCAATCTCAGATCGGTTTTGTGACATGATAGTAATTTATGAATATAAATTTAATTGAGTTTTATCTTAACCTTCCTCATTTAATAATTTAATAATACTCCTTTCTCGTTTCATAACAATAAATTAATTAATTTAATAATTCAACCATGTTCACTTACCCACTTATGATTTCTTTCATTCCAATAAGGACACATTATCATTATTAACATTAGTTAAATAATAATTATAATAATATTAAATAATAATAATAGTAATAATAATAATAATAAATATTAATGGTGATTTAAGTACCTTAGCACTAATCTCACATACTTAATTAATAATAAGTACCTTAGCACTAATCTAAGATACTTTCATTGATAAACGAAGTATTCTTAAGGGTTTAATTAATCAATATTAACAATTAGATAATACACGCTTCCAACATTAATGTTTATCTGCTATACTTCATATTTCCGATACCTTCACTTGATGAGAATTACAATTGGTGGCAATTATTTTAATTGTTCATTACAATGTTTACATATAATATTAATTAACTTTTTTTATACATAAACAAATCGATCATCTATTACTCATGTCGTTTACCCAAACCTTAACTGAGTTATCTATGACAACTTATAACATTGTTAAATACTGATAAGTATGTCGTAAACTGATACTATCGCACATGTACAAAATGTGCATGCATGGACAGTGTATGCACAGGTCTGACAGGTACTATAAACCTATATCATATTTCCTATGCTTAACAGCTAACTAATTCTAATAATACTTCATGCAAATAGAACAAGTATATTACATTTATCATAACATTACTAAAACATCATCGGTTATCTTTATGAGTTTTTAAGATTTCATTTCATTATTTTTATGATTACATCAGTTCAATCAATCAAGTACAAGGAAATGTACCTACCACCACAAACTCAAGATCAATGAATACCCAAACCTCAATAGTACTAACTAAAATATCCTCCCATCCTAACCTGCATCTGCATCCTCCCTATCCTTCCTCTCCTAGTACAAGAGTGCATGCCAGCTATACTGACCCAACCACATAGAACCTGAGAGTGATAGCATCAGCTAACTAGTGGACCTAGCCTCTCCTAGAAGGCATTCAACCATCGTCATCACAAGAACTTGGGGAGCATGTCTCAGCACGGCCCTCCCACGACCACGGGTATCATAGAAACATAGGGTGGGCAATACATCCATCCCTCTCAACATACTGGGTCGACACCCTTATCAAATCATACTTTGCTGCTCTCGATATTATTGGTTTGTGTCATCGTATCATCAACTTTGGTAAACAAGGCTCTCTACAAAATAGGTACTATACCATACTTCATATCAAGTATCCGGCTATTACATAGCCCCGGTGTCCTGTAGATTAGTACTTTGCAGCCATACATTTATAACAATATTTCCATTTTATCATCGTCTGATCCATATTGTCAACATCATTTATTTCATCACATAAAATCATTAAATCGATCATAGCATAATTACCACATCATATATATCACATTTCATCCAGGACGATTATTAAACATACACTGTCATTATGAAATAAAAGAATCTCTTGATAACTACAACATAGTAACCACATAAACCTAATAACATCATGAAGATGGTAACATCATAACATCATAATCGTAGTATCAGCATGGGCATAGTAACATCCTAAACACAGTAGCAACATATCATCACGTCTAACATGCCGAAAATATAGTTCACTCTATCTAGTTGAGTCCAACAGATAATAGGCAAATAAAGTGAAAGGCGTCTAACTCATAAAAATGCCTAGTCAAAATATGGGGCGTTACATACACCCACCCTTCAAGAAACTTCGTCCCGAAGTTATGGTCATAATAATGCAGGGAAAATCTTGATGCCTAACCTCTTCATTCTTGCAAGTAGCAGGTGTTGGCCATACTTGTCCTACTTAGCTTTGACTTGACCAACTATGCTAATATTATCTTATGGTTCTATATCTTTAATACCCTAATATGTATTCTAATAATTAATGAGACATTTAGATTAATCCTTCTTGGAGAATCTCAATATTATATTTAGAATTATTAAAGGTTATAATCAGGTGCTACCCACCTTAGCATCATACTATGAACCTATAACCATCTCCTTAAGTTACCTCATCCAGATCAGTTCATTCGTCACACAACCAAGTCCTCATCATAAGCGTATATTGATCTAACTTAGCATAGAATAATCGATGTTTAAAATGGAGAGCTGAGAGTTCATAATCTTTAATTATTCAACAAGCAACTACAAGGATCTTTAAGATTTGCATACCTCTCCTAGGAGATGAAGATCCCTGTTATTTCATCCTAAGGTCAAACATTATTATTACCTTAGTGTTAATAAGCAATCTGCATCCTTGATAACCATAAGTATTGTAACAAATAATAAATTAGGAGAACTATCATTTATTAGAATGTTTTTAGTAACTATATCTTATCAAAATGATTAAGTTCACTGATAGTATCTGTTAGGGGTTTAAACAACGTAACTTTATTCATTGAGTTGCACATCGATTCCTATTTTGCCTCCATTATTACCCCATTTACTTGTATTATTATTTCACTTAACCTTGTTGAGGTTTCGGCGCATGTTCATTCACGGTAACTTCATTAGTCCCTCAATAATTTACCTACTTTTATATTTTATTGCTTGTTCATTTTGTAATTATTAAATCCTATTTGTTTCTCAAAAATATTTTCCCCCATCATGACAATTTAACCTAAGCAAGACTAGCGGCATATAACCCCTACCCTTTTCTCGCACATACCTAGTTCCTTCAATCTCTTTCCACTTACTATATTGAAACATGATTAATTGCACACAATGTGGCAGAATACATCATACTGACTAATTAGTACTATCAAGCATCAATATCCAACACTTGTGCACATATATTTATTTACCAATTTGATACCTAGATTGAACTATGTTAGCTCAAACTATGGTGTTTGCCAATACAACTAGACTTTTAACGTCTTCTCATAAATGAAGGTGTTTAGGGGTAATGTAACTTATTTATTACACGTAAGTTATGGATGTATAGCATATCCTTTCCTCACCGTATTGCATCATTGCAACACTCAAACATAGACAATGATTATAATACCATAAAATATATGTTTTCATACAAACCACAATGAGGTAAAAACCTAACCTATTCCTACTGCCAACTATGGAAGGATCAACATTATGCCATTACTGGAAGAATTATGGCGATGTCGATGACGACGGTGGAGGTGGTCGACCTAGACCTCGACCTCGATGTGTTATTACAATGATTGATTCTATGTTCATGATCAAAACATCAAATCATTAATTCCTCTATAAAAAAAAAAAGGTTTAGAAATGCCTATATTTATACTTATGTGCAAGGAACAGTTTGTTAGGATCAACGTGTTGAAATCTATGGTCGTTTTCATTAATAATTTTGTCATGTAGTGAAATTACCGTCTTAGCATTCAGCTCGCCATGCTCGTTTCAACGGTTCCTTGTTTTCAGATTATGTGTTTGTTTCGTCTCTTCGACTATACGTTGAAGTCTTGGCAATAGATTTTCTAAGTTTTAAATAAATTAATTAATGTTTGATCAAGTCTACATATTAAACCCAGACATTAATCTTAATGGTTCAGCATAATAAAAATAATTTATTTAACTTAATTTAAGCACTAGTATTCCACTATCAACATCACTATTTCACATTCTAGTTCAATTTAAACCTAAAATTTAAAAATAAACATATTTCATCATTAATTAAAATCTGATATATCATTAATTTAGACATTAATCAAAACATTTAATCAACATCAATTATCATTTTAATTTTAATTTTAATAATAATTTTTTTTTAATTTTAATTATTATTATTTTTTATTTCAGAAATCTCCGTTGAGACTTAATGGAAACTATAATTTTGAATTTTTAAACATTTTATAATAATAATTTTAAACATTTGTTTTTATTTTATCTAATTTTTTTTTTTATAGAATATTAACCTAACCCTAGCCTAATCCCTAGCTAGCAACTGGCTCTCTCCACAGGGCACGCAGCCATTATTTCCCACGCATCCCTGACTTGCTCCCGGATCCCCATCCTTTCACCTCCAAGGAAGCCAATGTTTCAAGGGCGCCCACGTGACGGTCTCGTGCATGCTTTCCATGCGCCGGTGTGCATGCTACCAGGCGGACTCCGGTGGTGTCAAAACCCTTAAATTTCCGTAAAATTTAAAACTTTTAACAAAGCAATTAATGTTATTGAATGCATTCCTTGATCTGTTTATGTTAATTAAATGATCATAATTTGTCTGAATGATCTGTTATTGTAATTAAATGTTGTTATAGGTTTCTCTTTTCTGTTACTGATTGTTTTCAATGTTTTGCAACCTCAAGGGGAGTTGCCATAGCAGACTAGGCTTACTTAGCTTTCGAGCTAATGCATCAACCGTACTTTTTCTACAGGTATACAGGTAAAGTATGGATCATCGCCAATGACTTTTTAAAAGCATTATAAATCATTTAACTGAACCATATTGCTCAGTAAGGGTCTAAATATGCTAGATAGGTTGTCAAGTAAAAGAAAAGGTAGAATTCCCTTCCTGTAATATTAATGAAATCTTACTTGATAGAGAGTTGACAATTTAAATGAAAATGTGATAACTATTGTTCTGGATCAAAATGATTTAAGCATTCCTATGAAGTATTGTTCTTTGATATTATCATTGTGATGAAACAATGTCTCTTATTTAGTACTGTATAAAGTCACTGGATTATGTTATTCATACCATTTTTATTTGTCTTGTTAATACTGTATCATTCACATTTCCTCTTATAAAGGATCTGTAATAATTCCTCGTATACATTGCTTAATGCTAGCATTGTTTACTGTTTTGTCAGTTACATGTTCCATAGATGGATGTAACCTTTGTCTCTCCTCATGAGACTGGGGTTAAGATAAGATAGTGATATATTGTTCTGACCATATATAGTTTACATTACATCATTCTCCAAATGACTTTTATCATGCTATTTGCTTTTTCCATGCCTAGAATACTATATGATTGAGTTTTTTAACAACTTCATATTGTATGTGGTAAAGAGTCAAAGTTTGCATCTATCTAACACAAGCATTATATGTATTGCTCCAGTGTTTGATTTAAAAAGGATGATATAAGAGTTGTGCTCTTAAAACCCTCATGAATACAATATACAGTTAAATATTTCATCCATGATAAGATTGTAATCCTACACAAAATTATGAATCTTCGTAGAAATTTTTAACAATATTGACTATACAAAATTCTATTTGTTTGTAGGGCAAGGTTTATGTCCACTAGGAAGCTTCGATGGCAAGGTTCCAACATGCATTATATGATGGTTATTTGATAGTGTCTCGATCATAGAAGAATATCCCTACTATGATTATAATTTATCCATACGATGATTTAAATTGGAGAAGCAATAATTTGAAACACCACAAGGACTATGGATTGTCGACCCATGGCAAGTTAATTGATGTAAAGGATACATGGATAGTTCTGGTCCCTGTATTTGATGATATAAATGGTTTGTCCGAAACCCTACTTGGTCATTTCCCTCTGCCTTCGGGCTCGGTTGCCTGCGAAAACCCTCATGGTCTGAGTTTTTTCGTCGGGGTACTGTAAGTTGCAGCTTCCATGCTGCTACAGTTCGTGGAGTGTGTCTCTCGTGTGGGTTGTGCGTCAGTAAGCTCTGCTATTGGCATTCTATATCTATATTGGGCATTTCGGGTTATCTCTTCTGCTGTTTCTATTGGCTATCAGTTCCCTGGCTTCTCCCAGCCCTCATACTCATTCCCTTGTATTGCTTCAGAGCCATGGTATTCCTAATGTCGGCATCTATGAAGTGGTTATAACTTGGGTTTACATTCGTGCTTTCAAATCTAGTCTATTCATGGCGTGAGGTATTGTTCTGAATGTTTCTTGGTCACGGCGTCCATTGTGGAAAGAAATCTTGGAGTTCCTAGCCCATTCTTCTGGGGATTAGGGCAAGGTCTTCCACTTAGCTCAGTTCATGGCTACAGGGGCATTCACTGTGTTTTTGCTTCCTCCACACTCGCTGGTACGATATAACATTTGTTTCGATGTTTTAATTAAAAAGGGAGTGTTTATTTTTAAGAAAAGTTTGTAACTAAACAATAAATTGTACTGTGCAGGCACTGGTTAAACCTGAAGGTGTATGAAGCACGACCTCAGGCGCTTAGCTTCTTCCGGGTAAGCCTAGTCACACCATGGCGGTTTCTCCCTTTGATGGTTAGGATGGTTAGGGTTTGATTTGATAAGTCCACCTTTGTGGCTGTTGTTTCATGTTCTCGGACATGGTTGACCCTGTGATGGGTGTGGTATGATATGGTTGCAGTCATATGAAAAGTATTCGTTTTTCCTATAGTAGTTAGGGTTTGTATAAGAATTAATTTGTAAAAGGAACAAGCTGTGGCTTATTCTGTCGATGGCCTTTGGGTTTTTGTTTGTTACTGTATCTTTAAAAAGATTGGGTACTCAACCAGTTTTGTGAAAGTTAAAATATAATGAAAGTTTGCCTGTAAGATGGCCCGTGTAATGTCTGCTTTTCCTTTAAATGAATACAATGTACAGTAGTAGGAATGTTTTAAGTTTCTAAGATACTTTCAGAGAAGAAAATAGCTCGACTGTAGGTGATGGCACAATTCTTATTTCTCAGCATTTTTCTTTTGTTTTTGTGTATTGAATGATAATGATAGGGTTCAATAAATCTTACAGTGGTAGGCCATTAATGTGTTGATAACCGTGTTGAGTTGGGGTTCTCTCCTAGATTGGAATATTGTAACATATGAAAAGGTGTTCATGCTCTGTTGGTCGTTGTAAAGCTTACCTGGATAAATTCTATGTTTTTACATTCTATTAAGTAATGCAAAAGAGCTATGGTTGTGGATGAGTCGTTGTAAAAACTCTTCAATGTCTACATACCTGTAACGTCTAACCTACCAGGGTCTATTCCGAAAATACAGTAGTGAATTATATGTTGGTTCTGTAGTTATGAGGTTTTACTGTTGGTTGTTGGATAAACATAAGAAAGATTTTAAAAATGGAAACTCGATGGTTAGCTGGAACTATTATGTCGGTTTCGTTTTGATGTATGGATTTAATAACTAGGTTTTTATCTGATGAAATACTCTTAAAGTTGAGAACTGGAGTGATAGGATTCAAGAAACCATACAGTTGTGATGTATTTCTGTTACTTTGGTCTCAACTCTGTTATTGTATGAATGTAAATAAAAAGAATGATATCTTCCTAATTGTTGTGCTCGATAGATGAATTTGACTTTTGTTCTGCTGTTGTTTTTGGTAGTAAAAACCATAACTAAGTTCTAGGATTACAGTTTGGTTGATAAACAAGAGACCTGTGAGTGTTGATAAGACAAAGTTAAGCTCGGCAGCAGGGTTCTATTTTCTTTAATTTGTTTTAATATCTTAACTATAATATTTACATTGAACGATTCTTCATGTTATTTCCAGCTAGGGTTTGTGTTAAACAAAATAATAATAAACTAGGTTATGCTTACAGCGTATAAACTATTGCATAAAATATGAATGGTTTTTCTGTATAAATTATAAATAACTAGGTTATGATTACAGCTTATAAACTAATGTATAAGTATGAATGGTTTTCTGTATAAACTATAATTGCATTAATAATAGTAAAACAAAGATATTAACTCATACTAACCATTCAGAAAATCACAGTAACTTTTAAAAGTCTTACTACTGATATTCTGATATATTCAATCTACTAACAGATTAATTACCACTTAAACATATTAACAGTAAACACAACATGCATTAATTCATCCTTAATAAACAATTAGGAGTAAGTAGCAGAACCTGTCCTGATTTGTGGATAACAACAGCAATGGGAGGCTGTTCCTCCCTACCAACTCCTGGAGAGTGCCCAAACAACACTTCTCAGGACCCCCGAGCTTGCTTTCGTCTCCCTAGCTGGAACTAGGTGCAGCAAAACAATTCACTCAGCCAAACAGCTAAAATGGAACCAAGTTACTGCAGCTTACTATCTCAAAACACTTCCTTACTGTTTTTCCCTCTTCCTCAATGGGACTCTTGAATAACATTCACTTGAATGTATTCTCCCTCCAGAACTATATTGAACCCCCAGCTCAGTTCATTGAGTACTATTTAAAAGATTGCCTAGGTCTTAGTTGGGTTAACTGTCATTAATGAACCACCTACTCAGATTCCACTTGCTTGGGGAATCATGACCCCAAAATATAGGGAAGTTGCCACCTGCAACTTAGGAAGTGTTTGAGGATGCTGCCACTTGTCTTTTTCCTTTCCACCTAGTTCCTTCCACCAGTTAGACCAGTAACCTCTTTTAACAGCTCTCCCATGCTGTTGTCTCCATAATTTATTTATTAATAATAAAATATACAGAATTACATTCCATTTCTGGTGACCTTGCTGAGTCATCAATTCCTACTTAGCATTAAATTTAACATAATGTCTCAGGAATATAATAAAATAATTACATTATTTTTTCAAAATTGGGGTATGTGACATACACACCCCCTTAAAATGTAACATCGTCCTCGATGTTACTTATTCCTCATCCTCATCCACCTGCTGGAATAGATTTGGGTATGCTTCCCGCATCTTACTTTCCAGTTCCCAGGTAGCTTCTTCAGGACTAAGGTGCTTCCATTGCACCTTCAGCTGTCCAATTGTGCGGTTCCGCAGAGTAATTTCCCTCCTCCCGAGGATACAATCCGGTTCCACCAGAACTTCCCCTTTTGGTTCTACCTGTACAATGTTCCAATCAATAACATGAGTAGTATCATGAACATACTTTTTCAGAACAGAAATATGAAAAACATTGTGTACCTTTAAATTAGGTGGTAATGCTAGTTGATAAGCAACTTGACCAATCCTAGATAAAATTTCAAATGGACCACAATAACGTGGCGCTAATTTTGGACAACTCCCCAGCCTTAGGGAGCTCTTCTTTGGTCTTACCTTGATGAATACATGTTCACCTACCTGGAACTCTTTAGGAGTTCTTTTCAAATCTGCTTGACTCTTTTGCCGATCCAGGGCAATATTCAAATTTACCTGCACTTGTTTCACAATCTATTCCATCTCTTTTAATAAATCAGGTCTTAACACTAATCTATCTACTGGGTTACTCCAAGAGATAGGAGTGTTACATTTACATCCATAGAGAACTTCAAAAGGACTAAACTTAGCTGATGATTGATAGCTGTTATTGTATGCAAATTCTGCTAAATGCAAATAATCCTCCCACTTACCTGGTTGATCTTTAACATACATCCTTAGCAGATCTTCTAATACCTGATTAACTCTTTCAGTTTGTCCGTCCGTCTGAGGGTGGAAGGAAGTGCTGAAATTCAGTGTGGTGTTTAATCCTTTAAACAAAGATTTCCAGAAATTCCCTGTGAATTTAGGATCCCTGTCTGATATAATAACTTTTTGGACACCATGTAACTGAAAAATCTGTTTCAAAAAGATATCAGCTATGTTTGCAGCCTTGTAAGTGGTTTTAACAGGAATAAAGTGTGCTGATTTACTTAATTTATCTACTACCACCATAATTGAATCATTCTGATGCTGATTTTTGGGTAATCTTGTAATGAAATCTAGGCTGATTATTTCCCACTTCCAGTTGGGAATAGGTAAAGGTTGCAGCAACCCAGCTGGATGTTGGTGTTCTGTTTTCACTTGTTGGAAGTCCAAACATCTAGCTATATCCTCAGCTGTTTTAGATTTCATATTAGGCCAAAAATATTCTTTTCTCAACATGGTGACAGTCTTCTGGTAGCCTGGATGCCCTGAGTAAGGGGTTTTATGAACTTCATCCAGAATTAACAGTTTAACTTTAGGTACATTTGGAACATATAGCCTGTCCTTAAATAGTAAAAATCCCTCTTTGTTTAGGCTATAACCCTTTATTAAACTTTCGGTAGGTTCATCTTTAGCTGTAACTTGTAACTTTTGATAATTTTCATCTGATTTTATCCCTTCAGCCAACTGTTCATTCAAATCGGTGGTATAAGTGCTGCTAGTTGATACAAAATTCAGCCTTGCATTTCTGCTCAAAGCATCAGCCACCTTATTTTCCTTTCCTTTTATGTGCTGAATTTCGAAATCATATTCACTTAAGAAGGCCAACCACCTGGCTTGTCTTGCATTTAAATTTGGTTGATCTAAAAGGTATTTCAGACCCTTATTATCAGTCATTAAAGTAAATTTTCTGCCTATTAAGTGGTGTCGCCACATCTTTAAAGCATGGATAACAGCAGCCAATTCCAAATCATAAGTGGCATAATTCTTTTCATGAATCTTCAGCTTCCTGGACTCATAGACAATGACATGCCCATCCTGAGTCAACACTCCGCCTAAACCATCATTACAAGCGTCAGTCCAGACTACAAAATCCTTATTAGGATCTGCTATTCTTAAGATAGGCACAGTTGTTAATAAAGTCTTCAATTTCTTAAAGCTTTCTTCACACTTCATGTTCCAATCGAACTTCTTGCCTTTCTTTTGCAAGGAAGTGATTGGGTTGGCTATTTTTGAAAATCCTTCAATGAATCTCCGGTAGTACCCGGTAATTCCCATGAAGGATCTAACATCTGTTACATCTTTTGGTACTGGCCACTCTTCAATTGCCCTAATATTTTCAGGATCAACTGAAATCCCTTCCTTGGTGACTACATGTACTTAGTACTGGATTTCGTCTTTAAAGAAGTCACACTTACTGAACTTCGCAAAGAGTTGCTGCTCTCTTAGTTCTTGTAAGACTATCCGTAAGTGTTCTTTATGTTCCTCTTCATTCTTAGAATAAATTAAAATGTCATCGATGAATACGACAACAAATTTATCTAAGTATTTATGCATTATGTTGTTCATTAGGCACATTAAGACAGCTGGGGCATTAGTAAGCCCAAATGGCATTACGACAAATTCGTAATGTCCATACCTTGTTCTGAAAGCTGTTTTGAAAATGTCTTCTTCTTTAATCCTTACCTAATAATAACCCGATCTCAGGTCTATCTTAGAGAACACTGTGGCTCCACGTATCTGATCAAACAGATCATCTATGTGAGGCAATGGATATCTGTTTTTAATCGTCATCTTGTTCAGTTGACGGTAATCTATGCAAAGTCGCATAGTTCCGTCCTTCTTTTTAACAAAAATTACTCGTGGTCCCCAAGGGGATACACCGGGTCGAATGTAATTCTTGTCTATTAACTCCTTTAACTGATTTTTTAATTCATTAAGCTCCAAAATATTCATACGATACGGAGCCTTTGAACTGAGTACAGCACCTGGTACTAGCTCAATTGTAAAATCCAGCTCTCTCTTGGGAGGTAATTCTGGGATTTCCTCAAGAAAAACATCAATAAATTCATTTACTACAGGGATGTCCTCTACTGTTATCTTGCTACTTTCAGACTTATCTGTCTCATCTGTAATAGTTACAGCATAGGCTTTACACCCTTTTCTGACTGCCCTTTTAAGTTGTAAAGCAGAAATCTGCCTGACTATTGTTTTCCTAGGAATACCCCTAACAGTTACAGGTTGTCCATTATTGTTTACACACCTAAAAGTTTTGTCAAAATAGTTTAAAACTACCCTATGTTGTTCTAAGCAGTCCATCCCGATAAGTATGTCATAAGAGCCAAGTGGTAAAACATTTAATTTAACTGTAGTCTTAAAATCATTCATATCTAGGATACATTCCTTAACATAACAGTTCACTTTCCTTTTTTCCCCGGTAGCTAGTTGTACAGACCAAGAATTATCAAACCTTTCAACAGTCAGATTACATTTTTCTACTAGCTGGGGTGAAATATAACTAAGACTAGCACCTGGATCTATTAAAATAGTTACAGGGGTTTTGTTAATCATACCTCCTACTTCCACCATGAAAGTTTGATAATCAGCTTGGCGGTTCTCCAATGCGGCATTGATTTGGGGCATAGTTCCTGCAAAGTCTCCAACAATCATTTCATCTTGTATAGTATGAATATTACTGATTGGTTTCTTTCGATTTGGGCAAACTGAAGCATAGTGTGGGCTATTGCATTCCCAGCACTTAACAGGTTCCTTTCGCTCAAAATTCTTAGTGTAGTTCCCATGATTGTTAGGATCCTCCTTACTGCTTTTGAAATTGTTGGAATGATTAGTAGCTCCATTTTTGTTTCCCTTGAAGCTTTTTCCATTAAAATGGTTTCCATTCTTGTTATTCTTGAAACTTTTCTGGGGTACAAACTCCTTTTTCCTGTACTCAAGCTGATTACTGTTCTTTTTAGCCTTCCAGTTAGCTATCCCTTCTTTCTTTTTATTCTGTTCAAAACATAAATTAGCCTTTCGCATAGCCTCTTCCAGCGTTTTGGGATTATCATATTCAATTTTGTCCTTAATATGATATGGCAGGCAGCTAAGAAACCGCTGTATTTTTTGTTTCTCTTCGACAAAATATGGCACATACCTTAACAGGCTCAAGAATTTACTGTTTAAGTCCTTCATAGTCATAGATCCTAGCTTCAGTTCATAAAATTCCTTGGCCCTTTCTTCATAGTATTGTTCAGACATAAATTTCTTTTTGAAATACCTTTTAAAGTACTCCAGTTGACTTCTTTTTCCTTGATCCCCTTGACCCTTTTCAGGTCTTGCCACCATATTTCTGCCTTTCCAGAAAGGTTATATATGGCCATTCTTGCTTTTAGCTGATTTGAATAATTGTAGATCTGAAAATATTTTCTCATCCTGGATAACCAGGATTCTGCCTCTTCTCCTGTCTAAAATTCTCCATTGAAAGTTGGGGGTTTTATTTTCTTAAACTCCCCGGAAATCTCTTCATAAGGTCTGTACTTTTTCCTTCTGTTATGCAGCTCAGCTTCACTGCTGTCACTAGTAGTGCGATAATTGTGTTGTTCCCTTCTTTCTTCAGATGATGAACTGCTGTCTGATTTAGCTAGTTTCATCCTCTTAGACCCTCTTTGATGACTAGCTTCTTCTGAGTCAGCTCTTCTGCTTCTTCCTTCTGTCTGAAATTTTTCTAATAATAATTGATTTAGCTGCTCTTGAGTTTTCAGAATCCTTTCATTATCCTTCTTGACTGTTTCTATTTCTGTCTTTAAACCTTTTATGGTATGCATCAGTTCTGAGGAGTGAGCAATTACCTCCTCTGTCACAGGTTCTCTCAACATCTGTCTTTTCGCCGTGTTTGGAGATTCCTCCTCAGCATATTCTCCCAATTTTTCCATACCTGCCTGTTAGATTCAGAAAAATAAATTTTCTGCTCTATCTTTATGAAACAGAAAGTATAAGTTAGTACATAATATATATATATATATATATATATATATATATATATATATAATTTTCTTTTCATTTGCACTGTTATGCGGAAACTAGTGGTGCCATCTTCAGGCCTAGTGTATGAACCATGCTCTGATACCACATGTCAAAACCCTTAAATTTCCGTAAAATTTAAAACTTTTAACAAAGCAATTAATGTTATTGAATGCATTCCTTGATCTGTTTATGTTAATTAAATGATCATAATTTGTCTGAATGATCTGTTATTGTAATTAAATGTTGTTATAGGTTTCTCTTTTCCATTACTGATTGTTTTCAATGTTTTGCAACCTCAAGGGGAGTTGCCATAGCAGACTGGGCTTACTTAGCTTTCAAGCTAATGCATCAACCGTACTTTTTCTACAGGTATACAGGTAAAGTATGGATAGTCACCAATGACTTTTTAAAAGCATTATAAATCATTTAACTGAACCATATTGCTTAGTAAGGGTCTAAATATGCTAGATAGATTGTCAAGTAAAAGAAAAGGTAGAATTCCCTTCCTGTATTATTAATGAAATCTTACTTGATAGAGAGTTGAAAATTTAAATGAAAATGTGATAACTATTGTTCTGGATAAAAATGATTTAAGCATCCCTATGAAGTATTGTTCTTTGATATTATCATTGTGATGAAACAATGTCTCTTATTTAGTACTGTATAAAGTCACTGGATTATGTTATTCGTACCATTTTTATTTGTCTTGTTGATACTGTATCATTCACATTTCCTCTTATAAAGGATCTGTAATAATTCCTCGTATACATTGCTTAATGCTAGCATTGTTTACTGTTTTGTCAGTTACATGTTCCATAGATGGATGTAACCTTTGTCTCTTCTCATGAGACTGGGGTTAAGATAAGATAGTGATATATTGTTCTGACCATATATAGTTTACATTACATCATTCTCCAAATTACTTTTATCATGCTATTTTCTTTTTCCATGCCTAGAATACTATATGATTGAGTTTTTTAACAACTTCATATTGTATGTGGTAAAGAGTCAAAGTTTGCATCTATCTAACACAAGCATTATATGTATTGCTCCAGTGTTTGATTTAAAAAGGATGATATAAGAGTTGTGCTCTTAAAACCCTCATCAATACAATATACAGTTAAATATTTCATCCATGATAAGATTGTAATCCTACACAAAATTATGAATCTTCGTAGAAATTTTTAACAATATTGACTAAACAAAATTCTATTTGTTTGTAGGGCAAGTGTAATGTCCCCCTTTCTATCAGAATTACATATGTCTATTGAAAATTGTGTATGACACCCTGGTGAGGAGCTAAGGGCCATGGCCCACCAGTGGACCTGGGAAAAGTGTATCGTCATCTCTTCTTCTAGGGTTTATGTTATAAATCGTAAATTTATAATAACACCACTAAGACGATGGACAAACAAAACTACTAAGGGGAGTAGCGGGATAGTTGGAAGGCCATAAATATATACGTGTCCCCTTAAGCTTGACGACAAAGGTTGGGAATTATAAGGATTCTATTCACCATAAGTATCTCACTAAGATACTATGGCCTGGTTGTTTTAAAATCCTAGTATGATTAAGCCATTTTAGTTGAATACTATCACACTGTGATAGATTTGAAAGCTAACAAATGTATATATATACATATATATTATTTACATAGAAATCAATAATCGACACCAACGGTGGCGTGCTCCCCCATGAAAACTTAATGGAAGTTTAAACATGAGATTTGAGGAGGAATTGATTTCCTCGTTAGAATGGCGCATGGACCCAATGCAACTTGGCAGATCATCGTTCTCTTCTCGGTAGAATCCAAAGTCCACCTCATGTTAGAGAATGCCATTTGGCGTTTAGCTTGCCCTTAACGCCATGGGCGGATCCTCCAAGAAGGAAAGAGTGTCTCCACTTATGGGATACCTGGTGCATTTTTGTTTATTATGCATGCCTTGGGGATGAACCCCGGGGGGTGCTATTTTTCTTTGACGTTGCTGCTCCTGCAATAGGGAAGACGAATTCCTGTATACTAATTTTCTTATATTCCGGTTGTCTCTTATATTACTAATATCGTTGTGTTGTTGCGCTGGTGTGGGGAGATTGGTCCCCGTAGGTTATTGTCTCATGTTTATTTACACCATGTTGATTCTCCATTTGGTTAATTACGCACAGGATTGGGGGAGAGATCCCTTCTCAATATAGTTTTATATCTTGTTGGTGCTGGTAGCATTGAGAATGCGCAGGATTGGGGGAGAGATCCTCTCTCAATCCAATTTTTTTTTTTGCATTTTTATACGATGGTGGCAATTGGTGCTGATGCACAGAATTAGGGCTGGGGAAAGATACCTGCCATTCCTTAATAGATTTTAATTGCATGGTAAATGTTTAATGGATGACTGCGCTAGACCTGAGATATATCCCTGATTGTTTGATTGTCTTGCTGGCTATGTAAGGTCTCCCGGGGCGTGAGCCCTTTTTGCTGGCTGCATGGTTTCTGTAGGGAGTGAGCCCTTTGTCTTGTTGACTGCGGCAATGATTGGGAAAGATTATCCCTGTTTATTTTTCATTTGATATAATGAGTAGGTATGCATAGTCTATTGCACAATCGTTCGGGATATGGATCCCTGGTACTTCTTTTTCTGTTTTATATATTGCATGCTTCCTGTTATATGATGGCTCAAGGCTATGATAAAAGATCCCCGTAAAAACATCTCTTTGTTAGTTTTTCATTGCTCAGAGCCTTTTGGAAATTCCTGTACACATCCATTTTCCTTATATATTTTACTTATACAGTTGGAAAGGGTAAAAGGGGGATATCCGCGTTTGTTCTCGATGACCAATAACTTATATCATGATTTTGCTCTTCCTTTTACTGGAGGGGGATTAGATTTATCTTGCTACGTTCTATTCTGATTATAAATATATTTTTTTGTTCGATGTATATTGGGGAAAAAGTAAGGCTTGTCAAAACTGATGCCATTCCGATCTCATTCTTCTGAATAAATCTTGGTTTATATATATATATATATATATATATATATCCGTCGAATGTTTACGACATAGGAAACATTCGAGACCTCATGTGAAGGAAGTCAATGGACGGTGTGGGTACAATGAGTCTTTTAAGATTCTGCTCTCTGCGTCCTTGACCGGTTTTATGTGGTACCATGCATTTTGTGTCATCACGATTCTACCATGGGAACCACTGCTCATCCTTTTCTGAAAGAGGATCCACCTTTCCACTCCATTATGGCAGAGCTGGGCGATCTCTTCTTAATAGAATCGACCCCATGGTCGATTACTGTTGTAAGATGATCAATTCATGGTGGCTCAGGATAGAGCGAGACGATCTCTCTCAGTGGAGAGGACCGACCCATGTACGCGTAAATAAATTGGGTGATCTCTATAGATCTGGTTGCTCTGTTTCTTCGTTGTATTTAGTTGTCTGCATTTGGGAGAGTAAAACCCTGAATATATTATATGCTGGTATTTTTCTATGTGGTTAATTCGTTGAAGCTAATGATATTAACTAGAGTCAAGGCCCAGCAAAGGCCAGGAGATCTTGGTGTCTTGTATCCCTGTGTTAGTGTATTTGCTGATTTTTCCTCTGTAGTGAGTTTGCATGATAGTAAATTAATTAGAGTCAAATTCCCAGCAAAGGGTATGAATGCTGGAGAGAAGATCTCAGTATCTTTTTATTATTAAAGTTGCTTGTGCATTTATGGTGTAATCGTATTGTTTCCATCGGATTATGCTGGAACTGAAGTAGTATTAGATATATGTTCAATAGTATTTAGATCGAAAACATGGTTGTGATGACTTTTCTGCTGTTGATTTTACTATAAAAATGTAATGCATAATATAGGGTAATATCTGGGTTAGATTGACCCATACCGTCCACTTACATGTTGTAGTCCTAGTCACTGGTTGAAAGGGATATCATTCCATACCTACATTTGAGGATTTGATGGAGGTATATAGTTGTCAGACATGTTGGAATTTCGCTCAGCGATAATAACCAGGATTGGGTATAATTATGATGTGTATAAGTTCTCTTTATATTTTAATGTGTATTTGCTAATGAATTAGCAGGGCGACCTCCTCCATGATCGACCCATGCAACTAAAGGTTGTCTTACCTAAAATATAAGAGGGATGGAGAGATTCAAGGGAAACGACCTATTCTGAGTATTGGGAATAGCGTTACCATAAATCGTTGTGTATTTACATTGTTGTATTGCTGCATTGAAATCAACATAAAATCCTATTGTTGTTGTATATCCTTTTATGCTAGTCAAGATAGCGTGGGTGAAATCCGTGTAACACTTCGAAGATAGGATTTTGGATAGTGGAAGATACTCTCCATGAGAGAAAAGCAAGAGAAAAGGAAAAGTGTTATGGTAACCAAGATGGTTATGAAGTGTAATCTTTTTCTTGATTTAATAATATAAGATATTACCTTGGTTCGTGGACGTAGCCCAAGTTGGGTGAACCACCTTAAATATGTTCTCTTATGTGTGGTCTATTTGTGTTGAATTTGATGGTCTCCTTTATTGAGTAGTTATGCTGATTTGGTGGTGTACATAGTCTCTTCATATGTGTTATATTAATTTAATGCGAGATTTATTTCTTATGAACATGTGTACCATATAGAACGTTTTATTAGCTAAATGTGGATGATGCATTATGAATGTTTCGATATAATGAATGGCCTTTTTACACAGGGAAATATGTTAGATATTTTGGTCCTTCAACTATGACAGAAATCTTTTCAAAATTCCCGACTTTACTAACATCATTTGTAGGGTATGTTATATATGGTATCTGAGCGAGGTTGCAAACACTCGGGCTTATTGGGCTCAATCGGTGAAAAAGAGTGGAATACCGTTGGATCACTGGGATTTCTGGCATTGCTTGGGACAAGTACTGCTGGACAAAAGCACAACTAGTGGCGCCAATCACATTCATGGTAACCCCTGTTCGCCACATCAAACTCTTGAGCACCCAAGTAATCCTCTGTCCTTCTTGTGATTCTTGAATATTGAAACCGAGATAAATTTTGGCTGAAACTATATTACAAATTTGGGGATCTGAGTTAAGTACTCTTTATTTAAGTATCTCTGCAAGAGGAGGAAACCGGTCCGAGCTATTCCCTAGCTGGCAGGTGAAAATACTCTGTTTAAAATTTCATTTCCTGCCTTCACGATTCTTGTTCAAGCGTCCTTCGAATAGGGTATGTCATGTTTATTGTTCAAATCTGCAAAACGTCATTACTATCCGCGTGAAAACCTTGTGAAAGTTGGATTAAGTGTAGATCTGTACAAAAACGTGTTATTAATCTCGGTAAAATATTTTCCTTTGGTTATTCAAATCTGCGAAACGTCTTGTCTATCCGCGTGAAACCCTGGTGGAAACTTGGTTATGTATACTTGTAGTAGAAAAACTATAAGATCCACTAACTCAGAAAGTACTGAAACACGAGGCTAGGTTGCTTCTAGTTATTGTTCTAAACCCCATTAGATGCAGAGGTCAGGTTTCTATGTCATCGTTGCTTATTCCATGATAGGCTAACGATGTACCTATTATCTTGGTAGAGCATATTTACCCTCTGTTTCTAATTTTAACCATTATTTACAAAAATAAAAATAAAATGCTGCAAGTTGTTGTTGACGGGACAATCTTCCTCCTTTTTGGACTGGATTGAATACCGCTTGATCATTTTAACTTTCGTTAGATACTGCGATCTATCCTTGAAGTAAGCTATTGCTCTCCTCCTTGTTTAATAGAGTTTCTATGTAATAATGGCCATAGTTGACAGAGTTCTAGTAAGCGAGGAATGACTTCTGGATTATTGCAAGTAAGTAATTGTTGAAGAATTCTATTATAGCCGTAATATCCTTGGAAACTTATGGAAATTATTTACAGTTTCCATTCTACTCTTTTCATGATTAAAAAATTCTGCTATGAAAATAAATTTTTTTTTCCCAGGGAGGTCATATGCTTGAACAAATGGTTGTATTTGAGAATAAGATTTCCATGTGATTATTTTCTTAACTGTAATAGATTAGTATTATATGGAAGAAAAAGAACAAATTACATATGTCTGAACAATTACTATTATAATAAATTTGGGAATAAATTCTGGTGCAATTATTTTCTTAAGAATAGTTGAATATTGTTCTGTAGCAGAAAATGTGAATCATAGATTCAACCTTTAATTAGTATGGCTGGAGAATGCCACAATGCTTAAACATTACAATCCGCATTAATAGTATGATGCATGTAGGTGCCTTACTCATTTTTAATGCCATTTGAAAAGTATTTTTTTTGTAAAATTTTGTATAGTTAGAAATATAATATCCATACATGCATACAAAGTTATTTGATATAATGTCTCGAATTGACTTAAACACTACACAAGTGTTATGCTTGATAAAATGAGTGAAAGAGCTATAGTTAAACAAATATTAGCAATGGCATTTTCAAATTCAGGTAAGAATCAATTAATGGAGGAAAAATCACAACCTCTGGTTGATTTTGTCAATTAAGAGGAATGGCCTTTTGAGAAGAGCCGAGCTTTTCATTACTACAGAATAATTATGCTTGCTTGTTGTATTTAATGATTGTATCATTTAAGAGGATGTTTCCTGTTGAGAGGGCACACGTTTCCCTCTAACTTGATAAATTCTTGTTCGCTCATTATATATACTCCTTAGTAAGTGATCTCTACTATGGATGTTGGGATAATTGAGTGGGTGTATAAAGGTTTGTATTTTAGATTTATGAGATAAAGGTATACCTTACCTTGACTACCTATTTTAGTTTGGTTATGGATTTCACAAGATGTTGAGTATAATACTAATATGGGTTAAATAGAAGTGAGCCTCTACCTCGGCATATGAGCATCATACAATGAAGATATATGTCATCACCTTCATGAAGGTATGTGATTATGAAGGTATGTGGTTATAAAGGTATGTGGTTATAAAGGTATGCAATTATACATATAAGATAAATTGTTATTACTTACATGGTTTGGGGTTAAGTGATCATGTACAGATACTGTTGTATAAAAGTTAATATTCTGATTATTACGTTTCATACAAATTGGATATTGTTATACTGACAAGGGGATTTGGAAGATGGTCAAAACTCGGTGGAACTTGTTGGAAGAGCGTAATAGATTATGCATGGTAAGGAGGTGAGGATTTAAGATCCACATCATAACTGTTATTTATTCTTTAAGTTTGATAATTATTGATTAAATAAAGATCTAGGCCCAAATGGGTCAGAGTAATCGTATGGTTACAAAGTGTATATTGACGAAACAATTGATAAATTGAAAGAGATTTTCCTCGACTCGAGCGAGGAGGCTTGAGGGGAAATAAATTCCGGGATTCAAGCGAGAAGGCTTGAGGGGAAATATGTAACAGTGCATTAATGGCACTGAAACATTCCTTGGAAATCAGGGAGTTGACAGATTCCAGGATTCTCGAATGAATCAGCAGGCTGTAAAGACCTAGGCAAACTATAATAAAATGCATATGCGGGAGGTAGGACGCTGCCTAGTATGCATGGGAGAAAGTATTGCTGTGTGAGCACTATGGTGTTAGGCAAGAAATCTCCGAAAGGATTGCTGTGTGAGAACTATGGTGTTAGGAAAGAAATCTTCAAAAGGATTGCTGCGTGAGCACTGGGGTGTTAGGCAAGAATTTCCTAGATCAATGAATGATGTGTTTTGGTTTAATTAACAATCTACATTCTTGGTTCACCGGAAATTAAGTATGCTTGTAATAAATAATGACTTAAAGATATTCCATAGATTGCAAATGTTATGTTACAATAAATGACTCGGCATTTATGTTATGGGTTGGATTATGGAATTGATGATAAGTTTTACGGTTTCTTTGAATTCCGGTTTTGTAGTCAAAGTTACAGGTGTGGTCAATAGTGACTTGCGAAGAAGGTCAGTATAATAATGATGAAACAAGCAAATGATGACAATAGAAGATAAGACGAACAAATAGAAAGTATTGAACACCGAGGACGGTGTTATTTTTAAGGGGAGGAGGATGTAATGTCCTCCTTTCTATCAGAATTACATATGTCTATTGAAAATTGTGTATGATGCCCTGGTGAGGAGCTAAGGGCCATGGCCCACCAGTGGACCTGGGAAAAGTGTATCGTCATCTCTTCTTCTAGGGTTTACGTTATAAATCGTAAATTTATAATAACAACACTAATACGATGGACAAACAAAACTACTAAGGGGAGTAGTGGGATAGTTGGAAGGCCATAAATATATACATATCCCCTTAAGCTTGACGACAAAGGTTGGGCATTATAAGGATTCTATTCACCATAAGTATATGACTAAGATACTATGGCCTGGTTGTTTTAAAATCCTAGTATGATTAAGCCATTTTAGTTGAATACTATCACACTGTGATAGATTTGAAAGGTAACAAATGTATATATATACATATATATTATTTACATAGAAATCAATAATCGACACCAACGGTGGCGCGCTCCCCCACAAAAACTTAATGGAAGTTTAAACATGAGCTTTGAGGAGGAATTGATTTCCTCGTTGGAATGGCGCATGGACCCAATGCAACTTGGAAGATCATCGTTCTCTTCTCGGTAGAATCCAAAGTCCACCTCATGTTAGAGAATGCCATTTGGCGTTTAGCTTGCCGTTAACGCCATGGGCGGATCCTCCAAGAAGGAAAGAGTGTCTCCACTTATGGGATACCTGGTGCATTTTTGTTTATTATGCATGCTTTGGGGATGAACCCCGGGGGGTGCTATTTTTCTTTGACGTTGCTTCTCCTGCAATAGGGAAGACGAATTCCTGTATACTAAGTTTCTTATATTCCGGTTGTCTCTTATATTACTGATATCGTTGTGTTGCTGCGCTAGTGTGGGGAGATTGGTCCCCGTAGGTTATTGTCTCATGTTTATTTACACCATGTTGATTCTCCATTTGGTTAATTACGCACAGGATTGGGGGAGAGATCCCTTCTCAATATAGTTTTATATCTTGTTGGTGCTGGTATCATTGAGAATGCGGAGGATTGGGGGAGAGATCCTCTCTCAATCCAAATTTTTTTTTAGCATTTTTATACGATGGTGGCAATTGGTGTTGATGCACAAAATTAGGGTTGGGGAAAGATACCTACCATTCCTTAATAGATTGTAATTGCATGGTAAATGTTTAATGGATGACTGCGCTAGACCTGAGATATATCCCTGATTGTTTGATTGTCTTGCTGTCTATGTAAGGTCTCCCAGGGCGTGAGCCCTTTTTGCTGGCTGCATGGTTTCTCTAGGGCGTGAGCCCTTTGTCTTGTTGACTACGGCAATGATTGGGAAAGATTATCCCTGTTTATTTTTCATTTGATATAATGAGTAGGTATGCATAGTCTATTGCACAATCGTTCGGGATATGGATCCCTGGTACTTCTTTTTCTGTTTTATATATTGCATGCTTCCTGTTATATGATGGCGCAGGGCTATGATAAAAGATCCCCGTAAAAACATCTCTTTGTTAGTTTTTCATTGCTCAGAGCCTTTTGGAAATCCCTGTACACATCCATTTTCCTTATATATTTTACTTATACAGTTGGAAAGGGTAAAAGGGGGATAGCCGTGTTTGTTCTCGATGACCAATAACTTATATCATGATTGTGCTCTTCCTTTTACTGGAGGGGAATTAGATTTATCTTGCTGCATTCTATTCTGATTATAAATATATTTTTCTGTTCGATGGATATTGGGGAAAAAGTAAGGCTTGTAAAGACTGATCCCATTCCGATCTCATTCTTCTGAATAAATCTTGGTTTATATATATATATATATATATCCGTCGAATGTTTGCGACATAGGAAACATTCGAGACGTCATGTGAAGGAAGTCGATGGACGGTGTGGGTACAATGAGTCTTTTAACCTTCTGCTCTCTGCGTCCTTGACCGGTTTTATGTGGTACCATGCATTTTGTGTCATCACGATTCTACCATGGGAACCACTGCTCATCCTTTTCCGAAAGAGGATCCACCTTTCCACTCCATTATGGCAGAGCTGGGCGATCTCTTCTTAATAGAATCGACCCCACGCTCGATTACTGTTGTAAGATGATCCATTCATGGTGGCTCAGGACAGAGCGAGACGATCTCTCTCAGTGGAGAGGATCGACCCATGTACGCGTAAATAAATTGGGCGATCTCTACATACCTGGTTGCGCTGTTTCTTCGTTGTATTTAGCTGTCTGTGTTTGGGAGAGTAAAACCTTGAATATATTATATGTTGGTATTTTTCTATGTGGTTAATTCGTTGAAGCTAATGATATTAACTAGAGTCAAGGCCCAGCAAAGGCCAGGAGATCTTGGTGTCTTGTATCCCTGTGTTAGTGTATTTGCCGATTTTTCCTCTGTAGTGAGTTTGCATGATAGTAAATTAATTAGAGTCAAATTCCCAGCAAAGAGTATGAATGCTGGAGAGAAGATCTCAGTATCTTTTTATTATTAAATTTGCTTGTGCATTTATGGTGTAATTGTATTGTTTCCATCGGATTATGCTGGAACCGAAGTAGTATTAGACATGTGTTCAATAGTATTTAGATCAAAAACATGGCTGTGATGACTTTTCTGCTATTGATTTTACTATAAAAATGTAATGCAGAATCTAGGGTAATATCTGGGTTAGATTTACCCATACCGTCCACTTACATGTTGTAGTCCTAGTCACTGGTTGAAAGGGATATCATTCCATACCTACATTTGAGGATTTGATGGAGGTATATAGTTGTCAGACATGTTGGAATTTCGCTCAGCGATAATAACCAGGCTTGGGTATAATTATGATGTGTATAAGTTCTCTTTATATTTTAATGTGTATTTGCTAATGAATTAGCAGGGCGACCTCCTCCATGATCGACCCATGCAACTAAAGGTTGTCTTACTTAAAATATAAGAGGGACGGAGAGATTCAAGGGAAACGACCTATTCTGAGTATGGGGAATAGCGTTACCATAAATCGTTGTGTATTTACATTGTTGTATTGCTGCATTGAAATCAACATAAAATCCTATTGTTGTTGTATATCCTTTTATGCTAGTCAAGATAGCGTGGGTGAAATCCCTGTAACGCTTCGAAGATAGGTTTTTGGATAGTGGAAGATACTCTCCATGAGAGAAAAACAAGAGAAAAGGAAAAGTGTTATGGTAACCAAGCTGGTTATGAAGTGTAATCTTTTTCTTGATTTAATAATATAAGATATTATCTTGCTTCCTGGACGTAGCCCAAGTTGGGTGAACCACCTTAAGTATGTTCTCTTATGTGTGGTCTATTTGTGTTGAATTTGATGGTCTCCTTTATTGAGTAGTTATGTTGATTTGGTGGTGTACATAGTCTCTTCATATGTGTTATATTAATTTATTGCGAGATTTATTTCTTATGAACATGTGTACCATTATAGAACATTTTATTAGCTAAATGTGGATGATGCATTATGAATGTTTCGATATAATGAATGGCCATTTTACACAGGGAAATATGTTAGATATTTTGGTCCTTCAACTATGACAGAAATCTTTTCAAAATTCTCGACTTTACTAACATCATTTGTAGGGTATGTTACAGCAAGGTTTATGTCCACTAGGAAGCTTCGATGGCAAGGTTCCAACATGCATTATATGATGGTTATTTGATAGTGTCTCGATCATAGAATAATATACCTACTATGATTATAATTTATCCATACAATGATTTAAATTAGAGAAGCAATAATTTGAAACACCACAAGGACTATGGATTGTCGACCCATGGCAAGTTAATTTATGTAAAGGATACGTGGATAGTTCTGGTCCCTGTATTTGATGATATAAATGGTTTGTCCGAAACCCTACTTGGTCATTTCCCTCTGCCTTCGGGCTCGGTTGCCTGCGAAAACCCTCCTGGTCTGAGTTTCTTCATCGGGGTACTCTAAGTTGCAGCTTCCATGCTGCTACAGTTCATGGAGTGTGTCTCTCGTGTGGGTTGTGCATCAGTAAGCTCTGCTATTGGCATTCTATATGTATATTGGGCATTTTGGGTTATCTCTTCTGCTGTTTCTATTGGCTATCAGTTCCGTGGCTTCTCCCAACCCTCATACTCATTCCCTTGTATTGCTTCAGAGCCATGGTATTCCTGCTGTCGGCATCTATGAAGTGGTTATAACCTGGGTTTACATTCATGCTTTCAAATCTAGTCTGTTCATGGCGTGAGGTATTGTTCTGAATGTTTCTTGGTTACGGCGTCCATTGTGGAAAGAAATCTTGGAGTTCCTAGCCCATTCTTCTGGGGATTAGGGAAAGGTCTTCCACTTAGCTCAGTTCATGGCTAAAGGGGCAGTCACTGTGTTTTTTCTTTCTCCACACTCGCTGGTATGATATAACGTTTGTTTCGATGTTTTAATTAAAAAGGGAGTGTTTATTTTTAAGAAAAGTTTGTAACTAAACGATAAATTGTACTGTGCAGGCACTGGTTAAACCTGAAGGTGTATGAAGCACGACCTCAGGCGCTTGGCTTCTTCCGGGTAAGCCTGGTCACATCATGGCAGTTTCTCCCTTTGATGGTTAGGATGGTTAGGGTTTGATTTGATAAGTCCACCTTTGTGGCTGTTGTTTCATGTTCTCGGACATGGTTGACCCTGTGATGGGTGTGGTATGATATGGTTGTAGTCATATGAAAAGTATTCATTTTTCCTATAGTAGTTAGGGTTTGTATAAGAATTAATTTTTAAAAGGAAGAAGCTGTGGCTTATTCTGTCGACGGCCTTTGGGTTTTTGTTTGTTACTATATCTTTAAAAAGATTGGGTACTCACCCAGTTTTGTGAAAGTTAAAATATAATGAAAGTTTGCCTGTATGATGGCCCGTGTAATGTCTGTGTTTCCTTTAAATGAATACAATGTACAGTAGTAGGAATGTTTTAAGTTTCTAAGATACTTTCAGAGAAGAAAATAGCTCGGCTGTAGGTGATGGCACAATTCTTATTTCTCAGCGTTTTTCTTTTGTTTTTTTGTATTGAATGATAGTGATAGGGTTCAATAAATCTTACAGTGGTAGGCCATTAATGTGTTGATAACCCTGTTGAGTTGGGGTTCTTTCCCAGATTGGAATATTGTAACATATGAAAAGGTGTTCATGCTCTGTTGGTCGTTGTAAAGCATACCTGGATAAATTCTATGTTTTTACATTCTATTAAGTAATGCAAAAGAGCTACGGCTGTGGATGAGTCATTGTAAAAACTCTTCAATGTTTACATACCTGTAACGTCTAACCTACCAGGGTCTATTCCGAAAATACAGTAGTGAATTATATGTTGGTTATGTAGTTATGAGGTTTTACTGTTGGTTATTGGATAAACATAAGAAAGATTTTAAAAATGGAAACTCGATGGTTAGTTGGAACTATTCTATCGGTTTCGTTTTTATGTATGGATTTAATAACTAGGTTTTTATCTGATGAAATACTCTTAAAGTTGAGAACTGGAGTGATAGGATTCAAGAAAACCTACAGTTGTGATGTATTTTTGTTACTTTGGTCTCAACTCTGTTATTGTATGAATGTAAATAAAAAGAATGATATCTTCCTAATTGTTGTGCTCAATAGATGAATTTGACTTCTGTTCAGCTGTTGTTTTTGGTAGTAAAAACCGTAACTAAGTCCTAGGATTACAGTTTGGTTGATAAACAAGAGACCTGTGAGTGTTGATAAGACAAAGTTAAGCTCGGCAGCAGGGTTCTATATTCTTTAATTTGTTTTGATATCTTAACTATAATATTTACAATGAACGATTCTTCATGTTATTTCCAACTAGGGTTTGTGTTAAACAAAATAATAATAAACTAGGTTATGCTTACAGCGTATAAACTATTGCATAAAATATGAATGGTTTTTCTGTATAAATTATAAATAACTAGGTTATGATTACAGCTTATAAACTAATGTATAAGTATGAATGGTTTTCTGTATAAACTATAATTGCATTAATAATAGTAAAACAAAGATATTAACTCATACTAACCATTCAGAAAGTCACAGTAACTTTTAAAAGTCTTACTACTGATATTCCGAGATATTCAATCTACTAACAGATTAATTACCACTTAAACATATTAACAGTAAACACAACATGCATTAATTCATCCTTAATAAACAATTAGGAGTAAGTAGCAGAACCTGTCCTGATTTGTGGATAACAACAGCAATGGGGGGCTATTCCTCCCTACCAACTCCTGGAGAGTGCCCAAACAACACTTCTCAGGACCCCCGAGCTTGCTCTGGTCTCCCTGGCTGGAACTAGGTGCAGCAAAACAATTCACTCAGCCAAACAGCTAAACTGGAACCAAGTTACTGCAGCTTCCTATCTCAAAACACTTCCTTACTGTTTTTCCCTCTTCCTCAATGGGACTCCTGAATAACATTCACCTGAATGTATTCTCCCTCCAGAACTATATTGAACCCCCAGCTCAGTTCATTGAGTACTATTTAAAAGATTGCCTAGGTCTTAGTTGGGTTAACTGTCATTAATGAGCCACCTACTCAAATTCCACTTTCTTGGGGAATCATGACCCCAAAATATAGGGAAGTTGCCACCTGCAACTTAGGAAGTGTTTGATAATGCTGCCACTTGTCTTTTGCCTTTCCACCTAGTTCCTTCCACCAGTTAGACCAGTAACCTCTTTTAACAGCTCTCCCATGCTGTTGTCTCCATAATTTATTTATTAATAATAAAATATTCAGAATTACATTCCATTTCTGGTGACTCTGCTGAGTCATCAATTCCTACTTAGCATTAAATTTAACATAATGTCTCAGGAATATAATAAAATAATTACATTATTTTTGCAAAATTGGGGTATGTGACAGGTGGGGAGCCCCAGCTGAAGGCGATCTTCTTTATATCAAGTCTCCCCCTACCTCGCGCATGTGTGAAATCTCATTTCTTCCCCTTTCTGGCTCGACAACTCTGTGTTGATGTATATGTAACTTCAGAATGTATTTCATCTGTGTATTATATATATATTTATTTTACCCTTATAAGAGATGTGTTATTCCTCTATAAGGAAGTGTCGTCATGTGGATTGACAAATGTCGCAAGTGGGTGTACTTGCCGATGGGTTATTAGACCACCTTATGGGGTCGGCCCTAATTAATATATAATATAATGTGGATGTACTCAAGTAGACAAGTCGGCCCCAGTAGGTCACTGGGCAAAAAGGTGAGTATAAATAGAGATAGGAGATCTCTATTTTACTCACTCGAAAAAGTATCTATCTCTCTCTCTCTGAAAAGTGGCGCACTAGTGAGGAGGAGGAGGATCATCTGCTAGGAGACTATCTCTGTATTATTTGGTTGTATTTTGGTTGAGCCATTACTCTCTCTATCTCTGAGGAAGTTGTGGGGTTTTTCACCTTAGGGTTTTCCCCACGGAAACTCTGTGTCTCTTGTCTCTATGCTTTTGATTCTTGTGATGCTTGTGATGCTTGTCATATTATGATTGTCATGCATTGATATACTGTAGATGTTATTCTCTCAGCAAAGATCCTATAGTATTGTGATTTAATACTAAAAATTTAACATGGTATCAGAGCTTAACTGAGAAGAAGACATTTTGCAGTGACGAAAGCTTGTATTCCTTGTTTATTGGGTTTCTCTCCACAGATTTTTGAAATTCAGTATAGTAGATTGGATCTACTCATCAAGGTGCATCTTTCTGTCCAATCAGATTTCAGTTCCGAGCATTTTCAGTTTTGGCCCTAAAAATTAGGGTTTCCACAAAAATAGGAATTTCTCGAAACTGAAGGTACAGCTGGAAGATCCTTGCAAAAATCGAAGGTTTGAGCTTTGGATCGAGATTTTTGGCTAGGTAGATCTCCGGGAAACTCAAACCCTAATTCAGGGCTCTCCCGAGTGAACCCGGGAGGACAAAAAGGAAATTCTGAAGGGCAAGACTTTGCTGATCTCAAATTCTGAATGTACTAGGCTGATCAGCTTTCCAAGGCGCATCTTTCTATCCTTTCGGAATTTTGAAATTCACATTTTGAATTTTTAGGGTTTCTCTGACAAACCCTAATCCGGGACCAGATCCAGTTTTCAGCACTTCAAGTGGTAAGTTCTAAATCTCTTCTATTTCCATTTGAAGTACTCTTAAAGATGTCTCTTCACACCAATCTTGAGGATAAGCTTGAAGGGGCTGATAACTTCCGAGCCTGGAAGTATAGGATTGGGGTAATCCTGGAAGAGAATGAGTTGGACTCATATGTGAAAGAAGACATCCCTATCCCAGAGGATGAAGAGGCCAAGGCATTGCACAAGAAGAACTTGGTCAAGGCAAAGAGAATCATTGTTGATTCTATCGAAGACCATCTTATACCCCATGTGTCTTCTCTCAAGACACCCAAAGAGATGTTTGAATCTTTGACCAAGCTATTTGAAGGAAAGAACATAAATCGGAAGATGACCCTGCGGAACCAATTGAAAGCAGTGAAGTTTCAGAATGGAGAAACCATTCAATCTTACTTTTCAAGGGTCTCTCAGATCAAGGAACAATTAGAAGCAGTAGATGAAATGGTGGAGAATGGTGAGGTGGTGATGACTACTCTAAATGGCCTACCCAGGTCATGGGATTCCTTTATTCAAGGAATTTGTGTAAGGAAGAAGTTGATCTCCTTCAGTAGACTTCGGGAAGAATGCTCTCAAGAAGAAGCTAGAATTATAGCTCATGAGGAAAAGATGGGAGGAGAAGATCAAGCTCTTGCAGCTCACACCAAAAGAAGCAAAATCAAGAAGGATCCCTCTCGCCTCAATAGGTCCCATCAAAAGAAGAATAGGAAAGACCTAAGATGTTTCACATGCAATGAGAAGGGTCACTTTGCTTCAGATTGTCCTAAGAACAAAAGGGATAATAACAAAAATCCTAGTAAGAAGAAGAAGGGCAGCAAAAGAAGGTTTCATGCTCATGCTGCTGAAGATGATGAACCCCCAAAGAAGAAGGCTAAGGCAGAAAGTAGTAGTGATGATGATTCATCAAGTGAAGAAGAGTATGTTCTGATCTCTGCACTCACTGGTACCATCTCCCATGGTTGTAATGATTGGTTGATTGATAGTGGGGCTTCCAAACACATGACTGGGTTCTAGGAATTTTTTGTGAACCTTTCTGAACATGAATCACCCCATAAGGTGAAACTTGGGGATGATTATCAATACCCAATCAAAGGAAGTGGTGAAGCCTCCTACAATCTAGATTCTGGAAAATCATTGAAGATGAAAGAAGTACTTTATGTACCTGGGCTCAAGAAGAACTTACTCTCCATTTCTGCATTAGATGCAAAAGGTATGAGGGTTGCATTTGTGGATGGCCAAGTCCTAATGTGGCCAAAGGGAAAGACCATAGATGATGCAGTAGTGATTGGAAAGCAAGAGGGAGGTTTGTACAATTTGAAGGGACAACCTGAACATGCCATGGTGACATAAATACAAAGATTCATCCATAGTCATGGATCACATAGAGGTATGTATAATTTGTTTTTAAAAAAGTTAACTAATGAGTTATGCAGGTCATTGAAGAGAACAAGAACACATTGCTAGACATAACTAGCAAATATAGTGACCAGGTATGTGTTTCTTATATCATAGGATCTATCATATAAGTATGCATGGCATGATTGATGATGATTGTTCATAAAGTCATAAGTTTGAATAATCATGGGCATATGCATATTATGTGTCTTACCTTAATTAATAATATGACTAACCAGAAGAGTCATAGGTTTGAGTAATTACAGGTTTATACATGTTATGTTTCTTATGATATGACTAACCATAAGAGTCCTATATAAACCTTGAATGCTAATGCTTATTATTTCTGTTTGAAATGATCATGACTATACATACTTGAGATTATTGTGTTTTAATGAATGTATGATTTTGTATGAGATTACAAGGATAACACAATCATGATACTAATAAGCATGCATAGGGACCAAGGATGAATATGAGTTCAAGAACAGGTAATCCAGGAAGCAAAGATCAAGAGGGAGCACACTCCAGTGGTTTCTGCAAGGGTGCAGATATTCAGAGGGAGTTGTCCATATCTCTACATTCCACAACAAGAAGGTTTAGAAGGACTCCAGCAGCTCTTGCAAGGAAGAAAAGACTCAGAGGGAGTCCACCCAACAAACAAACAAAGATAAGTATTTTAATTATCTTGCATATTTGTTTGCTTAAATAAAATTGTTCAATGATGTATATGCTCATGTTCCTAGACTTAGGATATGTATTGTGCATATTAGAATGATTGAATTAATGAACAGTATACTACTAATATGCATGTGTTGGGTAAGTGGCCTATGGCACTGTACAACATTCCATTGCTACTTATCTAGAATGAAACCTCTTTGCTGACATGTTGGGAGTTGTGCACACTCTTAACAATGTTCTGGTAGAGATTGGAAGGCATCTAGAAAGTTACGGGATATGGATAAATGTTGTATTGAAGCATTGGCTAAGATAATTGCATGACTGCATGACTGTATGACATATTTCTTCATGTGTAAGAATTTGTTCTGAAAATTATGAGATGTTTCTAATCATGCAATTTAATCTGTTTTGTAGGAAAGACCGTATATCTTCACCTACAAAAGGACTACAACATTTGTTCCAGCAACAAAGATATCTATTGAAGATATTGAAATTCCCAGGATCTGGGATGAAGAAATGGAATGCCATGATCCGTCGATCATGAAGAATGATGTTTGGGATGCGATCCCAAGAGCTAAAGGGAAGTCTGTTGTGACTTCCAAATAGAACTTTCAGATCAAGCATGTTGCAGATGGCAGCATAGAGAAATATAAAAGTGATGAAATCGAAGATACACCAGATGGATTCAAGACAGCTTTCTTGAATGGTGTAGTTGAAGAAGAAGCAGCCACTTCGTTCTGAGACACATGATAGGAAATCATATATGTGCAGAACTTGGTATGGTGAAGATAGATTGATTGCCGACACGCAGCAGAAGCTTACTACCGAGTTCGAGATGAAGAACTTGGGGATGATGCACTATTTGTTTTTGGCATGGAGGTGTGGCAGAATGCAGAAGGAATCTTCCTTGGATAAGGGAAGTATGCAATAGGGATCCTGAAGAGGTTCGGGATGATGGATTGCAAGGCCATGGCCACACCTATGGCATCAAATCTAAAGCTTCTATGTGATGCTTCATCTGAGCCGATTGATGTCTCTATGTATCGTCAGATGATTGGGTCCTTGATGTACCTGACGAACACGAGACCAGACATTTGCTTTGCTGTGAACACATTGAGCCAGTTCCTGACGGATCCGAGGAGTGTTCACCTGGTTGTTGTAAAGCATGTTCTGAGGTACCTGAAGGGTACAGTGGATTATGGGCTCAGGTATGAGGTGAATCAAAAGTTTAACCTGCAGGATTATGTTGATTCAGATTGGGCTGGCAGTGCTGCAGATAGGAAGAGCATATCTGGGTGTTGCTTCAGTATGGGATCAGGTGTGATCTCTTGGTTTAGCAGGAAGCAGTCCTGTGTAGCACTGAGTACAGCTGAGGCAGAGTATGTTGCAGCTTGTTCAGCTAGTTGTGAGGCAGTATGGCTACGGAAGCTACTGTCTGAGTTATTTGATCTCCCGTTGGAGGATACTGGTATCTTCTGTGATAACCAGAGTTGTGTGAAGCTGTCTGAGAACCCAGTATTTCATGACAGGTCGAAACACATAGAGATCAAATATCACTATATCAGGGATATGGTGCAGAGAGGAGCTGTGAAGCTCCTGTATGTTGCAACAGACGAGCAGATTGCAGATGTGCTGACGAAGCCACTAGCCAGGGTGAAGTTCGAGTACTTCAGAGAGAGGCTTGGCGTTCTTCAGATCGAGGACACTTCAAGGAAGAAGTGATGGACACATTTGCTGAAGCCATTCCAAGCATGTTGGAAGGAGGATCCTTCACATGGCTGTGGACGTAAGCGCTGGATGATGAACATCAGGATGATGTTCTAGTTTCTGCTTGATATGATCAGTTGGATCATTTTATGTATGTATGTACGCATCATATTGGATGCTGGATATGATAAGTTGGATCATTTTATGTATGTATGTACGCATCATGTTGGATGCTGGATATGATCAGTTGGATCATTTTATGTATGTATGTATGCATCATGATGGATGCTGGATATGATCAGTTGGATCATGTGTATGTATTTTATATGCATCATGTTGATGCTTGGACCATGTATCTGTATATGTATCAGGTGGATACATTGTATGATCAGGTGGATCATGTATGGTGATATATATCATATATTTTGTATTTGTATCAGGTGGATACATTGATGATCAGGAGGATCATGTATGATGATATGTATCAGGTAGATACTTGGCATGCAACAGGATGTTGCATTGATGATCAGGAGGATCATGTATGATGATATGTATTAGGTAGATACTTGGCATGCAGCAGGATGTTGCATTGATGATCAGGAGGATCATGTATGATGATATGTATCAGGTAGATACTTGGTATGCAGCAGGATGTTGCATTGATGATCAGGAGGATCATGTATGATGATATGTATCAGGTAGATACTTGGTATGCAGCAGGATGTTGCATTGATGATCAGGATGATCGTAGATGACGAGCTTCAGGATGTTGCTCCAGATGACATGCAGCAGGACGTTGCAGTGATGATGATCAGATGATCATAGATGATGAGCTTCAGGATGTTGCTCCAGATGACATGCAGCAGGATGTTGCAGTGATGATCAGGATGATCATAGATGACGAGCTTCAGGATGTTGCTCCAGATGACATGCAGCAGGACGTTGCAGTGATGATGATCAGATGATCATAGATGACGAGCTTCAGGATGTTGCTCCAAATGACATGCAGCAGGACGTTGCAGTGATGATGATCAGGATGATCATGGATACATCAGGATGATGTATGGTGAGTATCAGGTTGATACTCTGTGGCCGTGGATCAGGTTGTGCAGATGAGCATGTAATTCGTTGCCCTGGGAGATTTGCAGATGGTCTTGCGAGGTTTTGCCTATGGCATGTAATTCGTTTCCCTGGGACATCTGGCAAATGCTCTTTCGAGGTTTTGCTCTAGGAGGACATGTAGTTCGTTGCCCTGGGAGATCTGTAGATAGTCTTGCGAGGTTTTTCCTATGGCATGTAATTCGTTGCCCTGGGATATCTGGCAAATGCTCTTGCGAGGTTTTGTCCTATGGCATGTAATTCGTTTCCCTGGGAGATCCGATAGGTTGGGCTGTGTGCCCGTAATCAGTCCTGGGATGCTCTTGCGAGGTTTTGCCATGACCACATGTAATTCGTTGCCCTGGGAGATCCTATAGGTAGAGCTGTGTGCTCGTAACAGCCTGGGATGCTCTTGTGAGGTTTTGTGGTGAGGTCACATGTAATTCGTTGCCCTGGGAGATCCTATAGGTAGAGCTGTGTGCTCGTAACAGCCTGGGATGCTCTTGCGAGGTTTCGTGACGCACGTAAAAGTCTTGAGGATTCCACAGTATGGCCAGTGATGACGAAGACCTGCAGGTGGTGGGCCTACATCCAGTATTGAAAAGGACTGGCTCTGTAGAACTTCCTATGACGAGTAGAGACAGAGATTGGATGAGATAGCAGCAGCAGTGACGATGATGATGACGATGCATCGATGACGATGATCCAGAGAAGAAGACTTGTCTAGCAGATCTGTGTCGAGAAATACCTTCCTAGTTAAGAGGGAGTGTTGATGTATATGTAACTTCGGAATGTATTTCATCTGTGTATTATATATATATTTATTGTACCCTTATAAGAGATGTGTTATTCCTCTATAAGGAAGTGTCGTCATGTGGATTGACAAATGTCGCAAGTGGGTGTACTTGCCGATGGGTTATTAGACCACCTTATGGGGTCGGCCCTAATTAATATATAATATAATGTGGATGTACTCAAGTAGACAAGTCGGCCCCAGTAGGTCACTGGGCAAAAAGGTGAGTATAAATAGAGATAGGAGATCTCTATTTTACTCACTCGAAAAAGTATCTATCTCTCTCTCTCTGAAAAGTGGCGCACTAGTGAGGAGGAGGAGGATCATCTGCTAGGAGACTATCTCTGTATTATTTGGTTGTATTTTGGTTGAGCCATTACTCTCTCTATCTCTGAGGAAGTTGTGGGGTTTTTCACCTTAGGGTTTTCCCCACGGAAACTCTGTGTCTCTTGTCTCTATGCTTTTGATTCTTGTGATGCTTGTGATGCTTGTCATATTATGATTGTCATGCATTGATATACTGTAGATGTTATTCTCTCAGCAAAGATCCTATAGTATTGTGATTTAATACTAAAAATTTAACACTCTGTGCCTCCTCTTTTATATAAATATATTTTTATATTAAGGCTGCAACTATGCAGTGAGAGTGCTAGATGTGAGGGAGGGTTGTGTAATAGGGAGGAAAGAGATCTCATGAGAACAGAGTGTCTGTGTTTTCCTCTTGCTTGGACCCTAGGTCAAGGATGAGCAGTCAAGAAGGGAATATTCCGTATTCATCGAAGAGTCAGTGAGCTTGGCCAGGTGCAACTTTGAAGGTAAATGAAATAAATCATTTTTTTTCTATTTACAGTCCCAATATTTGATTTTTTTCTTTATCATTTTTTTGGTTTGATCTCTTTTCGAGTTTCCTGTGCGCCAGTATGGTGTGAAACTGTGCAGATCCACTGCCCGATTGAGTTTTGGTCGAATAATAATCTCCTGCAGTGAAAGGTTAGTCAAAATCCTACATCCTCGTCGTCTCCTGCTTGCGAGGATTCTTGAGGCAGTAGTTTTGATGCAGAAAATGAGCTCCTCTGTAATTTCTTTAGCCAGTTTAAAGCTTCTAGAATTAGCGTTTCCAAGCAAACATATTTTTGCGAGCGATCGAGGATTCACTGACTTCAGGTCTGAGGGTTGGGTTTTAGCTAGACTTGAGATAAAGAAAAACGTTTTTTTCCTACTTATTCGTTGAAAATTGTGGTTGCTTGAAGGTAATTTCCGGAAATAAATGATTTTTCTAGTTTATTTCGATGAATAGATGCATTGCAGTTCGGGTTTTCTTCTTCTTTCGGGCATGTTTGGTATCTTTTTGCATGCTTTGGCTTTATTTGAAAATAATCCCTATTTACGGGTTAGATTAAATATTTTGTTTTCCTCCATGCATCTATAAGTCTGATAGTGCTTGTAGTTGTATGCTTCCTTTTTCGAATGCTGCATGCTGCAACCTCGGGCTGGTCGAATATACAAATGAAGAATCAACCCTATGCATGTTTTAAATGGAACTTCTCTGCTATTTCAATGTTGCCACTTGATTATTTCCAGAATCTGGTTTTTGTCAATATGGCAGCTACATTATTATTTAGTTTTCATTATTTTTCCCTTCTTTTTTTGTTTACACAGATCTGTTTCAACGTTCTCACATGATATAGGGTTCTTGTATGGTGCTATATTTATTATTTATCAATTCTTTGACTGATTGTTCTTCCATTTGCTCGGTGCCGTGTTTTCATCTCCCGGTGTTTTCAATATTGAAATTGAAGTTTAATACCTAAAAAAATGTTGGGAGGGAAACTTTAGTAACATATCCATGCGAAGAGTATCAGGGATTTATGCTCTAATATGGCTTGGCTCCCAATACCGCACGAGAATGCTTGGGTTGTGTTGGCTTTTCGCTCACAACAACTCCCCTGATACTGAGCAGGAGAGAGGAATAGTCTAGGTCCTATGCTTAGAACAGCAGCACCTGAATTATCATCAAAATGAAAAGATATATATGGGAAACGATGAAAAACCTAGCAGGAGTGTCAAATATAGAATGAGTTAATTTAATTTCACGGGGAGCTTATTGGGATGTTAGGAATCAATACAATATGACTGAATTTGAAGCCTCTCATTGAGAATTTATTTTGCTCAATTAAGAGAGTTTTTAGAGACAGTTTCTGAAGATTGATTTTACTTATCAACAAAGTTATATATATATATATATATATATATATATATATTTATTATCTGCAATAATGCAAGCAGGACTAAGCACTGTGCAGCAACGCAGGCGGCTCGGACATTTTTGGCATCCCTTGCTAGCCATCTGTGCCAGGCTTTCTTGGCAGTGAATTCAAAGTTTCATACTGAGTGGTTTGAGCTACCGGCTGCTTGATGCTCAAGAGCCTGCCAAGAGTGATTAACAGGTGCTTAAGACTTTATTTCAGTTGTGTTTTGAAACCAACTTAGATAGTACAAGACCTTACCTTCCTTAGTTGGGAACATGGATGAGTAAAGCGTGATGGAAAGGACCTCACCGAAGCCTTTTGGGTTTGTCCTGTACTAGAGGTTGGTGCTGAAGCCACTGGAAATAGCAATGATGAGATTATAAGACTCACAGAAATCCTTCGAAAGGTTATGGAGAAGAATTCGGTTCTTGTAGGGGAGAAGAGCATGAATCTGTAATGAAAAAAAAAAAAAACTTGTGCAAAGAATACAAAAAGGTGAAACCCAATAAATATAGATAGAGCCTGAGAATATAGATGAGCTACTGGGGTATATATAAGACAAATTCTAGATGCCAATATGTGTGCAAACTAGAAATTATATTCAACTTGTGCCAGTAGTTGAAAGATTAAAATATATTAACTCTCTGTGCGGCCATAAATCCAATGACTCTAAGATGTATTCTTCTCTCTTTAGCACCAATTATTGTCATAAATAATGTTAAAATATTACGTCTATAAGCATATATGCATGTTGATAGGCATATATATTTCGACATTGGCTGGAGGTTCTAGAATTTTTACTTATTTTAATTATTTTAGGCATAAACAGATAGGACTAGATAAATTGGAAGTATTCTTCATTGTGTCGAGCAATCAAGGGCTGAGAATTTATGGCTTAATATTTTTGCAAATTTTTTTTTTTTTAATTTTTATTATTCAAGGAAGAATCTTTGCATATATATTCCATATAAATTCCAGGTTCTTTTCGATTTCATCACCTTCGATCATTCAGTATTTCAGTATTTTATCTTTAGGTTAAATGGAGAAATTTAAAGAAGATGCAACCCTTATGAAGGATGCGTTAAACCCTTTTAGTCTTGTTTATTAATTAGTAATTGGTAATATATTAGATGAAATCGGTGTTCCTCATATCCATTAATTGTCCTTGAATTCCTCTGAGGATTGAGAGTGAAGTATTCTCTCTCTCCCCCCTGGTTTGTCATAAATCGTTGCTATGAAATTACTGTTGAGTGTATCCATTTACAGAGAGTATGTCTGTGGCTGGCCATGATTAACGTAAACTGTAGTCTCTCATTTAACAACACAATCCACAATTACAAAGTTAAAGTGGAACAAGAAGACATAAATAGGACACAACATTTTATCGCTCGGTTGGGAATGAGAAGTTGTAATTCTTCTTCTATTAAATTATAGATTTTTTTTTTTACATGCTCATAGTAGCTTATAAGGTTGCGGAGGTCAATATCCCTCACATTCATTGGCTGATGCATCAAAATAGACAGAGAGGGTGAATATTTCTCCTCATCTACTCAAGGTAGTGAAAATACCGACTTTTGAAAGTTTACAGTAATTTCACACAGAATATCACTTCAAACTAAATCTGATTGTATTATTTTTTTTTGAAAGTCTGAATTAATGTACATAAATCTTCCTTAACACAACAACATGAGGAAACCGTGCTAATTGAATTTGATGAGTTTTGTGACGAAGCCAACTAGTAAGTGCTAATTGAAAGTCTGAATTAATGGACAGAAATCTACCTTAACACAACAACATGAGGAAGCCGTGCTAATTGAATTTGATGAGTTATGTGTGTTGAATGGGTTAAGCATGAATTTTTTGTTTGTTTTCTTGTACTAAATATGAAATTTCAGTTTGTTTTCTTTATTTATTGATTTTCTAAATGTTAATACTATTGTGGTTGTGCAGGTACCTTGGATGCTCACCATGGCTGGAAGTTGAGTAGGTAAAGCTCACTATGGGTGGAAGTCAAGTAGGTAACTTGTCAAGTGGATTTTCTCCTTAATGAGGACTAGATGAAGCATGAATAGGCCTTTTAGGTTCAAGAGTTCGAACCTCGCTCTGATACCAAGTGCAGTGCCCCTCTATATGGAAGGGCACTGAAGTTCTTGATTTTGAAATTAAGTTTTGTAACCAGCTCCTACGGATTTGTTTTTATTTCTTATTTATTTCAATAATAAATAAGTATCATTATGCTTTCATTATGTTGATTTTTCTGCATAATTTTAGTGATTAAAAAATGTCTAGCAGCATACAGTGCACCTACATATAGTAATTTTAACAACATACATATAATTGTAATTTCTTGCATAATAATCAGTATATTGAAATATAAATCATTTTTCTAACTACCAGTAGAATACCTGGACCGATGTAGGTTGTAGATTGTCCCCTTGCTCCTGTAGCCTTTCCCGTCCAAGCTTTTTTCTCCCGCAGACTTTCCATTCCAATCCTTTATACCAAAAATGGATGAACCACCCTGCCAACCAGCTCTCATCGTGCTGGCCCTAGGAAACTGACGGGTTTCCTAGCCCCCGAGCCCACAAAGAAATAATCCTGACAGCAACTTTCCTTAGTACCGTTCCATATATCAATAGTAATTTTTCTCTGAGTTAACCCCACCTCAGTCTTTGAGTTTCCCACGTCCTCAAAGCTTTGAGCTATCCCCCTCCTTGGCATTCCTCCTTTTCATGAAAATACTAACATACTAAGTGTACCTCTCCCAAAAGAAAACCAACCCCCCCCTCTCATCTCCGTGAAAACATTGCTTTATAGATCCATTTTCCTCCTCCACTTGCCTTCCTATTTACTCCACCGCCCTCCATAAAAACCCTCGAGTCCCCAAAACATTAAATTGATTGCTTGTTTTACAATCCAATTCATAAATAAATATTATTTTATAGTACTTCTTTTCTCGAGAAATTCAATGGTATTAAGACTAGTTAGGTTGGATTTGATGGGTTGAATGTACATTATTTAATGATTCTCGAAATATTCAATTTAAGACATTCATGAGGCGGTGGATTCAATATTAGTCTTATCCTCCATTTAATATGTTGAATAAATAATAATTAAATACTATCATGTTGACCTTCTCAAATTTGAAGTGGCAGTTTGTTTTAATTATAAATACATATACAAATCCAATCTCAGATCGGTTTTGTGACATGACAGTAATTTATGAATATAAATTTAATTGAGTTTTATCTTAACCTTCCTCATTTAATAATTTAATAATACTCCTTTCTCGTTTCATAACAATAAATTAATTAATTTAATAATTCAACCATGTTCACTTACCCACTTATGATTTCTTTCATTCCAATAACGACACATTATCATTATTAACATTAGTTAAATAATAATAATAATAATAATAATAATAAATATTAATGGTGATTTAAGTACCTTAGCACTAATATAACATACTTTCATTGATAAACAAAGTATTCTTAAGGGTTTAATTAATCAATATTAACAATTAGATAATACACGCTTCGAGCATTAATGTTTATCTGCTATACTTCATATTTCCGATACCTTCACTTGATGAGAATTACAATTGGAGGCAATTATTTTAATTGTTCATTACAATGTTTACATATAAGATTAATGAACTTATTTTATACATACACTAGTCGATCATCTATTACTCATGTCAATTACCCAAACCTTAACTAAGTTATCTATGACAACTTATAACATTGCTAAATACTGATAAGTATGTCGTAAACCAATACTATCGCACATGTACAAAATGTACATGCATGGATAGTGTATGAACAGGTCTGACAGGTACTATAAACATACATCATATTTCCTATGCTTAACAACTAACTAATACTAATAATACTTCATGCAAATAGAACAAGTATATTACATTTATCATAACATTACTAAAACATCATCGGCTATCTTTATGAGTTTTTAAGATTTCATTTCATTATTTTTATGATTACATTAGTTCAATCAATCAGGTACAAGGAAATGTACCTACTACCACAAACTCAAGATCAAGGAATACCCAAACCTCAACAGTACTAACTAAAATATCCTCCCATCCTAACCTACGTCCGCATCCTCCCTATCCTTCGTCTGCTAGTACAAAAGTGGGTTCCAGCTATACTTACCCAACCACATAGAACCTGAGAGCGCTAGCATCGGCTAACTAGCGGACCTAGCCTCTCCTAGCAGGCATCCGACCATCGTCATCTCAACAACTTGGGGAGCTTGTCTCAACACGACGCTCCCACGACCCTGGGTATCATAGAAACATAGGGTGGGAAATACATCCATCCCTCTCAACATACTGGGTCTACGCCCTTATCAAATCATACTTTGCTGCTCTCGAGATTATTGGTTTGTGTCATCGTATCATGAACTTTGGTAAACAAGGCTCTCTGCAAAATAGGTACTATATCATACTTCATATCAAGTATCTGGATATTACATAACCCCGGTGTCCTGTAGATTAGTACTTTGCAGCCATACATTTATAACGATATTTCCATTCTATCATCGTCTGATCCATATTGTCAACATCATTTATTTCATCACATAAAATCATTAAATCGATCACAACATAATTACCACATTATATATATCACATTTCATCTAGGACGATTATTAAACATACATTGTCATTATGAAATAAAAGAATCTCATGATAACTACAACATAGTAACCACATAAACCTAATAACATCATGATGAAGATGGTAACATCATAACATCATAATCGTAGTATCAACATGGGCATAATAACATCCTAAACATAGTAGAAACATATCATCACGTCTAACATGCCGAAAATATAGTTCACTCTGTCTAGTTGAGTCCAACAGATAATAAGCAAATAAAGTGAAAGGTGTCTAGCTCATAAACACGTGTAGTCAAAATATGGTGCGTTACAGGCCAGATAAATTCCTTCCTTCTATGAAAACTAGATTTCTTTTTTGTTTTCTCCCAAGGACAATGAGACTCTCATTCCCTGGCAACGATGCCAATTATGTTAGCACCCAAATTTACCCTAAGGTTTTGGAAAGGTCTCGTTGAGGTAACACGCATAACCACTTTAGGAAAAATAAGCTGGCTTCTTACTCTCTAGAGAGGGATCTCTCATAAATTGGTTTAACAAGGCCAAATACATGAATAAAATTAAGACAGAATTATTGTTTGGTTGAAAACGAAGTGGATTTCCATTGGGTAGTGGAGTCAAAACAGACAAGTATGATTAAAACTGACAATGCTTTGGAAATAAACCCACACAGAGGAAAGATAGCTACCAGCTCACAGTCAAAGAGATTTTGTTTGGTGATTAAGAAAAATAGATGAACAATCCATCGATATAGAGCATATAATAATGAATTCTATATCAAATTTAGCAGAAAATGGTTATGGATGCTTGAAATGAGAGGAATAGAGCATAACATCTATGAATTCTATCCCAGTACTACACTTATCCAAGCATGAAAAAGCATAGCAAGGCGAATTAAAAAATGAAGGGAAATATTCACATAAGGAGAGAAGTAAACAGACCGTGAGACCAACAACACGTGAATCTCAAATAGAAAAACTTGCTTGGCCTTGTCAGATTTTATTAAACAATATCTCAAAAATGCTCAACACAGAGAGAACTCACAGCTTCCAAAACTTTTCAACCCTTTTTCATTCTATTACATTGCTTTTATAGATGTTCCTATCCTTCTGGCTCGAACAGTCTCAACAGAAAATGGTTATACTACAAGTGACACATATTCAAAATAGGCATGCCACTCCCGAGACTTAGTTACAAAAACTAACAGAGATAGTAAAATCCAAGCTTAATTTTTCCCTTTACAAATTTACTGGATGCTTTACACTCTGACAACAGACTCCTAGCAAAACTAAATAAGATGCCTCCGTGACTTTTTTCTCCAGCTGGCATCCTTCATGATCTTCGAATCTTTCATGCGTGTAGCTTTAGCTTAGCTTTGCCATGTTTCTCAATGAGCTTCCATTGTTCAGCAGTTGGTACATCTGACGTGGTTAGCTCCTTAAGAAGCACCCTCATCTCTTTGTGATCTTTTTAAGAATAATACTGGAGGTGTGCACCTGCTTTTCTAAACATCATACCCTGCTCGAAGTCTTTGGCTAACTTGTCTACCACTGTCTGGCCAGACAGCAATTAGTCCATGCCTGCAAAACATGTATAGTCCAGCTTACACCCTATCAATTTGTTCTAATATTCCTCTTGGGTGATCATAGCGCCATCTTCTTCCCAGAAAAGAGGCAACCCCTTCTTAAATAAAGGATCAAACATATCCATGATACCTTTCATCTGTTGTTCCATAATGTCAATTCCAGATTCAACGACATTCACTTGTTGATGCTTAAGCATCATTTTCTTTGCCCAAATGATGATGGACACACTTTCTTTTATGCCAATCGTCTTAGTCTCCTCCCGAGATAGGCCATTCAAGAACTCCACGGCATTCTCAGCATGCTCTGCAGGCTTCTTGTTCAATTTCTCATTAGCATCTTCCATACCCTGCTTTGCCAATTTTATCACAGTTTCTTTGTCTAAGACAAAATTGAGGAAGGACCTCAATTTGTTTTCCTTAGTGATGATGTTGTCCCAAATCACTTTCTTGGCCTCTTGAAGTGAAGTATGGCATGTAGCCTTCCTTGTCAATTCATCACATTCAGTCTTCATCCCCTGGTACTTGGCTTCCCAAGCCTCTTTTTCCTTTTTTACATTAGACATCAAAGTCTTCATATTTGCAACCTGTTTCTTCAACTTGGCTACCTCCATGCCCTCCAGACTAGCTTGGGCTATGGCTCCTACAAGGGAGAAATACCCAACCTCTATGGAAGGTGTTTCCATAGTATCCATTTCCTGACTCTTATCCTGTTCTTTCTCCTTCAGCTTCTTCTCAAGCTCCTCAACTTGATCCTTCAAAACCTTCTCACTTGCCACCACAATGGAAATATCTATTGTGATATCCCTCCTTTATGACCTATTATGTTAAAGATGAAATTATTGCTGCACACTTGGTTACTGGTGAGGAGCTCAAGGCCAAGGCCCCACCAGTGGACCTGGAAACTCATGTTATGGTCATGAGTGTTATTTTAACTTAGAAAACTACGGGATGACGCAACTAAAATTATAGATAATTGAACCGAGTAGATCAAGGCAAGATGAAGGGCTTGAACGCATTAAAAAAATTGATTATCCATAATCAATTACTAAACCCCTACAACTTCCATATGCCTATATACCAGAAGTACCATAGAACTTCAAATTATTGGAGTTAAGTATGATTTGAAATCATAATAATGATAAATAGAGGATCTGGCCTAAGAAGAGGTGATCCTAATAAACATTAGTTATATCTTTATATATGAAACATATAATATCTACATATGTATGTTCTAGTTTGGGACATTAACTTATAATGTGTTATAAGATATAGGAGATATGTGCTTTAGTGGAAATGTTGGTATATAAAGGTGTATGCATTTTGGAACATACATAGATACATATATATATGTTCTATTCGATTATATATTGGGATAATCTACATATATATTCTTTGTAAAGTTTAGTGATATATCTCACTTACATCATAGCTTAAAGGAAATACTTTTTTGGGAATGGTTAGCCTCTTCGATTAAAGTTTGTTTGTCCATTTATTAATGAGTGTGAAACTTATGAATTAGGGATGCACCCACTCAACCACGTGAAAGCTACTACACTTAGTCTTAGAGAGAAAGCTCGAGTCCACTCCAGGGAAAAAGTGCCATTTGTTCCTCACTTCACTTAATGTGATGGACGGATCCACCAAAGGGGGAAAGGGAGTTGGCAGTATTGTTTCCTGATTTTTATTTTAAGTCGAAATCATCTCTCATTTGGGGGGGGAAGGAGGAGGTTAAGCAATATCTACAATGGAAATAGTTAAAGATTGAACTCTGCAACGACTGTAGGGGAGTTACGAATTCGGAGATGATAGTTGCATATTTGGAGGAGATTTGCATTTGGAAGGGGATCCTAGGTAGCCGTCTAAAGTGGGACGGACTCCTCGAGATGGTGGCATAGCCTGGGTGTATTTAAGAGGGGTAGATTTCGATATCTGGAAAAGGGTTTTACGATCGGAGGCCATTTCTCAAAATTACAAAGACAAAACAACAGAAATAGTATGAATATGGTATACAGGGTATGAAATAGATAATCCGTTCTATTCAACAATCTATACAAAAATATTCATACCTGTAGAGGGACGAGACCCTGCTTACCAACCCTAGATGCGACGGCCATTCCATCGAATAGTATGTACAATGATCTAGTTGAAGCACCGATCTCTCCTCCTCATCTCTTTCCAACTTAGCTCGGGACGTGGTTAATCCCTCTCCTTTCCCAGCGAGGATTTTTCCCCAATATGCCGCCCTCTGCCGAGATAAAATACCTCCTACACAAAGACTTGCGCCTCCTCTTGGAGAGTTCGCTCGTTCAACTACTTCCATCTATGAGACGGAGTTCCCAAGATAGTTTTCCCCGGCAAGCAGTGATCTTTCCTTTTCTTTTTGAGAAATGGCCTCCGATCGTAAAACCCTTTTCCAGATATCGAAATCTCCCCCTCTTAAATACACCCAGGCTATGCCACCATCTCGAGGAGTCCGTCCCACTTTAGACGGCTACCTAGGATCCCCTTCCAAATGCGAATCTCCTCCAGCTATGCAACTATCATCTCCGAATTCGTAACTCCCCTACAGTCGTTGTAGAGTTCAATCTTTAACTATTTCCATTGCAGATATTGCTTAACCTCCTCCTTCCCCCCCCAAATGAGAGATGATTCCGACTTAAAATAAAAATCAGGAAACAATACTGCGAACTCCCTTTCCCCCTTTGGTGGATCTGTCCATCACATTAAGTGAAGTGAGGAACAAATGGCACTTTTTCCCTGGAGTGGACTCGAGCTTTCTCTCTAAGACTAAGTGTAGTAGCTTCCACGTGGTTGAGTGGGTGCATCCCTCATTCATAAGTTTCACACTCATTAATAAATGGACAAACAAACTTTAATCGAAGAGGCTAACCATTCCCAAAAAAGTATTTCCTTTAAGCTATGATGTAAGTGAGATATATCACTAAACTTTACAAAGAATATATATGTAGATTATCCCAATATATAATCGAATAGAACATATATATATGTATCTATGTATGTTCCAAAATGCATACACCTTTATATACCAACATTTCCACTAAAGCACATATCTCCTATATCTTATAACACATTATAAGTTAATGTCCCAAACTAGAACATACATATGTAGATATTATATGTTTCATATATAAAGATATAACTAATGTTTATTAGGATCACCTCTTCTTAGGCCAGATCCTCTATTTATCATTATTATGATTTCAAATCATACTTAACTCCAATAATTTGAAGTTCTATGGTACTTCTGGTATATAGGCATATGGAAGTTGTAGGGGTTTAGTAATTGATTATGGATAATCAATTTTTTTAATGCATTCAAGCCCTTCATCTTGCCTTGATCTACTCGGTTCAATTATCTATAATTTTAGTTGCGTCATCCCGTAGTTTTCTAAGTTAAAATAACACTCATGACCATAACATGAGTTTCCAGGTCCACTGGTGGGGCCTTGGCATTGAGCTCCTCACCAGTAACCAAGTGTGCAACAATAATTTCATCTTTAACATAATAGGTCATAAAGGAGGGATATCATATCCTCATCCCCTTTGAAATAACACCATCCTCGGTGTTCACTCTTCTCTGGGAGCAATCATTTGTACCACAGAACTGGAATTCAAAAGAACAATGTTTAGTAACAACTTGTCATCAACTTCATAATCAAACTCAGAAACATAAATCATGAGTTCTTTATTGCACATATCACTTGCAATATATGGAATAGATCTAGCATTCCATGATTGTATACTGTTGACAAAATCAACAAACACCATTCACTTGATCGAGGAAATTCTTGCCTAACACCTTAGTGCTCACGCAGCAATCCTTTCTCTCATGCCTTGCCTAACACCTTAGTGCTCACGCAGCAAACATTTCTCTCATGTTTTGCCTAACACCTTAGTGCTCACGCAGCAAACATTTCTCTCATGTTTTGCTTAACACCTTAGTGTTCACACAGCAAACATTTCATTCATGTCTTGCCTAACACCTTAGTGCTCACGCAGCAAACATTTCTTTCATGCATACTAAGCAACGTCCTGCCTCCCACATATACATTTTCTTATAGCTTTCCTAGGTCTTACAGCCAGCCGATTCTGCTCAATCCCTCATTTTAGGGAGCATTCCAATGCCATTATAACACTCTTTACACAATTCCCCTCAAGCCTTCTCGTTTGAGTCCCAGAATTTATTTTCCCCAAGCCGCCTTGCTTGAGTCTAGAAAAATCTCTTTCAATTTAATCAATTTATTTCGTCATATTATATTTTGTAACCATACGATTACTCTGACCCATTTGAGCCTAGATCTTTATTCAATCAATAATTATAAAAATTTAAGAATACATAACCGTTGTGATGTGGACCTTAAATCCTCACCTCCTTACCATGCATAATATATTACGCTCTTCCAACAAGTTCCACCAAGTTTTGCCCATCTGCCAAATCCCCTTGTCAGTATAACAATATCCAATTTCCATGAAACATAATAATCAGAATATTAACTTTTATACAACAGTATCTATACATGATCACTTAACCCCAAACCATGTAAGTAATAACTATTTATCTTATATGTGTAATTGCATACCTTTATAACCACATACCTTTATAGTCACATACCTTCATAACCACATACCTTCATGAAGGTGATGACATATATCTTCATTGTATGATGCTCATATGCTGGGGTAGAGGCTCACTTCTATTTAACCCATATTAGTATTATCCTCAGCATCTTGTGAAATCCATAACCAAACTGAAATAGGTAGTCAAGGTAAAGTATACCTTTATCTCATAAATCTAAAATACAAACCTTTAAACACCCACTCAAATATCCCAACATCTGTAGTAGAGATCACTTACTAAGGAGTATATATAATTAGCGAACAAGAATTTATCAAGTTAGAGGAAAAAGTGTGCCCTCTCAACAGGAAACATCCTCTTAAATGATACAATCAACAAATAGATTAACATTACATACAACAAGCAAGCATAATTAGTCTGTAGTAATGAAAAGCTCGGCTCTTCTCCAAAGGCCATTCCTCTTAATTGACAAAATCAACCAGAGGTTGTGATTTTTCCTCCATTAATTGATTCTTTCCTGAATTTGAAAATGCCATTGCTAATATTTGTTTAACTATAGCTCTTTGGCTCATTTTATCAAGCATAACACTTGTATAGTGTTTAAGTCAATGCGAGACATTATATCAAATAACTTTGTATGCATGTATGGAGATTATATTTCTAACTATACAAAATTTTACAAGAAAAATACCTTTCAATGGCATTAAAATGGTAAGGCACCTACATGCATCATACTATTAATGCGGATTGTAATGTTTAAGCATTGTGGCATTATCCAACCATACCAATTAAAGGTTGAATTTAGGATTCACATTTTCTGCTACGGAACAATATTCAACTATTCTTAAGAAAATAATTGCACCAGAATTTATTCCCAAATTTATTATAATAGTAATTGTTCAAACATATGTAATTCGTTCTTTTTCTTCCATATAATACTAATCTATTACAGTTAAGAAAATAATCACACGGAAATCTTATTCTCAAATACAACCATTTGTTCAAGCATATGACCTGCATGGGAAATTTTTAAATTTTCATAGCAGAATTTTTAATCATGAAAAGAGTAGAATGAAAACTGTAAATAATTTCCATAAGTTTCCAAGGATATTACAGCTATAATCGAATTCTTCAACAAATACTTACTTGCAATAATCCAGAAGTCGTTCCTCTCTTACTAGAACTCTGTCAACTATGGCCCTTATTACATAGAAACTCTATTAAACAAGGAGGAGAGCAATAGCTTACTTCAAGGATAGATCGCGGTATCTAACGAAAGTTAAAATGACCAAGCGGTATTCAATCCAATCCAAAAAGGAGGAAGATTGTCCCGTCAACAACAACTTGCAACATTTTTTTTTGTAAATAATGGTTAAAATTAGGAACAGAGGGTAAATATGCTCTATCAAGACAATAGGTACATCGTTAGCCTATCATGGAATAAGCAACGATGACATAGAAACCTGACCTCTGCATCTAATGGGGTTTAGAACAATAACTAGATGCAACCTAGCCTCGTGTTTCAGTACTTTCTGAGTTAGTGGATCTTATAGTTTTTCTACTACAAGTATACATAACCAAATTTCCACCAGGGTTTCACGCGGATAGACAAGACGTTTCGCAGATTTGAATAACCAAAGGAAAATATTTTACCGGGATTAATAACACGTTTTTTTTTGGTACAGATCTACACTTAATCCAACTTTCACAAGGCTTTCACGTGGATAGTAATGACGTTTTGCAGATTTGAACAATAAACATGACATACCCTATTCGAAGGACGCTTGAACAAGAATCGTGAAAGGAAGGAAATGGAATTTTAAACAGAGTATTTTCACCTGTGTGATCATTTTCTAATCAGTTCGACCAAAACATGGAAGGCATAAGATGAAACTTAACAAAATATATACCCAATTGTAACTCATATACTTATATATATAATATATATATATACCTTCCAGCTAGGGAATAGCTCGGACCGGTTTCCTCCTCTTGGAGAGATACTTAAGTAAAGAATAGTTAACTCAGATCCCTAAATTTGTAATATAGTTTCAGCCAAAATTTATCTTCGGATTTCAATATTCAAGAATCACAAGAAGGACAGAGGATTACCTGGGTGCTCAAGAGTTTGATGTGGCGAACAGAGGGTACCATGAAATGTGATTGGCGCCACTAGCTGTGCTCTTGTCTAGCAGTACTTGTCCCAAGCAACGCCAGAAATCCCAGTGATCCAATGGTATTCCACTCTTTTTCACCGATTGAGCCCAATAAGCCCAAGTGTTTGCAACCTCGCTCTGATACCATATGTGACATACCCTAATGTGTGAGTTAGTAAAGTAGTGATTTTTGGAAAATTTGCATAACAATAATGAAACTTCAAAACACAATTCGTTACTGTAAGGACCAAGATTCTGAACACATTTCCCTGATAACAATTGGAGATTAGTTAAATTGAAGTACTCATCACGCATCATCTCTTAACTTGAAACATACTCATGAAGTTATTACCGTGGAGTAGTAAACTTAAATGTTAACTACATCCGGAACTGTCCATAACTATGTGATCGTCACAACACATCAACATGAAATATCATTTTAACAACATTAACATGAACTACCCCTGGCCGAGATGCATTTGACCAATGTGTTATAGTCATCAATTATCAAGATAGCACATTTGAGAATAAAATCATGCAATTGTCAAGAAGGATCATACGCATATAATAAAAGCCATAGAAATAACGAGACCAAGATAACGTGGTTCACCCGTACACAGGCTAGTCCACAAAAGGTGTGTGCATCTTTTAATATTCATGAAAGAGGGTTACAATAGCAATGTCATTATTGCATTACACAAATTCAAACTTTCCTCAAAGCCTTTCTGGAACAAGTCTTCTCTTCTCTATTTATCGCAGCAGGGTGTCGGTAAGCTTTAGACAAGAATATGATTCCGGCAACCCCTGATTTCTCAGCAAAACTGAAACTGAGTTTTCATGGGCATTCATGCTAAACATAGAGATCTCATACAGAACTGTATTATTCAGGAAGTAGATTATAAATACAATAGATCCAAAAAATGTACCACGTCGTAGCACCAAAAAAAGTGATCTAAATCCAACACTATTTCTGTTGTTTTGTCTTTGTAATTTTGAGACACTTACCCTATGCCAGAGCAGTCTATGTGATCTCTGCGCAAGCTATTTTAGAAATAAAATTTATAGCACTAGATCCCCTTCTTCGTCAAATTTCTAAGTATTGATTCTGGCGAGAATCTCAGCAAAGCTGAATCCCTACTTGTGCATGGCAGATACTTCTGCATCAATCCGTGATTAAATGATGTTGTATTAGCGTGTCTCCTTCGAATAGAGATAGTCGTGATCCATTTCCCCTCCTTTCAGCTGGCCGACTTATGTTTGGTGGCTGTGAAATTGCGGTACAAAATATTAGTTTGGGTCTGTGGAAAGTGTGATCCCATTCGTTTATTAATTTCCTTATAATGATTGATTATTTATGTAAATATAAATGGTAGTAGTCGGGCTCGACCCAAGCGGTTTTATTGATGAGTTTCATAAAAACAACCTCAGGATTTTATTCCTGTCTACGCAAGTGTTTGATCCAGATTTGAGGTTATTATTTATAATCATGTGTAATATATGCTAACAACCGTTTCTTTGACCATTAAAGAAAGGTGAGCGATTGCTTTGATCTCGGTTGTAAAACTATGCTGAATGATTGCTTAGATTTGGTTTTCGCTTTCAGTTTTAGGACTGCAACCTAACATGTTGTCTTATATTTGTTCTATATGTGGTAAATACTACCTTCATAGTTTCTTGATTCGATTCTATTCAAGGATCGCAGTTTTTTTTTAACTCTCCTGCCTTATTATTGTTGCTCTTCGTGCCATCAATGGTGCTAGGTTGGGCGAGATCTAAATATTTATATTTGGAGGTTGTAGTTTCACTAAGAAGTTAGTTAACAAAGTTGTTTTTACTTTGGAGATCTCGGTATATTTGGTGCCCATGAAAACTCAGTTTCAGTTTTTCTGAGAAATCAGGGGTTGCCGGAATCATATTCTTGTCTAAAGTTTACCGACACCGTGCTGCGATAAATAGAGAAGAGAAGACTTGTTCCAGAAAGGCTTTGAGGAAAGTCTGAATTTGTGTAATGCAATAATGACGTTGCTATTGTAACCCTCTTTCATGAATATTAAAAGATGCACACACCTTTTGTGGACTAGCCCGTGTACGGGTGAACCACGTTATCTTGGTCTCGTTATTTCTATGGCTTTTATTATATGCGTATGATCCTTCTTGACAATTGCATGATTTTCTTCTCAAATGTGCTATCTTGATAATTGATGACTATAACACATTGGTCAAATGCATCTCGGCCAGGGGTAATTCATGTTAATGTTGTTAAAATGATATTTCATGTTGATGTGGTGTGACGATCACATAGTTATGGACAGTTCCGGATGCAGTTAACATTTAAGTTTACTACTCCACGGTAAGAACTTCATGAGTATGTTTCAAGTTAAGAGATGATGCGTGATGAGTACTTCAATTTAACTAATCTCCAATTGTTATCAGGGAAATGTGTTCAGAATCTTGGTCCTTACAGTAATGAATTGTGTTTTGAAGTTTCATTATTCTTATGCAAATTTTCCAAAAATCACTACTTTACTAACTCACACATTAGGGTATGTCACATCTATCTGCCATTTCTTTTCCTTCTTTTCAAAGCTCAACAACCTAGCTTCATATTTTATTAGCTTCCCTTGGAGCTTTTCCCTCTCTACTTCTAGCTCAGATACCTCCACCAATTTAGTGGAGGGAATTTTCAACTTTTGCTTCATTTGTTGGATGAGCTTGTCCTTATCATCCAACAACTTATGTATGTTGGCTCTTTTGTCTTCTTGGGTCTCAGTGGCTAACAATGCAGTTTGGTGCTTTTTTACTTGTGCTTTCAGGGACTTGTTTTCTATCTTTTCTATTCTCAGCTAATTATGGACTTTGTCTTTATTGGCCTGCATTTTAGATAGATCCACGGCAGCTTTCAACAATTTATTATAGATGAATTCGCTAGTCTTTTTATGTAAATTGATTACATCTGGCATAGGGATGTCCTCAAAATTTACTTTCAGCTTGGTGGCCTTATTCTTGGTAGCCAAAGCCAGACTTAGGGTATTCTTGATAAGGCTCTTGCTTGCGACTAAGGATACATCCTTATTTGAAATATTTCTTACATCTTCATATAACTTAGCCTCCTCTGAGAGTGTTTCTGGACTCTCCTTATATTCTTCTAGTAACTCAGCCTTGCTTTTGTTTGATGCTGTAAGCTCGGTGGGTGGCTAGTTGAATTTATGTTCTTTAACTTCAAAAACAGGTACTTGGACCCTCACCTGTTTCTTCTTTTTGGTCTGCCCTACTGGTACTATTACCAATTTTTTTTTATTTTCTCTATTTTCTATCTCTTAGGGTCCCTTTCTGTATCATCATCCGCATCTATAGGCTCACTTCCTTCTAGCTTTCTAGGCTCCCCAGAGCCACTGGCAGGGGGGACCTTTTCTTCAGCTGTTGGCCTTGGGTTGGAGGAGCTGAGTGGTGTGGGATTGACTTGTAATACTAAGGAGGTTGAGACCCCCTTCTCATCCACTTCCATATAAACTTTGTCAGGGTACTCTAATCAATTTTCCATTTCTTCCAGGACTGTAAGTTCGAAATGCTCATAACCCTTCCTGTTACTCTCCTTCCTCCTTTCTGAAATGATGTGGTGAGAATCATAATTCATGGTTTCTCTACATTGGAATCCCATGTCACTCACCATTTTCTCAATGCATGGGAGGGAATCCTTTCCCTTCACAATGAAAGGGCCTATTGTCCATGGGAAACTGATGTCTGAGGACTTGTTGTCATCCAAGAAGTGCTCACATTCCACCTTCAATTTTTTTCTTATGAATTACAAGGTAAGTATTCCGGGGGTCGGGAAAGCAGCTAACACATAAGGATCATGGGAATAGCCGTAGACCCTGATAATAGTGCCATGCTTCAGCAAGAACCAACCTCCAACTCCTTTCTCCATGCAGGGTTGCAACAAGTCTTTCATTTCTGGCAGCACCCTAGGTAGCCTTTTTTGGAAGAAAATGAAGTAGACCTCTGACATAAGGTCATTCATGAATGCTTTATAATATGAATACATTTATTTGGTGAGTTGCAACTCTGGAACCTGTAGGTTCTCTTCATGTGATACCAGGAACATCTTCAATAAGTATGATTGGAATCTGAAAGTCTTTGTCTTAGGGAATTCCACTAGATGAGAGTGAATTCTTTCAGCCAAGACTTTGTCAAACTTGAGACATCCATACTAGGTAGCCAGGTTGGGGTCCTTTGGCTCAATAGGGAAAGTACTTAAAATAAACATCAAGCTTATCAGGGGCTCAGTTATATATTGGTCGTTATCTAACCCTCAGAACTAGGCCAAAATGGTAATAACACACTTTGATTCTTCCTTAAAAAGGATGGCTTCACTAGGGAAAGGTACGCCCTCAAAAGAGGCATTTGGCTATAGGGAAGCATGGTAAAAATTCTATTTCAACAGAATTAGGGAAAGCCTCTAGTGTTGGATTAGGGTTTCCTCCCTGTAGCTTCGAGATTTTTGACAAAACTCGACTGTAATGGCCAGGGATTTTATGATAGTGAGGGAATTTACATAGCACAAAAATATTGACCTAGAGGCATCCATGATCACTCTCTGATTTGGGGATTGGTTGCAGGTGCACCATTCTACAAATTCAGGACAACATGGGGTTTGACTGGTTGTGAATAAGTTGAAGAAAGAGTGATAAACATTATGAACGTCTATGCTTTGGGCCCTTATGAACTCCAATCTCTCTTTAGTAGTCTCTATGGAGATGCTAATCAACATAGTATCATAGACCTCACAGTATTTATCCTCCACCAGCTCACTTATCGTTTGGTGCCCAAAACCTGGGGGTTCCATAGATCCATCCATTTAAAGACTTTAGCGGGGAGGTGGACAGCCTACCTGGCTATTCAACAGCTAGGTTGAGCTCATGGGCTCCTGGTTGGTTTGTCGGCTCCTACACGGTTCACTCCTATCGCTTTCCAATGCAAACAAGACAAAAGGGATCTGGATCTCCGTGCAGGAAAGACCCTTTTATATTATTAACCTTTCCATATCATCCCTGCAGCTATGACAATGATGGAGCTATGATAATCATTCATCCATGCAATTAATCATGAGTTGTAGATATCGTTAGTCTTTACCACCATCATCATCTGTGGATTCTATCTCTGCTACGTGCCATCTTTCTAGCACCTTTGATCTGTGAAAACATTGCGAGCCGTCGATCTGGTCCCTACCTGGAGCTCGGTCGTCCCAAGGCGTGGCCTTTTACCGAGTGTGCATATTTTGGGCCCGTCGATTTCATGTGCAAGTCAGATTTGCGAACTTACATCTAGCCGTGGATCTTCCTCCCGCCAGATCTACACCGTTGGAAAGTGCGGGGTCTACAAAAAAGTTTGCAAATATGAAAATCGCATTTCTTTGTGCATGTAAAAAACTCGAAAAACTTTTCGACTGTAGATCTGCACCAACGACCGTTGATCAAGCCTTTAAAGTGCACGTATGCTAACACTCTCGCATGTGCTTAAGCAACATCATGCTTGTTTCACAAAGTGTGTTTATGGACGTATATCTTCACCACCGACAATCTAGACCATCCATAGATGCCACCACATAACTGCAGGCATATTTTCACTATTTGACCTCTATTTGCAATATTTCAGACCTCGACTTTGATTGTCTCCTTCTCTAATCCAGAACTATCTATCTAGATATCCCCCTTAGTGATCTTATGGGCTATTTGACTCAAACCACCAAGGCTTTCTTCATTCTCTCAAGGGATTCAACCTCCCACTTCACCCAGGACAAAAATAGTTCCAACACATGGAAATATCTCTTCTTCCCTCTAGTTTCTCCCCACTTTGGGTGCAATGGATAATTTCCCTATCCTCATCCACTATATTTTCCATTCTTGGCCATGAATCTCCCTCCTTGAACTTCTCCTCCTCTCAAGGAGTTATTCAAGGCAACGCCTTTTCACCCTTCTTGTTCATTATCATGGTTGAAGGCCTAGGAAGATCCCTGAAAGATACAATCCACAACAATATCCTCTCTAGTCTATGCCCATCTAATGATGATAGAAAATCCTCCCACCTCCAGTTTGTTGAAGATACAATGCTTCTGGTTGCAACAACCATGCGAGAAGCAAGATGCCTCAAATCCTCTACTTACAACTTTCCTAGAGGCCTCAAGTCTTTCCCTAAATAATGAGAAATCAAAAATATTATTTTTCAATACCTTGATCAGGTTCAAACTTTGAATTTCTAGGCTCTTGTATTTTTGAAGAGGTTCTCTTCCCTCCATCTACTTGGGAGCCCCTCTCATATCCTTTTCCACTAGACAGAGACCTTGGAATAGTCTTTTTTCCAGAATGGAACAATGTCTCTCCAATTGGGATCTATGTTCTCTTTACATTGTTGGTCGACGCATCCTCCTCAATTCTATGTTAAGAGGTATGTGTTCCTACATCTCCTCCATCTTCTCTTCTCCCAAAATATTTTTTAATGAAAGTAGATACTTGCAGAGGAATTTTCTCTGGGTATGAACCCAAGACAAGAAGAGGAAGTGGACTCTAGTCTCCTGGGAAAAAATCTATAGAACCAAAATCCTTGGGTGTATGGGCTTGAGGGATCTTTAAATTGAAAATACAGTCATGTCATCTAAGTTGTGGTGGAGATGGCTCACCACCCTGAAGGCTCTATGGGAAATAATTTGGAAAAAAAAATATGCTAGGGACATTGATCAACAAAACATTGTGTTCCTACATGAAATCAAATCCGGGTCACTCATATGGAATGTGGTCTGGAAGAACCACGAACTCATCCAAAAACATGCGTTCTAGTAAATTCACAATGGACAATATGCCATGTTCCAGCATGGTGCCTGGAAACAATGACTTAAAATCAACTCCTTGCATTATACTCAGCCTCTTCGTCAAGCAACCCTTTCCTACAATAACTTCCCTATATCCCATTTCTAGAAAGCACAAGTGAATAATTCTCAATGGAGACAATGGCACAAAACACCTATCTAGCCTCCCACCCTTCCCAGTGACATACAGGATTCATTTTTAGAAGAGATTTAATCTATAAAGATAATGTCCCATGAGGGAGAGGACATTATTCATTGGGGACATAAAAGAAAAGGGAATTTCATCCCAAAAGAGTTCTATTTGATATTGGCCAATCACCAATGGGAGAAACAAGAGAATATTTGGAATCAAATCTAGAAGCAAAATCTATGGCTTAAGGTCTCCACTTTCGTCTGGTTGGTTTCTTGGAGCAACATTCTGACTTGGGATTGAATCATTAAAAGAGCCTTCGAAGCCTTATCTATATGCTACTTGTGTATATTTTCTTAAGAGGACATTCAACACCTTCTCAATCATTGTGCCTGTAGTCAACATTTATGGGACAAAGGATCTAGTAATTTTCAATAATTTGATTGAAACCATGTCGTCATGAGGGAAACATTATCCAACTGGTGCAAGCAAATCTCGAACAACAACAACATCAACAAAACTTGGAAACTCTTTCTAGGGTTTCTTATATGGGAGATGTGGAAAGAAAGAAATCGGCGAATCTTCAAAGATTCAAGCCTTTCATTTCACCATATCTGGAAAATAACTCAGTCAAACATTCATGAGACTATTCTTGTATCCCAATGGTCCTTCAGTGAATGGCACTTTCATGCCCAAGATATGGCCATTCTCATTACTTAGGATCTCAGTTGAAACCCAAACAAAATTAGTGTTCCCAAACCACATCTAGAATCTACGCTCCGAGATTCCCTCCTCTTGGTCTCCACTGGAAGAGTGATTTGTGAAGTTAAACTGTGATGGGGCTAGTCGGGGCAATCCTGGTCCTGTGGGGTTTGGGGGATTCTTTAAGGATGGAAGAGGTAGAATTCTCATATTCTTTATTGGCTCCTTGCGCTTGTAAATCAATAATGTAGCAGAGTTAAATGCGATGCTTAAGGGAATCCAAATTGCAAATGAAGCCAGATACAACAAAATGATAGTCAAGGGGGACTCTAAGCTTATGGTGTAGATTCTAAATTGAATTCTCAATGCCTCTAGTATTAGCAGAATCAATCTGAGTCGGAGACTTGCTACTAAATTGGAATCTCTTGCCTCCAATATTCACAATTCCCATGCTCTGTTGCCTCACCATGTTCGAAGAGATGCCAACAAGCTTGCAGACTGGTTGGAAAATTGGGGGCTGAATCACCTGTGGTATAAATCCAACCAATCATGGTTAGATGATGTGAGTCCCATACTCAAAGAGAAATGTTCTAGGACCAATAATTAAGGCACACACCCCCATGATGGATGCCATCGTAATGATGAAACAAGCAGGGAACAATGACACTTGGACGGATGATGGGTGCGATTGGAAAGGTGGGACAGTAGGTGGCAATACCCACCTACCAAGCGTTCATGCGACCAGAAATTCCATTATGAGCCAAATTCAGGATGAGTATGAAATTTGGCTTGGTGACGGGATCTTGGTATAGATATTTGTATATTTACTTTTGTGGGATTTCATGGCTCTTCATGATAGTCTCCACCATAATGGATGAAGGGCTTGTGATTTGGTGTCCCCCCTTCATAGGAGAGGTCATTGTTAGCACAATCTTTGCATCTGTGTTATTGAATTTGACTATAGATTCCATTCCTAGTAGGGGATCCTTCCTACGATTTTTTTTTTTATGGTCTCAACGGAGGACAGTGGCCTTCATCGTGGTTTCGTAGTTTTGACAACTTCAGTATGGTTCACACAAAGACTACCAACTGTAGGACTACAAATGGCCCCAAGTTCTCTCACATGGAACCAGTGCAGAGGGAGATCGAGAATGTGAAAGGATTCTTCAAAGCATTGGTTAGTCACCAGGATCACAACCGTGCTGAGCTTATGGAGAAGTGAATTTATTGGGACAAGCAACACCTCAATGCGCAGAAGCTCATGGACGAACTTGGGGGATTATTTGAATATTCAGGCTCCTCCAGAACACATGATACAAGGCATTCTAAAACCATGGGAATGTATTGGACCATGAAATCTCTCTTTAGCATGGAAATGGACGACTATGTGCAGGGAAAATTTTAGGAAGAAATGAAGGGCCCCATGGTGGCTTTCAAACTGGCTATCCTCAAAGAGGGTATGCGTCATCTCGTGTGAAACTAGGTTATTGTTGAAGAACATGTGAATGAAAAATTGGATGCCTTGGCTTGTGAGATAATATAGCCGCATTTGTCTTGTCCTTCAGCCCCATAGCTTGTGTTTCGTTGTCACCTAGATGTTGTTGCATGTGCTTCCAAACAAGAATCTACCTAGGTTCTAACCCATCCTATGTTATAGTTTTTGATGAGGACTAATCTCAATCCTGTCTAGGTTCAATTGTATCTCTTGTTTTATGTTTCCCCTCATTTTCATTTTTGTGGGCCCTAACTCCTTCCCTGTGGGGTATCCTTACGCTTATCTAGTTTCCAAATTCAAATTTGACTGTCAAACCCAAGTAGGCTTAGTCGTTGTAGACACAAACCTTTGTTGGCTACAACCTTGGATATTTTTCCCTGACCATGATATATGGACATTGCATACAAAAGAGTGCTTTGTTATGTACAAATTTCCTCTTTTTTAGTTTAATATAATCTCGAACATTACAAAAAAAGAAAATTAGAATGATAAAAGATACACTATTCTACTATGCCCACTCAAATATGTGTTAAAAATTAAGCCGTATGGTAATATAGTCAAACACCTTCCCTCATATAAACAAGGAGTTTTATTATGCTCATAAATTTAAACTTAAAGTACTTTAGTGATAAAACCCAACCCCAACCATTAACTTGAAGCTAGATTATTTGTATGATAACATCTCATGTAAAATATTGAGGAAGTAGTCTATTTATTCTATGTTTTGGATTTTGCCATTGTTTTTTTGTGGAAACCTCGTATTTTGTTTTGGTGAAATCTAAATTCGAAGCGTTTAAATTGTGTTTTTGAATGCATAAATGGATTCAACACTCTCAAATATCCATATGATACTCACTTTATGCAATTTCCACAACTAATATATGTGACTCTAAGATTTTTTGAAGATTTCCAATTGAGTCCAATATACTCCAATATTAGATCCTCATAAATGGATTCGACACCCTCAAATATCCATATGATACTCACTTTATGCAATTTCCACAACTAATATATGTGACTCTAAGATTTTTTGAAGATTTCCAATTGGTCCAACATACTACAATATTAGATCCATTCTCTCAATGTATTTATTGGTTTCCCAAATAATAATTATTAAATTAAGTTTGCTTCATTGTCTCCACCCATCCCATTTATAATTGAAGTTCCTATGTCAATTTCTAAACTACAATAATTCTCACTTTCACTTGAACCACTTATTAACTTTCATTTTTAATTTTCACTATTAAATTATTTTCCTACCTTTCATTTCCAATTTTTACTATTAAATTAATTTAAATCGATTTTTTTTCACTATTACCACTCCACTCCACTCCAGCTCCACCTCCACCCATCCTATTTATAATTGAAGTCACCTTGAGGACCATGATACTCACTTTTACTTCCACTTTGTTCATTACATTTATAATTTTTCTTTCCAAAATAAAATAAATTTAATTAAAACATAATTCTTTGCTATCTTATTTCACTTTTCTAAAAATTAACCGACTTAAATAAGAGCTTTTACAATGAATCACTTCTATTAATTGAAATTGAAATGCTAATTTTTTAACGAACTTAAATAAGGGATTTAAACCCCAACCTGCCTTACTTTTTACAATTAATCACAACCAATATTTAGTTTCCAATTTAGCCCATATTTCAATAGATATACCCAACTTCACACTTGAATTTTATTATACGGCTTCTCTTTATGATACCAATATGTGACCTAGAGCCTTGGATGGGTGGTTTCCACCATGAATCCGGTAATTATGATGGGTGGTTTCCAAGATAAATCCTGTAATTATGGAAGGAAATTCTGCTTTTCACACTATTTATGCAAATTAATCCATCCATCCATTTTCTCAATCAACACGACGCGATTTTATTTCCTTACCGGCGTTACCGCTACTGAATTATCTCTATTGCATGCGAAATTTGATGTATTTTTGCACTCAGCGAATTCGTCTTATGTGAATTAGGGTTTCTGGTTTGATCAGTCCAACTTAGAGCAACAAGGTCATAACTGAACGAGGCGTTAAATTCATCGCAGCAAGACAAACTCAATGGAAACAAAGGGAGAGAAAACATGTTCCCGTTGGCAGCCCACGAAAAGACAGAAAGAGATTTTGGAAGAGCTGTTCAAACAAGGCCATTGTAACCCTACTCGCTCTCGCATAAATGAGTTTACCAGTCTACTCGAACAACACGGCAATATTGAAGCAAAGAATGTGTTTTACTGGTTTCAGAATACTCACGCGCGTAACAAGAGAAAACAGAGACAGGAGACCCGTCAGATGCAGCAATCTCCTATTGATTCAACACCTCAGCGTCAGAATACTCAACCGCGTAACCAGAGAAAACAGAAAAAGGGGACCGGTCAGATGCAGCAGTCCTCTACTGAATCAACACCTCAGCTTCACAATGAAAAAGATAATGTGAAAAGCTTGGAGGGTCAAACCTATTCTTCTCCAACTAAGGGTAAACTGTACTTGCTTTGTTCTTAATTGCTTGCTTGCTTCTTTAAAGGGTAAAGTTATTTAGTTTCCATCTCGGTTGCTTTCTTATTTTGTAGCCATGTCTGTCTATATTCAGCTGATGGCATTATCTTCGATTCTTCAACGGTTATGGCCCAGTTTCCAGTACAGGTAAGGAGAATTTAACTGGTACTCTTTTATTCTCATTTTTTTTCGATCATTGCGATTAGATTTCACATATGTTGTTCGCTCTGATTAATTGTCCATGCGTCAATTTAAAATATTGCTTAGGGGCACACAAATTCACCGGATTCAGCTTCCAGTAGGGAAACACAAAAGTTGCTACCAATGGAGTTGATAATGAAACAACACTTACAATCTGTTGGGAACGAAACGTTCTCTAAAGTCGATGGTTTCAGAAACAACATGTGGAACAAAGCAGCAGTTAGAAATGACGGATGGGCGCATCATTTTACAGACCCCAGCAGAAGTATTGTTATGACTAATTGTTCGGGTGGCGAAGAACATGACGAAATACTGGAGTTGTTTCCTTTGCATCCCGACGGGAACCTCAGATCCGACTGCATTAGTACTCATGTTCACAAAGAAACAAACAATATCAGGGGGGGAAGAGGTGAATGGTTATCTTTGAAGTTTGTACCCTAGATACTACCGAATTGCATAGTCAAAACCTCCCAACATTCGAAACATTTCCGTGAATCTAGTTCAGTTCAATCCATCAACAAATCCATGAAAGAGTGTTGGGTGTTATACTTGCGTAAATAAATGCAAAGGCATGGATATTGTTTGTTAGTGTAAATGTTCAGAGTTGTATGCGTTGTACATTTTTTTTAATCAAAATGAACATAGCCTATATGGCAACATGAATAACTTGCTGACTTGCTATAAATTTTTGTTTTTTTTTTCCAAAGTTGGAAATCAATACTTTCTCTTTACATTTAATGTTTTGATTTCATGATATATGTTAGTGGTAATGAAAATACGAAAAAATAACAATATGTTGACCAGGAGGAATTTAGTGTAAAAATATAAAACCTAGGATATCGAATAAAGTTTAGGAATATGTAACTTTTATTTATGGAAAATGAGTATAACTTATAGAAATTCATGTTTTCTTAACATTGTTACCTTATTTTTCTCTAAAACATAATGCATATGTTTGTGTTAAGGATAATAGTTGTGGATGCCACTATTTTTCTTATACTTTTTAATACAGGAGGGGTTTTCATAAGCATAAGCAATGAATATATGGTTCATATTTAAAAGCATGGTTGAAATGACCTTAAGAATAGGGAGCTACTAAAATGGATTTGTTTTTTAATGCAACCCAAACAAACAAGTTTGTCATTTCAAAGCTAAAACCAAAGCAAACAAGTCATCCAACACATAGATGAACATAATCCCACCAAATTTTTGAATTCAAACAAATGCATCAGTGTTATTAACCTGCATGTGCTAATAAAATTCATTTGTTCCTTTTTTGCATTCATGTGTTGTAATTTGGGGAAATATTCATGGCCCTTGAATGTTAGAATCTTTATTTTTTGTGCAGAGAGGCGCTCTACAGCCCAATATGAGGAAGAACTTGTAACATGTGTCAAGTGTTTGTTGAGTTTGTTGAGTGTTTGTCCAGTAACAAAATAATACAAAGTAAACAAAAAAGAATAATACAAAGTAAAAAGTAACAAATATTATGTCGGCCACAAACAAAAAAAATAATACAAAGTAAAAAGTAAACATGAGACTTAAACTAGAGACTTTAGAGCTTAGGATTAGGTGGTAAATATTATGTCGGCCATAAACAAAAAAGAATAATAAAAAGTAAAAAGTAAATATGAGACTTAAACTAGAGACTTTACTTTTTACTTTTAATACAAAGTAAAAAGTAAATATGTGACTTTAGAGTGTTTTTCGAGTAACAAACTAATACAAAGTAAACAAAAAATAATAATACAAAGTAAAAAGTAAATATGAGACTTAAACTAGAGACTTTAGAGCTTAGGATTAGGTGGCTCAAGGTATTGCACTCAAGGACCTATTCAAGAAGAAGTTTGCACCTCGAGAGATTTGATCCCTCTCGACGCTTGATAGAGCCTAGGATTTGGATCTAGGCTGGTCTATTAAGGTCCGAGGTCCTCCGCCCAAGCATGTAAAAGGCCCTAATATCCATAAATGGTTATAAAAACATCCTAATTGAGAATGCATATACACTTCGAATCCAATGAACTCCTAGACATGTTATATGCCATAGTTTGTAACCTCCTTCCTATCTGTTGAGCCCTAAGTGTGTAAATTTAGGAAAAAACTCCTAGGTTTACTACATTTACAATGTATAGATTCATGACCTATATTCAGGGATCGAAACCTCATAATGGAGATTCTATCCACATGTAGAGAAAAATACACCTAGCAGAGGCCAAGTGTTTGGTCCAAGAAGCTTTCTTGGGACCAATGGCCTAGTTTTCCTTCTTTGACCACTTCCATATCCTAAGAACTAATTTTCGTGATCAAAACATCCAAACAATGTCCATGTCCTTAGCAATAAGCTAAACATTCCCTATATAGGTATTGTGTAGTGGTCCAAGGACTCATTCATAGCCCTTGGGTCTTCAAACTTATAGTTAGGCCCCAAGACCTAGGTTTCTTCTCCCAACTATATATAGGCCCTCAACACTCATAATTGGTGTTCATAACCTCCTAATAATATTTGAATACGATCATATGAAGGCCAAATATCTCTTGCTCCTAGATGTGTTTTGGTTTGCGAAATCATACACACTGCATACTGCTTAAAACCGCTTAAGTACATTAGTATCCTAAATCATAACCCTAAGGATGTCATGTGTGGGTCTTTGAGATACAATTCTTGGCCTTGGATGGGTAGAAGATTAATTTATGGCCTAAGGATCAAGTCTCCTCCCCAAACCATGGTAAAGGCCAGAAGGCCTAAGGAACCATACATAGTTCCAGTGATACCCTTAAGAATGCATATTTGGTTCTTTGAGGAATTGTTCAATGCCTCCATAGTTTCTTTAGTTCCTAAGGCATGTTCTTCTTCTCTCGATAATTTCCAAAGACTTGAGTCATATATATATATTACTCAAAATCACCTAACAGAATTGACATCCCCAATTATAGGCTAACGATATCCCCTAGAGGCCATGTGTGGTTGTTCATGGAAACCTTCTTGGACTTGGATGAACAAAATAATACTTTAGGTTCTAAGGTTCAAGTATCCTCCTCTAACCATGTCTAAGGCCTCAAGGTCGGAATACCCATAAATAATGCCATGGTTAACCTCTAGAAGTCATGAATGGTTCTTTGAGAAATGTTTCATGGCTTTGGATACCTCAACAATCTCTTTAGGGCATAAGGCATGGTCATCTTCCCTGGAAATTTTGCAAGGCCCAAGACACATACATACTCATCAAAATAATTTAATGGCATGACATCCTCAATACATACTCATCAAAATAATTTAATGGCATGACATCCTCAATCATCGACCAATAATTATTAGAAGAGGCAATGTGTAGGTTTTTGTGGAAAATTCTTAGCCTTTCATGGCTAGAGTATTCCCTAGGGAACAAGGTTCAAGTCTCCTTCCATAATTAATCTTAGACCCCAAGTCCCCAAGAAATATACATAATGCCATCGATACCTATGAAAAGTAATCTGTGATGCTTTGAATCATTTTTCATCGATTTGGATGCCTCAATTATCTCTTTAGGTCCTAAGGCATGGTGTTCTTCCCCATAACATTTCCAAGGAAATGAGACACACAAATACTACTCAGACCACCTAAAGGAAATGACAACCTCAATCATAGGGAAATCATACCCTAAATAGGCCATGTGTGGTTTGTAGATGAAAACTCCATGGTCTTAGATATCTAGAATATTCCTTTTGAATCCTAAGGTTCGGGTTTCCTCACCTGACCATGTCCAAGTACCCAAGGGTACAAGAACCATAAAGAGTGCCAACGATACCCCTAAAAGTCATGTGTAGTTCTTTGAGCCACTGTTCATGGATTTGGATGCATGAATGTTTTCTCTAAGGCCCAAGGCATGTCATTTTTCCATAGATAATTTCTAATTCCTTGAGATACATTCATACTTCTCTAAACCACCTAATGGAAACAACATCCTAAAAAATTGGTCAATGATTCCCTTTGGAGGCCATGTGTGATTGGTTGAGGAAACATTCTTGTTCTTGGATAGATAGAATATTCCTTTTGAGATTAGCTTTTAGGTTTATTCCCCTAAACATGTCCAAGGTCCCAAGGCCTCAACACCCATACATAATGCCATGCATACTAGTGAGAAGTCATGTGTGGTGATTCCAAGCATTCTTCATGGTTCTAAATGACTAAACATTTTCTTTAAGGCCGAAGGAATGCTCTTATTCCCTATAAAATTTCCATGTACTTGAGCCACGTGTACATACTACTCAAATCCACATAATGGTATTTCCATCCTTAATCATAGGCCAATTATACTCTAAGGACACCATCTATGGTTATTTGAGGCAACCTTCTTGTGCTTGGATGGTTATAAGATTTCTTTAGGTCCTAAGGTTTAGGTATCTTCCCCTAGCCATGCCTAAGGGTCTAAGTCCCCATAACCCATACATATTACCATGGACCCCCCTATAAACCATGAATGGTGATTCGAGGAATTATTCATGGTTTTGGTTGCATCAAACATTTATTTAGGGCATTAAATATGGTATTCTTCCCTGGAACATTTACATGTTCCTAAGACACATACATACTACTCAAAACCACGTAATAGCACTGTAATCCTTAATCATAATCCATTGATACCCTTAGAAGGTCATGTGTGGTTGTTCAAAGAAACCTTCATGGCCTTAGATGGATAGAATGTTCCTTTAGGTACTAAGGTTAAAGTCTCCTTCCCTAACCACATCTAAGGACACAAGACCCCAAGACCTGCACATAGGTCCATGGATACCCACAAGAAGTTATGTTTTGTACTTTTAGGAATTGTTCATGTACTTGGATGCCCTAATGCTTTATTTTGGGCATAAGGCGTGGTTTTCCTCCCTTAATAATTTAGAAGGCCTTGCGACACATACATACTAATATGAAGCACATATTGTTGCTGACATCCTCAAACATAGGGAAATGATACCCTTAGGATGCCACATGCGGTTTTTCAAGGTAACCTTCTTGGCCTTGGATGCCTAGAATATTCCTTTAGTTCCTATAGTTCATGTATCCTCCCCTAAATCTAACCAAGGGACAAAGGCTTCGGGAACCATGCATTGTGCCAAGGATACTCCCAAGAATTCATGCATACAATACCCCCAAGAGTTTTACCTACAACAAAATATACATAATTCCATGTTCGTTGTCATAGGAATGTGGGTGTGTTATTAATGCATGTGAGTTAGTAACACATGCTAATAGATAATGCAAACACTTTCCTACTACTATATAAAATAAAATAACATAGACAACCAACCCTATTTTTTGTGAACCATAACTGACTTTCATATGCTACATAAGCATCTCATGGGAAACAATGTGGACTTTTAATTTAATTTTTGTGGGTTCTTGTTTCATTTAATCCTTCTAAATATGGATGATAGAATAAATCAAGAAAAAAAATTTGATAGGAAGGAGCACCCCCCTCAAAATATCAGTAAACTAGAAGAAAAGGAAAAGATGGGTATTGCAAAACACAGGAATCCATCAATGGGAACCTCAATTCCTTTCCCAATGGATGCCTCGGTGGTATCTACTTCATATCCAAGGGTGAAGTGTATGTGTCCAAAGGAGGGCGTTGGTATTCCAACATCAATTCAATCTCCAACCAATATTCCATCAAAAAATGATGTTTTAAATGAAGAAGACATGGAAATTTCTCAAGGTGTTAATTATATTGAGGGAGATATTGGAGAGATGAATTTTTTCCATTATTCTGACGAAGAGGGTCCAGTGGTGCATGTGTGGTGCAAGCTCAAAATGAACAATTGGATGTTCATCATACTAACCACAAACATGTCCATTTCACTCCCAATCTTGACCATGAAGTGAATGAATTCCTAAAATCTCCTAGTGAATTTCCACATGTCATTGTAATGGGTCCTAACATAGGATTTTCCTACCTCATCTATCTAGTGCAGAAAGAATAAATCCTAGATTTTTTCATGTGGATGAAAGTATTCTAGCGACCCTTAAAGGTAATTTACCTAAACGAACTATTGCGTCACAATGCAACAAAATTATTAAATACACTTTTGAATCTAAAAGTGATGCATCTAAATGTCAGTTATTTATGGCCTTTTAAAGTCACACGGTTTATTTGTTGTTATGATTAAAATTCTTGGCATAGAGATAGTTAAACGGTTAGATACCAGTAATCATGTTGTTAGAAAACTTCAGGATGCTTTTAATGAAATTGGAAAGAATAATCATTCAAAATATTTTAATGCATCACATCGCGTATTTTAGAATTGATTGTAAATAAGACCAAAAGGAAACATCGTTTTCTCACACACACATCTAAAGCGTTTAAAGTAAGTGTCAAGGCCCTTTGAAAGTATTATATTAGAAGAGAAATCCTCAACAACCCTAATCTAATATATTATTAGACCTTTGTTGGTAGGCTTCCTCGTTTCAATATGAAGTTAATTGAAGTTGTAAAGGTATTAGTACAAACTTTTGACATGAACATTGTTAAAACCCAAAATGACCCCCTAGGTTATGGGAGAGGGTAAATTGGGGTAACCACTAACCAATCTTTAGCTTGTGCTACAAACCCAACACAAACAGAGAGGGCTCTCCCTATAAGCTCACGAAATACTGGAAATCATAAAGATTGTCAATAATGAAGAAAAACATACCAGCATTCATCATTCAAGATATTCAATTACAACAATACAGAAGATCAGATTTCTGTTGGAAAACAAAATAGTTTAAATGTAGCTTGGCTGAAACATGTGAATCCTTATTTGGGCAATGGAGTCATATTTAGACAAATTCTAAAAATTCATTTACAAATGCTTCACAAATGCATTAACACAGGGGCAAGATAGTAAAAAGCTCGTAGTCAAAGTGATTTTAATTGGTGGAATAGAAGAGAAAGAAACAATCCATTGACATAAGGCATACAATGATGAATCCTACATCAATTTTAGTAGAGAAGTAATGGTGGAATAATTGGAAAAGGATAAGCAGAGCATAATTTCTATGAATTCTACTTAGCTATCACACTACACCAAGTACGAAAGAATGTTACAGACTGGAATTAACAATGAGAGATACACAATTTACATCAAAAAAGAAAGAACAGACTACAAGACCATTTACACAAGAATCCCTGAAAACGTTGGCTCAGCTCTGCAAATCTTTATTCAAAATATAGCTCAAAATGTCTTACAGAACAATACAAAAAAATTTCCATAAAATTTTTCAACACTTTTTCATTCCATTACACCGCATATATAGATGTTGGGGGTCCTCTTGATCGACTCATCTAAAACCAAAAATAGTTATATCGGAGTGACATCTCATTCAGGTTATTTTACCACTATCACTACAAAACGGAAACAGGTAGAACTAGCCTAACTGATTTCTTACAGTCCATCTGTATTTTTACTAAGTAAAATTTGCTTTAGGTAAAAAAATAAAGATGGTAAAGTAATAGTTCCAGCTGGCTATTTATATAGCCGCCTCAAAGAATATTACAAATTTCTCAATAATAGAAATTTTTTTAGAAGTCTCTGATTCCAAACAAGCATTAACAACTATAAAAAGTCAAATATCACTGTGGAAGACGGAGATAGTATAACGATCCACTATATTTTTCTACATTGGCCCATTGGTCTGTAGGTGGGAGGTCATAGTCCACCATCTCCTTTACCATCACTCGTATCTCAATATGCTCTGCGTAGGAAAATGGGGGAAGCCTTTCGCCAATGGCGATCAACCTATTCAAAATTTCAAAGTCCTCTTCAACCAATTCCATTAGAGCCTTGCCTACAAGTAGGTGGTTCAGACATTTGAACTTTGTATGATCCATACTTATCACCCACAGTAGGTTTATATAAGAATTATGGAAGATTAGTTCCTGGTCATCCTTCCAGAATGAAGGTAATCCCATTTCAACCAGCTTATCAAACAACCCTTTAAATGCTACCACCTTTCCTTTCATTTCTTCGACTTTAGCTTCCACGCTCTCAATCTGCGCATATTTCCCCAAGACCCTTCGTGTCGCTGCAAGTGTTGTGATCCGGTTCCCAATATTTAGCTTAATCCTTTCTTCTTCGGATAGATCATTCAAGAAAGGGATAGCATTCAGTGCCGCTTCCTTAGGTCTTTGGGTTAGGGTCCTTCTTGCAACTCCACAACCTTCGAGAGCGTCACTAATAGTTTTCTCTTTTATTCTCATGAACTCCAAGTAGGGTCTAAAGTTCGCTGCTTCTTTAATGATCCGGTCCCATACCAAATGCTTGCATCCCTGTAATGTTGCCTGCCCGACAACCTGATGAGTGAGCTTTTTATTGATGTCAATCAATTCCTTGTGCTTCTTTTGGAGAGCCCTAGTTTCTTCTTCCTTTTTATTACTCTTCTCTTCCAACCTTTGAGCTTTTTCTTTCAACTCCTTGATTTCCACATCTTTCAGGCTAATGTGAGACATAGCTTGCACAAGACTGTCGGTACCATTGCTTCCCCAGTTTGGTTCGAATTGGTAGGCCGCATGTCCAAATTGGACAAGTTAGTTTTCAAGTCATCAAGCTATTTTTCTAAGCTTATTCTCTCTTTTTTCCAACTATCTTTGTTTGTGTTAAGTCATTCTTTTCTCTTATTAATACTTAGCCCTTGACATTAGCCCCTTTATTTCATTGGACCCCTTCTAGACCATTTTTTCTTATGACTTAGCACCTGGCCACTACCGATGGAGATCACTTCAAGCTTTTTCTCAGGTAGCTATCTGACCTTTCATCTTTTATGTGCAGGTCTGTAAGCTGTAAAAGAGAAAAAAATATATAGGTGCTAACAACTGGCTCCAACCAGGGATGCTATCCTCCCAATGGGGTAGCAAAGAACTCCGTAGACTAAGTGCCTTGTCCATTGGGCAGGTTGTGTAAACCCTAGATTGAAAAATTTCTCTACAAAGTGAGACTGTGCCTGCTTTCTTATCCAGGCTGAAAATTCAAACATGAAACATGGCTTTCCCCTTCCAGACCTTAGGGCCTTCGCTTCGGGCTTCAAGTCCTTCTAGTTTCGTCGTTAAAAACCCTAAAACAAATGAGAATAAATGAAAATGTATATATACAGGCTATGGTACATGGGTTAGTTGTTTTCTCTTAAGACAGGTAGTGCTTCAAAAACCTTCCATTGACTGGACCTCCCGACTAGGCGGACCCATCTTGGTGCTCTAGGATAAAGGGATTTTCTCCTTGGTTTGATGCAATAATATAGGGCCCTATCCACATATGGTTGAATTTCCCATGTTTATCTTCCCTTGGAGCATCCCACTTCAGGACCAGGTCATTTACCTAAAATTTCTCTTCTTTTGCATTTCTATCAAAGGCATTTTTTGTCTTTTCTTGGTGCCCCTGTACTTTGTCATAAGTGCTACTTCTTAACTCATTCAGTTCGACTATCTGGGTTACCCTTCACTGCATGTGGTTTGGTTCCTCTTCTATCCCTTGCAGCAACCTCATAACCGGCAATCCCAGAGAAACTGGAAAAGCCACCTCGGCTCCATACACCAGCTGGAAAGGGGACATCCCAATGGCCCTCTTTGTACTTATTCTATTGGCCCATAGGGCATATTTCAGCTTTGTGTGCCATGCTCTCTTATTATCCTCCAAAAGCTTCTTTATGATTCTTACTAGACTTTTGTTGGATGATTCTGCTAATCCATTTCCCTGAGGGTAGTATGTTGTTGAATGATTCAGACTGATATGGTATTTGTGGAAAAAGTTTATCATTTTATTAGAACAAAATGTTGGTGAGTTATTTGTCACTATTCTTTTCGGACACCTGAATTTTGATAGGATATTGTCTTCTAGAAAATCCATGATAATGCTTTCGGTTGCTCTCCTAGTTGGTATGACTTCTGTCCACTTAGTGAAATAGTTAGTGGTTGTCAATATCCATTTATGCTTCCCTGAGGAGTGAGGATTTAACTCCCCAATGAAGTCTAAACCCCACTGCTGGAAGGGTGCTTCTACTATGACAGGGTGAAGGGGTGGTGAAACAACCTTCCTTTTTCCTTCAAAAATATTGCATTGGTGATAGGAAACCATTTCTTTGTATACATCTAAAAACATGGTAGTCCAGTAGAAACCATCCCTCGGGATTTTGTTTACTGTCAGCTTCCATGAATCATGACCACCACAGTCACCCTTGTGAGACTCCTCCTTTGTGTGTTTAGCCTCTTCCTCAACTAAACAATTCAGGAGCACACCTCCTAGGCTCTTCCAATATAGGAATTGATTCATAATACAATACTTTGCAGCTTTTAGTTTCACAGCTCTAGCCCTGCTTTTGCTCAATCCAGGAGGAGCTTTTAAGTTTTGTAACACATACACAATGTCAGCATACCAAGAGGATGCAGAGAATTTTGGCCTCACTTGCACTCCAACATCTAGCTGATTTGAATACTCTTGTAGGAAGTTCAGTTCCATAGAATCACAATTTGCTAACCCTTTCCCTTTTACTAGTTTGGTGGATTTTATCCCCAGGTCATATTCTAGCAATACACCAATCCATTTTTCTCTTCTCCCTTCTCAGTCTGCTTGGGTGAAGATACCCTTCACAACACTGTTTGGGACATGAGCAATGATGTGTGAATGTAGGATATAAACCCTGAAATAGTTCAATGACTTAAATAGGGAATAGGCCCGCTTTTCCATGATATCGTATTTCAATTCTGCATCTCTTAGTACCCTGCTGAAAAAGACAATTGGTTTCTCAGCGTTCAGGGCATTTTTCTGTAATAGTACTCCTGCCACGGTGTGCTCAGAAGCATAGGAAAAAATAAAAAAACCTCTAGAAAAATCTGGATTGGCTAATATTGGGGCATCGGTGATAGCATTCTTAATTCCGTTAAATGAATCTCTTGCTTCTGCAGTCCACTTAACCTGATTTTCCTTTCTTAACATATTTGTAATACTCATCATGATTTCAGCAAAACTGGGAATGAATCTTCTCAAAAAGCCCACTTTCCCAATGAAAGACTGCACCTCTTTTTTGTTCCTTGGCTCTCCAACCTTCTAGATGGCACTAACCCTTTCAAGGTCAATCTTGATGCCTCCCTTAGCTATAATATGACCTAAGAGCTTAGCTTCTTCTAAAGCAAAATGTGATTTTTTAGGATTAAGGGAGATACCATAATTTATACACTTTTTAAAAACTTGTTCCAAATGCTTCAGGTGCTCTTCATCAGATTTTGAGTATACAGTTATGTCATCCATGTACACAACCATGAACTTATCTTTTTCTTCAGCGAATGTTATGTCCATTTCCCGCTAGAAATTAGCTCTTGCATTCATCAGCCCAAAAGGCATCTTAGAATACATGAAAGTATCCCAAGGAGTGGTGAAAGCAGTATTCTCTTAATCTTCAGGACAGACCTTGATTTGATTGTACCCGGAGAAGCCATCCATAGTAGAGATATTTTCTGCCCCTACTACCTTTTGTAAGATATGCTCCATTTTGGGTAGGGGGTAATTATCCTTTAGTGAAGCTCTGTTCAGGTTCCTGAAATCTATACAGATTCTAATTTTGCCATTCTTTTTCCTTACGAGAACCTGGTTTGCTATCCATTGAGAGAATCTCAAGGTGACAATGATTTTTGCACTAAATAATATTCTAATCTCTTTTCTATCACAAGCACCAGCTTAGGGTTTATCCTCCTCAACTTTTGGTTGAAGGGTTTGTCCCCTGGTCTGATTGGAATAGAATGTTGTATTATTGAGGTATCATATTCTTTCAATTCTTCATAAATCCATGCAAATGCAACATCTATTTCTTCATCAACTCTACATATCGCTCCTTCTTTTCAGCAGGTAGCTTTTTAGACAAGTTTACCAACCGAGGCTCTTTTTTAGTGCCCAAGTTTTGGTCTTCTACCCCCTATTTGGGGGGTTCAAACTTTGGGTTTTTTCCCACATCATTCTGGTCAAACAACCTCTCCATGGGTATCAATCCTTTGGGGATATAATTAGTTTTCAATTGAATGCTATATTTTCCACCCAACATGTTTTTCCATTATTTGCTTTCTCTGTCTTCCCCCTTTGATTGCTCTTGGTCTATAATTCCTTCTATGTTCTCATTTTCAGTATCAATCTGAACATTAGCAAACTCGTCAGATAATTCCAAAAATCTTTTAATTTGTAAATCATCTTCAAATACTTTCCAGTATTTAGAATTGTCTGGAATAGATGGCCTATTCACCACCTCTACCTCATATTTTTCGTGAGAGAAAATAGGAGTTTTAAAACCATCCGCAGTGGTTGCCAAAGAGTCCGCCACCCATTTTTCAAATCTCGGGATCACCCAGATCTTGTGTTCAGTGAAAAAGTTCCCAAACATATCCCAAACTTCATCCCTATAGGCCCTCATCCTGGGGTGTTTTGCCTGATAACTGTCATTTACTTGATTGACCACCAATTCCGAGTCTCCAAAAATGTGTATCCTTATTGCCCCCAAATCCTTCAAAGCTCTTATCCCCAAGAGTATACCTTCATACTCAACCACATTATTAGTACACTCGAAATTTAGCTTGTATGACAAAGCTCTGGACTCTTGATTAGGAGGTATAATCCAGACTCCGGCACCAGCACTATTCTTGCTTAGTGATCCATCAAAGTACATCTTCCACAGTCCTTCTTCATTTTTATGTCTCTCTGAAGCTTCATGCCTTGCTGCAAACTCCTTTTCCTCCTCAACTTCATGGAAAAATGGGGGTACACAATCAACATGTGGGCCATCATTGAAAAGGATAGAGGAACCTATGTCTATATCTACAACAAATATGGGGTCATTTTCAGGTTTGTCATCACTATTGACCACATAAGCCATTATTTTCTCCCTGTACAGCTTCCTATTGCTTCCAAAAAGTGGTATAGTGGCGTAAGATAAGTCCATCTGCATGGTCCCTTTCAACTTTTTTACCCAGGATCTTGATAACAACATCCCAAACTTCACAAGCAAATCAGCCACTACTATGTCCATCATGACACTCTTCGCTGGGATCTGGGCAAGGGTTACTACCACATCTTTAATTATACCCAGACATGGTACCTTTCTGGAATCAAAAGAATATATGTCTTTGTAGGGTCTAGTGACTTCTAATCCCAACTGGTGTACCACTGACTTTGGAATCAAGTTGTGTGAAGCTCCAGAATCTATCAGGGCATTGTGTAATAACTTATCTCGGATATTCAAACTCAAATAAAAGGGAGGGACTTCTTCATCATCTGGCTCTTCCAGCTTGGAACCAAATATTATAGTGGGGGCATCATCTATCACTTCCAACATGTCCTGTGTACTTTCTGCCTGCCCCTTTACTAGGCTATTTATCTATTCCCTATATTCACTGTTTATTAACAGCTCATTTAAGGGGATAAATATCTTTACCTTAGGCAGTTCAACCTTCAGGCTGAATGTTGAAGCTGGATTCCCTACTTCAATGACTTCTAGCTGCTTACCTTCTTTAGAATGTTGTCCCTTATCTTCCGAGGTTTTCTGTGTAGCAACCTCAGGCTGCTTTTCTTTTAGTTTCTCCATATTCGACTGAGTTTTGGAGGGTTGAATATGGGAGGCCTTCCCTTCACTAATCGGTATCCCTCTTCTCCTTAACTTCATCTTCCTTTGAATATCATCCACAACATTCATTTAACCCATTTGGTACTGCTCAGAATCAAATTCAGCAACCTTACTAGCATTCCCCCCTAGTGAAAAAGTCATGTTCCCTTTGGGTTAAATGAACTTCATGGTCTAGGGTGTCGAGGAGGTGGATCTGGTCTCCAGTAGGCTCCTCAGTTCCTTCCTCATCCACCAAATTTTCAGGGAAAGGAGGCCTCATCTGGTGGTCTTCCTGATTTCTTGTATTTCTTGGAAGGGGTGGCCTTCTAAATTCAGTATTTTTTCTTCTTCTGATTTTCAGGTTATTCCCTAGCAGGAGGTTTATTTTCCATGGATAAACTACCCATCATCCTTTCCATGGTTTTCATCATAATCTCAAACTTAGCATCATTAGAAGAGGAGGCATGTGTTTGATTTTCTTGCTTCTTTTCATTTGCTTCAATTTTCCCCTTTATTTTCCCCGAAGCCATCATGTTGGCTTCCACCTCTACTACATCTTTCAGCATAGCAGGAAGGGTGCCATATTTCCTCTCTCTTAACATGCATGAGAAGTCTCCATCAAAGGCGTCTGCACAGTCGAGCTTTGCAATGCCTACCGAAGGTTTTAGGTCATCTGGAATAGAATTATAGGCTTTCATGAACCTGGGAGAAAAATCATGGACTGATTCAAAACCTCCTTTCTTCATGTGGTTATACTGGGACAAGACCAGGGCAAGGCTCCTTATCGTATCCCATCTCTCTAAGAACATAGTGTTAAAGGCTGCAAAATTATTTATAGAAGCATTCGACAACTGTCTGAACCATTTCTTAGGTTCTCCAAATAGACTTTGAGCAAATAACCTCATCTTAGCATCATCATGGTCTAGTTCCTCCAAATCAATAAAATCTTCAAATCTGTATACATGTTGCTTGGCAGAAAAACGCCCTTCTCCATCATAAGAGACAATTATCTGGGCGTAGTTCTGAGGGAGGTCATGCAAAGCGGCTGGCAAGGCCAATGGTCCGAATCTAGCAGCCATGGGTCTAGGTGGATTCTAAGCTTGGGGATGAATATTCTGGGCAGAGTTACCTAGAAGGATTGTTGTATGGGATTGAGGGATCTGAGAAACAGCTATATCTCTTTCTGCTTTGATAATATTTTGTAGCTGAAGCAAGACAATATCTAACAAATAGGATTCAGGGGCGTTCAAACCTTCTTCACCTAGATTTAGATAAGATTCAGATCTTGATCTTGCCAAAGGTTTCCCGATATCTATCTCTATATCCAATTCTTGTAAAATAGGTAACTCTTCTTTAGACCCAATTCTTTTAAGGTTGGAAGTATTAGCCTTGTCTTTTTCGGTCTTATGTCTAAGCATTATTTTGGGATTTTCCATGCTTCACAAAATTTTGGAAACAGGATTACCTCTCATATGGCTCCTTCTTGAGGCTAGGATGCCCGTCTTGAGATCTCTTCAAACAATAAACTTGGCACGTCGATCTCCCCTAGCGGAGTCTTCCTTGAACGTGGATCTTTACGAGTGGAGTCGCCAGGGCAAAATTGTGCAACCCTCTTGGAATTAGGAAATCTTTGTTTTCCCACAAAGACTTCTTCTTTCTTTAAATATTTGAATCCTTTGTCGTTCTCCCAAGGATAATAAAACAATCACATCCCCGCAACGACGCCAATTTGTTAACACCCAAAATGACCCCCTAGACTGTGGGAGAGGGTAAACTGGGGTAACCACTAACCAATCTTTAGCTTGTGCTACTAACCCAACAAAAACAGAGAGGGCTCTCTCTATAAGCTCACAAAATACTGGAAATCATCAAGATTGTCAATAATGAAGAAAACATACCAACATTCATCATTCAAGATATTCAATTACAACAATACAGAAGATCAGATTTTTGTTGGAAAACAAAATGGTTTAAACGTAGCTTCGCAGAAACATGTGAATCTTTATTTGGGCAATGGAGTCACATTTAGATAAATTCTGAAAATTCATTTACAAATGCTTCACAAATGCATTAACACAGGGGCGAGATAGTAAACAGCTCGTAGTCAAAGCGATTTTAATTGGTGGAACAGAAGAGAAAGAAATAATCCATTGACATAAGGCATACAATGATGAATCCTACATCAATTTTAGCAGAGAAGTAATGGTGGAATACTTGGAAAAAGATAAGTAGAGCATAATTTCTATGAATTCTACTTAGCTATCACACTGCACCAAGTACGAAAGAATGTTACATACTGGAATTAACAATGAGAGATACACAATTCACATAGAAGAAGAAAGAAAATACTACAAGACAAGTTACACAAGAATCCCTGAAAACGTTAGCTCAGCTCTGCAAATCTTTATTCAAAATATAGCTCAAAATGTCTTACAGAACAATACAAAAAAATTCCCATAAAAGTTTTCAACACTTTTTCATTCCATTACACCACATATATAGATGCTAGGGGTCCTCTTGATCGACTCATCTAAAACCAAAACAGTTATATTGGAGTGACACCTCATTCAGGTTATTTTGCCACCATCACTACAAAAAAGAAATAGGTAGAACCGGCCTAACTGATTTCTTACAATCCATATGGTATTTTTACTAAGTAACATTTGCTTTAGGTAAAAAAATAAAGAGAGTAAAGTAATAGTTCCAGCTGGCTATTTATATAGCCGACTCAAAGAATATTACAAATTTCTCAATAATAGAAAATTTTTTAGAAGTATCTGATTCCAAACAAGCATCAACAACTATGAAAGGTCAAATATCACTGTGGAAGATGGAGATAGCATAGCGATCTGCTATATTTTTCTACATTGGCCCATTGGTCTGCAGGTGGGAGGTCATAGTCCACCATCTCCTTTACCATCACTCGTATCTCGATATGCTCTGCGTAGGAAAATGGGGGAATCCTTTCGCCAATGGCGATCAACCTATTCAAGATTTGAAAGTCCTCTTCGACCATATCCATCAGAGCCTTGCCTACAAGCAACTAGTTCAGACTTTTGAACTTTGTATGATCCATCCGTATCACCCACAGTAGGTTTTTATAAGCATTATGGGACAGTAGTTCCTGGTCATCCTTCCAGAACGAAGGTAACCCCATTTCAACCAACTTATCAAACAACCCTTTAAACTTTGCCACCTGTCCTTTCATTTCTTCGACTTTAGCTTCCACGCTCTCAATTTGCGCATATTTTCCCAAGACCCTTCATGCCACTGCAAGTGTTGTGATCCCATTCCCAATATTCAGCTTAATCCTTTCTTCTTCGGATAGATCATTCAGGAAAGTGATAGCATTCAGTGCCACTTCTTTAGGTCTTTGGGTTAGGGTCCCCCTTGCAACTCCACAACCTTCGAGAGCATCACTAATAGTTTTCTCTTTTATTCCCATGAACTCCAAGTAGGGTTTAAAGTTCTCGACTTCTTTAATGATCCGATCCCATTCCAAATGCTTGCGTCCCTGTAATGCTTCCTTCCCGGTAACCTGATGGGTGAGATTTTTATTGATGTCATTCAATTCCTTGCACTTCTTTTGGAGAGCCCTAGCTTCTTCTTCCTTTTTATTACTCTCCTTTTCAAACCTTTGAGATTTTTCTTTCATCTCCTTGATTTCCACATCTTTCAAGCTAATGTGAGATATAGCCTGCAAAAGACTGTCGATACCACTGCTTTCCCCAATTTTGTTCGAATTGGTAGGCCGCATGTCCAAATTGGATAAGTTAGTTTTCAAGTCGTCAAGCCATTTTTCTAAGCTTATTCTCTCTTTTTTTCAGCTATCTTCCTTCTCTGCAAACTTTAGCAATTCTGCTTTGCAATCACTTATTTCCCTAGACAAGTCTTCTTTTTGTTTTTCAAAGTCTGTCTCTTCGGAAGGTTCGATTAGCCTGATGTTTGGAACCTTTCCCTTCCTCTGTATATTAAGGATCAACTTGTCTTTTTATGCCAACATCTTGCTCATGCTCTTACCTCCACCATCACTTATAACTAGGTCGAATTGCACCTTTTTGACCTGATTTTGAAGTACTCGGTTTTCACCTTTCTCTTGCTTTAATTGGCTTTCCAATTTTTTCACAGTAACTAGCAAGTTATCAATTTTCAAGGCTGATTTCACAAAATCATCATACACAAGATCACTAACTTGTTTGTGAGACTGGATTTTGTCTAGCACAGTTATGTTTTGCCACTTCATCCTTGTCTCGATCACTCCATCTTCTGTCACTACTACCAGGTTTAAGATGTTATCATTTATACTTCTGTTGGTCATCAAGGAAGTCTTAGACAAACCTATGGGCATAGGCATTAAGTCAAACAGCCTCTAGGCCGAGGCCCGCTTGTTTTGATCGTATTGTTTACAGAGGTCGGCCTTGGACCGAAATTTATTACCAACATCTCCTTCTTGAACATCTTGAAACTTGTATTCTACAACCTGGATCTCAGGAGCTGAAGACTCCTCATCATCAACCCTTCCAATATCCATTTGGACAGTCAATTCTTCTTGAGCTATTGCAACAACCAGCTCCTCTTTAGTTGCGGAAGCAATTGACTCGGCTTGAATAGCCGCAACAACTAACTCATCCTGTACTTCTAATTTGGGTTGCTTGTCTCCGTGACCTTCCTCAGTGTCCATGTCCCTGACTTCATTTAAGTATCTTTTTCGGCCCACCTACATGGTGTCCGACACTTGATCTAAATCCATTATGAAATTGGAAATCTTGAGATCTCCTCCCTATGTCTCCACTGTTTCCTCTGTCTTGGGTTCCCAGCACAACAAATGTCGCCCGTTCAGCACCCCTTTTGGTTTTGTATGCTCAAAAGAACTGAGGTTACATTCTTTCTTTCTCTTGGAAATTATATGCAAGGGGTCATATTTGATGGCCACATCTTTTTTGAACCCTAGCAACTTCAATAACTCTTCCACCTCTACAAAGCCTCTTTATTCTTCACAATGAAAGGCCCTACCTTCCAAGGACATTTCACATCTATGGTCTTCTTATGTTTTAAGAATTGCACTTCTTCCAAGGCCAAGTTATTTCTGATAAATTCAAGTGCAAAGATTCGCAAGGTCAAAGAAACGAGTAGAACATAAGGCTCCTATACAAAACCGTAAAACCTAATGACTGTAGCTTCTTTCGACAAAAACCAATCACTGATAGCTAGTTCATCCTTCAACTACATCATTGTTTGCATTTCAAGAAACACTCTAGGCAATTCTTCCCCAAAAATGATTTTATAAACCGGGGGCAAAACATAGTTCAAATAATTGAAAACATTGTCTACCAGAACATCGGTCTCAAGTAGTGAGGAGAAATGTGGGCTCTCTGCGCTGTTGTACATAATCATTTTCATTAACTACGTCTGATATCTAAAAAACCTAGTATTCCTAAAGAGTAAACCTAATCAGACTTCAGTCACCCACAAATCAATATCCAACCCTAGAAACTGAGCTAACAAAGAAAGAAACAACTAGGAATTGTCATAAAAAAAATTGACATTTAGGGGGTAGGGTTCTTCGGAGATTTTGGAGTCGAGTTTCAGGCATGTGGCTAAGAAAGCTTGATGGCTTTTGGGGCTGATTTGGCGGTACAAGGAAATCATCGACTCTTCAGAAAAACCATCCAACTCTTAGTATTGAAACTATGGAATGAAAAAGGAATCCCTAATGGCTGATGCACCTATATTACAGATGACTCTGGACCTGTGGGAATCCATAATTACTCTTTGAGGTTCTGACTAATTAGAAGAACACCATGATACAAACTCAGGAAAAGAGAGCACTTGGTCAAGGAAAAAGAAAATGAATGACAACCTAAAGACTCGATGGATATCTAGTCCCTGTTCACGCAAGGCTTCCAGTCTCTTCTTAATTTCTGGAACTGGGAGCCACATGCAAGTGTCAAATACATCTGCATTCCTATCTTCCAGAGCTATCTTAACCCTAGAACTAGTAGAAGCTTCACCTTTCGTCATCTTATGACTGTAAAAGACTTAGATTTTTTTAGAGAAAGGAGGTTACAGACCCTACCTGTCACTTTGGAAACCCTGCACACACCCTGTCGAAGGTTCTGTCGCCTTCGTCGTCTGCCACACGCCAAGAGGCTATTTGACTTTGACAGGATTTGGAAATGAATGTCAACCTCCATGGGAATCCTTATATATATAACCGGGTTTTGATAACTTCTGCCCTCTTTGGCTCGCTGTCCTTTGATCTCAACCATTGAATTCTCACGTTCTCATTTTCTGTCGTCAGATCTGAGTTTCCCTTTACCCATTGATTTCACACCCTATCCATTTCCACCGTCGGATCATATCTGCTAGGCTTCATTTAGGCCGTTAATCTCATTTGTATGCACCTAAGGGGTAGCATCGCATGCACTAAAAAAGCTTTTCCTATATCACCCTTTCTCTATGCGACAAGCTATGGAGCTTACACCTATTCGGTAGGACCCGGTCCATCGCATCTACCCTGCCGCTATTCATCGTGCTACTTCTTAATGCGACGATGTATGAGGGTCGTCCATTTATTCTCAGACATGTATCTACGGTGAGTCCTTATACTCGACTTAGCCTTTAAATTTTTCGTATGATGGTGGGGTCTCTCCTGTTATACCTTGTGTGTTTCAGACTCCCACCAACCGTTGATCTGGCTCTTCTTTCCACCCGAACAGTAGATCTGTCAGGACCTCTTCTCGGTGAATAAACCTGAACCCTTAGATCTCAAAAAGATCATCTCCATCGTAGATCCTTGTATATGTCCCTACCATTGCATGCACCCAAATATGGCATTACCCACTACTTCTTATTCCTTGCGATGTGCTCCCAAGATGACACCTGTCTGGAAAGACCCAACTCATCTATAAACACATACTCTTCTTGAATTACCATAAGAGAATGATAATGACCAAGAATGATAGATGATCCCCAAACTTGGGATCTTCCCTCTTTAAGTAGGGAAGTATTTTTAATTAGGACTATTGAATTAATTAATTTCTTTAAAGTAAATAATTAATAAATAAAAGATATTATTTAATTAAATATCTAGTCGTATTGAACTAGGACTTTTCCAACTGTTTAACTATAAGTGATTTTGATTTATGCTCTCAATAATAATTATAATGACAATAATTATAATAACAACAATTATACTAACAATAATTATTCTAACAATAATTATTCTAACAATAATTATATTTCACGTACTATTAATACACCGTTTATAATATTAAATAATGCATAAATCATATATACTAATTATATTCCATAATTAAATAATGACATCATTATTATTAAATATCTTAATAATAATATTAGCCCGGAGGCCTTTATACATGTTAGTCATAAAAGACTACTGGTAATTATCTTTTATTTAGTTATGTGTCATCACATGACACTTCTGGTCCAATTCTTTGGATGGTCTTGGTGAGCTTGGTTAGGTACCTCTAGTCTCTCTTTTTGCATGCCGGATTCCCTCCTTTAACATGGTAGTTCCCGCAATAGGTGATGATAGATAAAAAGATGAATCATTTAATCAAATTAAATAGATGTGATAAAAGTTCTCTTCAGAGTCTTTCCGACTCAACACTTTGAGAGTCAATAACCACGAGTGCTCTTCAGAGCTTTTAACTCAACACTTTCACATGGGCATTACTCTAGTGCAATTCCAAAGCCCCTGCTCAACACTAGTGCTAGAATGTGGTTGTGAGGCGCATCTAGAATATTTATGTTTCCTCGAATCCGGTATTTTTCTATCAAGCTTGGAGTGCTCCATGGTTTTTCCCAACAATCAATGTACCTCAGGACTTACTCCTAGTACAATAAACATTCTTCTAGGTACATCGGGGCTTATGCTCAACACACTCATAAGTCAAATCATGTAAAGGTCATAACTGTGCAGAGTAAGTATATTAGGGTTTGTACCCATATCAAATCAGAAGAACATCATTAAAACATTGGGGCCTCCTCGCCCAGTATATACACTAATAGAGAAGTCAGTCAGAGTCCATGCCCGATATGTTGATATATATATATATATAAAAGAATGAATCATAGGTGCTAGAGCTCATGCCCAATACTCAAAATAAACATAGGTGCTCGGGCCGTGGCCCAATATAACAACAAAATAGTTAATCCAAAATTCTGGATATTACAAGAAGTGTAACCTTATTAACCAACGTCAGAGTGAGAAGTAAAACAATGGAAGTGTAAGTAACTAAGGAAGGTCTCCAACCGAGACAATGTAAACAACCAGGGAAAAACCCGACAGGGTAATACGATTTCTTCATAGTATTTAAACCACGGGGTTAAAAAAAAACTAAATCAAACAAAGGATTGCAGACGACGTCGATATCTACTACGTATAAGCAGAGATCAAAAGTATAATATATATATATATATATATTATAATTATGTTCTACCATATATATATATATATATATTATAATTATGTTCTACCATCTGGGGATCACGTTTAGTCATCTCAGTGGATATTGCACAACACATAACATTAGAAAACTAAGTATCGCTTCTGCTGAGATCGGCATAACACCTACAAGGTTGTATATGCTAGGAAGCATTCAATCTGTGATGATCTCTCTATACTTCAACCTAAAGTTTTGTCAGTAAAAAGTTCGATGTAGTAGATGCGTAACTCTAAACTTAAAGTAGTAATCGCATGATATGAACACGTGAAGAACAAACTTACCACACCCCAGTGTTGCTCAACATACAAGCGTTCCTCATTTCAGGAAAGGGGCATTCAATTCAGGTCAGGTGCATTCAGCTTCGATGCAAAGATAATGAATAGGTCTATCAGCGTTTAAACCCTACTTCTATCAACTGACTCGATCCACTGCTATCATCCACGTCTACAGGAAACATCATTTCAAGTTCCACTATTGTGCGTCCCTCTTTCATAAAAGAGATCCTCTCTTTTTACCCTAACACCAAGATGTTAATTCCGTCAAATGCAGCTCGATGATTTTCCCCTTTCCCTCTTTCATAACAGAGCTCCTATCTTTTTACCCTAACACCGAGATGTTTAATTCCTTCTAATGCAGAGATGATTTTCCCCTTTCACTTTTCCCCCTCAAATCCCCACGACAGGTAACTCCCCCATTTCATTGGCAGGGTAGGCAATATATCATTTCTTCCTCTCATTGGCAACGTATCAAAACATATCGTTGTTTTCTCTCGACAGATGGCAATGGATTTTAGTCTATGTGTTCCACGAAGGGAAAAGAAAAAAATAGATGGCAATGATGAGTCGTTCATGAACTCCACCCAAGCGACAGTATCTAACAATAAAGTCGATGACAACCTCCATTGGCCAAGTGGCATCTCGACTAGCTCTGTGATGCATACATAAAGGAGACCATTTCCTTATGAAGCTCATCTATTAAACTCCACTCCTAATTGATGGACAAGGTAGGCAGTTCGTTGGTTCTTCTGTAGGGAGTATGCCTAAGATCCATACCTCCTAACAATAAATACTCAAAAGGTGACAACAAGGCGAAACGTTCTCCACTCAAGAGACATCCTTCAACAAAATCTCAAGGTGGAATTAACAACAAAAACACCGTTATAGTTTCCCCTCCGTAGATTTACTTTATCACAAGGATCGCCTTCTTCCCATTAGGGAATTGACTTCCTTATGTCATGACTAGGCCCATTCGGGTTCTTTAACATACCCTAATATATGTTAATTGCTTGGATAACAAACTCTTACATATATATATAAATATTTATATGTCCCACAAAAATACATCTCTCATATTTATTTTAACTATTTGGCTTGCCTTATATATATATGCTTGTAACATAGGTACTATGTAAATTTATTATTTTTGAAGAAATATAAATATTATCACTAATAATATTTATATTTAAGTGAGAGCTTAAATGTGGAATATAAAATCTTAGTATAAGAGGGTTGTGCCCTTGGTTTACTTCAAGAGCTGGCCTTATACTATTTGTGTTATCTTTTTATCATGCTTCCCAACATAATCTAAGAAGGTAAACCCTCTTCTAATAACGATATATATATACATATATATAATGTTTTACATATCTAACTTATTACCCCATTCGGCTTGTTTAAATTTTAGAAGGTAAAACTTCTCTAAATAAAGATATAAATTTAATCATAACCAAGGTTATAGCCTTACCCACTTAAATATATATCGTTATCCATACGTCACTTTCTTTAATGAAATAAATGTCCCCGTGTAGCATTTTAGGAGCCATGCTATAAAAAGTAATACTTAGAGAGGTCCAACTCATTTCTTTGGTGTCACTTTACCGAGGTTAGGGTGCCACCTTCGTATGACCTGTCTTAGGTCTTTCAGGGTTTATTAAGTCATAGTTATCTTTATGCTAACTATAACATAAGCTCTATAACTTATATAGTATTCATTTAATAGTTATCACAACTATTAATTAACCCTTCATATATATATATACTTACCAAATGTTAGACTCTACTTAGGTGGATCTTTAAGAAATTAAAACATTACTAGTTCTTCACCCTCAATGTTTATGACTTAGACATGAATCTCACGGCTTCCTAACCATCTATCTTTTCTTATGGGTGGGTTTTGTTACTTGTCATTTATTCGTATTACCATTCTTTAATCTTCTAGTCTTAAGCTAAGACTTATAAACATAACACTAGCTCAAGGTCCACTGGTGGGACCTTGGCCTTGAGCTCCTTACCAGGGCCGCTTACACAATTCATAATTACATTTACAAAAATAATAACAATAAGGGTCAAATTGGAGGGATGTTATAGCTCTTGTTGCCAATATTCACAATTCCCATCCTCTTTTGCCTCACCATGTTCGAAGAGATGCCAACAAGCTTGTAGACTTGTTGGAAAATTTGGGGGTGAATCACTTGTGGGAGGAATGCAACCAATCATGGTTAGATGATGTGAGTCCCATAATCAAAGAGGAATTTTCTAGGACAAATAATTAAGACACACAACCCCATGATGGGTGCCATCTTAATGATGAAACAAGCAGGGAACGGGGGCACTTGGACGGATGATGGGTGTGATTGACAAGGTGGGTCGGTAGGTGGCATTCCCCACCTGCCAAGCGTTCACGTGACCAGAAAGGCCATTATGAACCAAATTCAAGATGAGCATGACATTTGGCTTGGTGATGGGGTCTTGATACAGAACTTTGTATATTCACATTTGTGGGATTTCATGGCTCTTCATGATAGTTTCCACCACAATGTATGAAGGGCTTGTGAGTTGGTGTCCCCCCTTCATATGAGCGGTCATTGTCGGCACCATATTTGCATCCGTGTTATTGAATTTTGCTATATATTCCATTCCTAGTAGGGGATCCTTCCTAAGAAATATTTTTTTTTATGGTCTCAATGGAGGATGCTAGCCTTCATCCTGGTTTTGCAGTGTTGGCAGCTTCAGTATGGTTCACATAAAGACTACCAACTGTAGGAATACAAATGGCCCTAAGTGCTCTCACATGGAATAGGCGTAGAGGTAGATGGAGAATGCGAAAGGATTCTTCGAAGCATCGGTTAGTCATCGGGATCACGACCATGTTGAGCTGATGGAGTAGCAACTTTGTCGGGAGAAGCAACACCCCAATGCACAGAAGCTCATGGATGAATTTGGGGGATTAGTCGAAGATTCGAGCTCCTCTAGAACACATGATACAAGGCATACTAAAACCATGGCAATGTATTGGACCATGAAATATCTCTTTAGCATGGAAATGGACGACTGTGTGCAGGGTAAATTTTAGGAAGAAATGAAGGGCCCCTTGGTGGCTTCCAAACTGGTCATCCTCGAAGAGGATATGTGTCATATCAAGTGCAACCAGGTTATTGTTGAAGAAAATGTGAATGAAAAATTGGACGCCTTGGCTTGTGAGATAATATAGCCGCATTTGTCTTGTCCTTCAACCCATTAGCTTGTGTTTCGTCGTCACCTAGATGTCGTTGCATGTGATTCCAAACAAGTAGAGTCAGGTGCTGACCCATCCTATGTTATAGTTTCTGATGAGGACTAATCTCAGTCCTTTCTAGGTTCAATTTTATCTCTTGTTTTATGTTGCCCCTCATTTTCATTTTTGTAGGCCATAGCCCTTGCCCTGTGGGGGATCCTCATTCTTATCTAGTTTCCAAACTAAACTTTGACTCTCAAACCCAAGTAGGCTTAGTCGTTGCATACACAAATCTTTGTTGGCTACAATCTTGGATCTTTTTCCCTAACCATGATGTCTAGACACTACATACAAAAGACTACTTTGTTATGTACAAATTTCCTCATTTTTAGTTTAATATAATCTCAAACTTTACAAAAAAAATAAAATTAGAATGATAAAAGATACATATTCTATTATGCCCACTCAAATATGTGTTAAAAAAAATCCTTGTGGTAAGACAGTCAAACACCTTCCCTCAAAGAAGGAGTTTTATTATGCTGGTAAATTTAAACTTAAAGTACTTTAGTGATAAAACCCAACCCCAACCATTAACTTGAGGTTATATTGTTTGTATGATAACATCTCATGTAAAATATTGAGGGAGTCTAGTCTATTTATTTTATGTTTTGGATTTTGAGGTAGTTTTTTTGGAAACCGTGTATTTTTTTGGTAAAATCTAAATTGGAAGCATTTAAATTGTGTTTTTGAATGCATAAATGGATTGAGCACTCTCAAATATCCATATGGCACTTGAATATTTCCAATTGAGTCGAAAATAGATCCAATCTCTTAATGTTTTTATCGGTTTCCCAAATAATAATTATTAAATTAATTTTGCATCATTGTCTCCACCCACCCCATTTATAATTGAAATTCCTATCTCAATTTCCAAACTACAATAATTCTTAGTTTTACTTCCACTTCTTACCTTTCATTTTTAATTTTCACTATTAAATTATTTTCTTACCTTTCATTTCCAATTTTTACTATTAAATTAATTTAAATCTATTATTTTTTCACTATCACCTCCCCATCCTATTTATAATTGAAGTCACCTTCATAAACTTTAGATGACCATAATACTCACTTTTACTTCCACTTTGTTCATTACATTTATAATTTTTCTTTCCGAAATTAAATAAATATAATTAAAACATAATTCTTTAGTATCTTATCGAACACTTTTCTATAAATTAACCGACTTAAATAACAGCGTTTACATTGAATCACTTATATTAATTGAAATTGAAATGCCAATTTTTTAACCAACTTAAATAAGAGATTTAAACCCCCAACGTGCCCTACTTTTTTTTTAACCAACTTAAATAAGAGATTTAAACCCCCAACGTGCCCTCCTTTTTACAATTAATCACAACTAATTGAAATGCTAAAATTTAGTTTCCAATAGATATACCCAATTTCACACTTGAATTTTATTATACAGCTTCTCTTTATGATACCAATATGTGACCTAGAGCCTTGGATGGGTGGTTTCCACGATGAATCCGGTAATTAGGATGGGTGGTTTCCAGGATAAATCCGGTAATGATGGAAGCAAATTCTGCTTTTCACACTATTTATTTCCAATCAACACGACGCGATTTTATTTCCTTACCGGCGTTACCGCTACTGAATTATCTCTATTGCATGCGAAATTTGATGTATTCGTTTTATGTGAATTAGGGTTTCTGGGTTGATCCGTCAAACTTAGAGCAACAAGGTCATAACTGAACGAAGCGTTCTCCGCAGACAGAAATATAAATTCATCGCAGCAAGACAGATCTGTGTTACCTACAACACAAAATCCATGGAAACAAAGGGAGAGAAAACATGTTCCCGTTGGAAGCCCACGAAAAGACAGACAGAGATTTTGGAAGAGCTGTTCAAACAAGGCCATTGTAACCCTAGTCGCTCTCGCATAAATGAGTTTACCAATCTACTCGAACAACACGGCAATATTGAAGCAAAGAATGTGTTTTACTGGTTTCAGAATACTCACGCGCGTAACAAGAGAAAACAGAGACGGGAGACCTGTCAGATGCAGCAATCTCCTATTGATTCAACACCTCAGCGTCAGAATACTCAACCGCGTAACAAGTGAAAACAGAAAAAGGGGACCCGTCAGATGCAGCAGTCCCCTACTGAATCAACACCTCAGCTTCACAATGAAAAAAGATATTGTGAAAAGCTTGGAGGGTCAAACCTATTCTTCTCCAACTAAGGGTAAACTGTACTTGCTTTGTTCTTTAATAGTCTTAAGCGTTTCCATCTTGGTTGCTTTCTTATTTTGTAGCCATGTCTGTCTATATTCAGGTGATGGCATTATCTTCGATTCTTCAACGATTATGGCCCAATTTCCAGTACAGGTAAGGAGAATTTAAGTGGTACTCTTTCGATCATTACAATTAGATTTCACATATGTTGTTCACTCTGATTAATTGTGCACGCGTCAATTTATAATATTGCTTAGGGGCACACAAATTCACCGGATTCAACATCCAGTACGGCAACACAAAAGTTGCTACCCATGGATTTGTCAGTGAAACAACATTTCCAATCTGTTGGGAACGAATCGTTCTCTAAAGTCGATGGTTTCAGAAACATGTGGAACAAAGCAGCTGTTAGAAATGACGGATGGGCGCATCATTTTACAGACAGCAGTGGAAATAATGTTATGACTAATTGTTGGGGTGGCGAACAACATGAAAAAAAGGACGAAATACTCGAGTTGTTTCCTTTGCATCCAGACGGGAACCTCAGATCCGAGTGCATTAGTAGTTTTCTGCATGTTCACAAAGAAACAAACGATATCAGGGGGGAAAGAGGTGAATGGTTATCTTTGAAGTTTGTACCCTAGATACTACCGAATTGCATAGTCAAAACCTCCCAACATTCGAAACATTTCCGTGAATCTAATTCAGTTCAATCGTTCAACAAATTTTGTATCTGAAATATAAACGGAAGCCAAGCGTATTTGAAATATAAACTGAAGCCAAGTTTGTTGCACGGTATATATATCTCAAAGAGTGTTGGGTGTTCTACTTGCGTAAATAAATCCAAATGCATGGATATTGTTTGTTAGTGTAAATGTTCAGAGTTGTATGCGCTGTACATTTTTATATTTATCTATATGGCAACATGAATTATTTGCTGACTTGCTGTAAATTTTTGTTTGTTTTTTTCGAAAGTTGGAAATCAATACTTTCCCTTTACATTTAAATCAGTGCTGCAAACAATCATGTCCAAATCTCTCATGCCATTCAAGTTGAGAACAGCAATATCATTAGTAAATAACTCTGAGTCACACCTGAAAAGAGACATTTACTTTTTCTAAAGTTATTTGGATATATTTTGAATACCATCCCGAAAAAATTAATTGGAATACTGTAAATGGTTGTGGTTGGCATCCTAGTGGAAATGAATGAATTAACCAAAAAAACTTTAAGATGATAGATTGGAAAGGCGATTTATCTCGGCCTCTCCTCCCAGCAAAGTGGAGAGAAGAGATGCATGGAGGGTCTTTTGTTGGTATCAAGAAAATACATATTGAATTGTAGTATTTGTATTGTTTTTGAGTTAGCTATATTTTAGTAAGTCAACATAAACTTGTTTTTAATTAATATTGTTAAGTACTTTTTTTATGTTTCCATGTTTTATATAATATTAATTAATAATTAAAAATATGCCAAAAAGGATAAAGAGGTGGTTTCAATTTCTTTACATTTAGTAATAACCATATCCCTTATTTGATTATAAATGTTTTTTTTGACATCTAGTAAATATTGTCATTGTGTTCTATACACATGAAAATTCATCAAACCTTTGTGGAAAACAATCCTTAGGATGATATCCATTATTTTTTATATAACATAGTTATGTAAAAACCTCCTCCATGACTATATAAAAAGTTGAAGATGGGAGCAAGTTAATGTTTTCATCTCATGATATGTTAGTTGCAATGAAAAACAACAATATGTTGATTACGACGAATTTAGTGTAAAATATAAAACGTACAAAATCGAATAAAGTTTAGGAATATGTAACATTTATTTATGGAAAATGAGTATAACCCATAGAAATTCATTTTTTCTTAACATTGCTATGTTATTTTTTCTCTAAAACATAATGCATATGTTTGTGTTAAGAATGTTGGTTCTATGTGCCACTATTTTTGTTATACTTTTAAATATCGGAGGGGTTTGAGAGTCTTAACTTAACCAATACATTTTTGTGTGTGTAGGCCTCCATATGTATTCATGTACCATACTTTTTTCCCCAAATGGGAAATGCAATAAAAAATTTCACAAGAAATAAAAGGTTTCTATATTTTAGAAATATGATATATGTACAAAGAAAAATCAATAAAAAAAATTAAAAAAAATATTCTTAAAAAACATATATGTAATTTTTTTAGGAAAAGCTCTATAAGTGTGTGCAGATTCATAAGCATAAACAATGAATATATGGTTCATGTTTAAAAGCATGGTTGAAATGACCTTAAGAATGAGCTACGAAAATGCATTTGTTTTTGTTTATCCAACCCAAACAAACACGTTTGTCATATCAAAGATAAAACCAAAGCAAACAAGTCATCCAACACGTAGATGAACATAGGCAATCCTGCCAAATTTTTGAATTCAAACAAGTGCATGTGTGTTATTAACGTGCATGTGCTAATAAAATGCATTTCTTCATTTCTTTCATTTTACATCTTACATTTTACCATCTAAAGCCTTGTTTTGTGGTTTTAAAACATGTCTTATTGGTTCTTGAGCCTATAGGGAGAGTTAAGAATGTTGCATCTCTCCACCAACCTATGTCAATGACCTTAGGATGTTGTTTCCTTACCATGCATGAAACATCTTAATGGAACCCATGTTTAGTGTCTAGAGAAAAGACCCCCTATTGAGGGATCTTGTTATTCCGTTCGAGGATTTTTTGTGGAACTTGAGATCTATAATGTTTAATTAGGGATTAAATCCCTTAGTTACCCCATTGACCATGTGACAAAGTCCAAACCTATTTCGAGTTGAAAAAACCATCCGAGGACACATGTATCCCACTCAAAGTCTTGCGTAGAACCCATACAAAGGATTGATGTGATGGTACAAGGAATAATTCAAGGATCTTGAATTTGAGAAGATTCAAAAATATTCTTGAGGTTCTTGGTCTACTTCCTCATCCATGTTTAAGGCCTTGAGACCCATCTGTGATGTGCAAAATCTTTAGTGGCATCTATATCAAACCTTGATGCCAAAGACACCTGACAAAGGGTATGTACTATAGTTTGTAGGTATTTTTCATGGTGATTGAATCCAAGAAGTGGCATTTAGGGAACAATGCCCGTTATTTTCCTCTTATGACATTGGACACACCTCTAGACACATTCATGGTGCACAACTAACATATTAATGGCATGCAGAGAACTCTTGGAAGCAATTGTTAACCAATAGAGGTTACCCTTTGAGTGGGAATATTGATTAAATTTTGAGTTTGGATCACTAGGTATGGGTATTGAGGCCTCAAACCACCAGACCTAACCTCTTGTGAGTATCACTTGCCTACAAGTTCTGATATGGGAACCATTAGGATGTTTTTATTGCTAGGTATGGCTCTTAGTAATTTAATTAGATTTAGGGGAGGAAACTTGAACCTTACCCCTAAATGTAGATTCCAATGCTCAAGGTCCATGAATGAGATCTTGAACCACTACATAACACCTATTTTGGAATATTTTTCTTTTGGAAGGAGATGGGATACATTATAAGGTTTTTAGCACTATGTATATGTAATGTGGGGCTAGACATGGTTACATGAAGAATATTAAGACTTAGGACCTAAATAATTATTCTAGGAATCCAAGGCCAAAAAACATCACGTTGAACCACCACACATGATCTCCTGAGGGTATTCTTGGCCTTTAAGTGGTGATATCATATAGAACTTATGCATTAGGATCTAAAGGAATCTTCTAGGGTTGAAGGTTTATAAATGATGACCTAAAGCATTTCAAATGATCCATCAAATTGATTATTTTCCTTAAACCATAAATATATCTTTTAGGTCTTGAGACATTGGTCTATTTCCTTGAATGATGTCAACATATCTAAGGTGCATCCTTGCAGCTCAAAACCTATTAATGGTGTCCATATTGGAACTCAAGTATTTAAGCTATAACATACCAATCTTATGTGGTTGATTAAGCCTTGTTCATTTTCCCTATGCTTGGAAACTTCCTTTAGAGCCTAAGGTCAAGGTTTCATACTTTGACCATGTTTAGTGCCACAAAAACCATAACTAGTGCTAAAATCGCGTTAGTTGCACCCATATTCCATTTGGAGGTGTAATACCCCTATTTTCACCCTTATGGTTTATTGGCTTCAATGTAATATTGTGTAAATACACTATGTATTTTCCATAGTGTGGAGATCAAGGTCAAGGTCCCACTAGTGGATGTTCACGTGTTAATTGCATAGGCAAGTATTTGATAGTTTGATTATCCATTAGATGTTAAGCCATGAAGAAATGTAAATGATGTAATTATTAATTAATGCAATGAAAATACCCAAGAGATGGCTAAGGAGGAAACCAATGAGAATGGGCCATGTGTATCCATTAGGGATAGGTGAGGGGGTTATGGGATTGTTACCCATGCTGCCACATGTCCAATTGTGAACCCATTTGACTCACCATGCCGACATTAATGAAACTGTAAGAGGGTGGTTGAGAAAACCAGACCCATGAATTCGATGGAGTATGGGAAACCTGTGAATTCATATGGCAGGGTATGGCCATGTGCGTTTCTTGTCCCTTAAGCCACTCCATGCCTGGAAATTTGCCCATCCTGTTTGTTAACTGGTTGCGGACCATAACCCAAGTCATTCACGCACCCGCAGATTCCAGCCGTGAAGAAAACAAGTAAAAATTGTGTTTTATGTGTAAGTTGAAGGTGTGTAGAGCCGAGAATGCCCAAGGAAACCCTGTGCAAGAATGAAACAGGTTGGGACAACCATGGATTGGTTTTTGGGATAAATTGCAGAGCTTGAACAACCTACAGAACCTATAAGAGTCCCTTAGATCAATTGTAGGAGACCGGATTTGCAGGGCAGAGTTTAGGGTGTGACCATATGAGGAATTTGCTAGTATAATAGAGTCAAAGGTCACTTGGGGTTGGGTCTGCTTGATAAACCTAGTGAAGGATGCAATATCATGAAGAACAACAGTTGAACCTTTGTATGCCCACCCTGAATAACATTGGAGGGAAGGGGCCTTGAGGGAATGTGCAGCAAAGAAGAGGGCCTTCCTTGTGTTGGGTGAGCTAGTTAATGTGTGTGTCATGCTTGTTGAGTGGTATGAGATGCTAGCAGCTCTATGGTAGATCTCACTAGCTTAGAAACACCCTCCTTGTTCCCTAGATTTCTTGATAAAACCAGCTATAGGTTGTCTTAGCATTGGGGTGATACCTTGACTGTGAGAGAGTTCATTAGCCCTCCATAGTGGACACAACCCAGCTTGGGGGTGGTGTCTCAGGTGAAAGAATACAAGTTGGACAGAGACCTAAGGTTAGGTGGAAATTTTTCCTAACTTAGCCAGTTTCTTGGGGCAGATTCAGTTCCAAAAGATATGTGTTTCTGTGTACTAAATGATGTTATTTCATGTATTATATCTAATTCTTATGACATGCTTGTCATTCTCTAGGATAATGGTTGAATGGTTACATGGAATGGATCAATAGGAAGATATGTGTAAGCATGAATATGAAGCTGAATGCTTGTTTGATTTCCCCCTCATTTACATGAAAGATATGCATGGATAACCCCTGCAGGTTGTTGAAATGATTTGCTAACTTCGTACATTACACATGTTCATTATGCATTGTATCCACCCTTAAAAGGGATGGACTAACCTCACCTAGACTTCGGGAAGAAAGAAGATAACCCCTGATGGTCAGGTGAAGGGAGAATTCATGGCAGGAAGGAGGTAGAATCCTCGAAGAAGGATCAATCCAGTTAGGTGGAGTTAGGAACAAAATCTCAGTTAAGAAATTGGTAGGGTTGGAGTGCTAAGATGGGGTGGGGATTGCATCATTGGATAGATCTCCCCAAGAGATTTCCAATAGTACCAACCTTTTCCCATTTCGACCAAGGATGAGGGAGTTATGCCCCTCATAATTTTTCCCTAGAAATTTTGCAGGAGCATAGTGTTGGGTATGTTATATCTCTTCACATGGTCGCTGCGTGTACAACACGATCGCTGGGTATGTTATATCTCTTCACATGGTTGCTTTTTGCTTTTTCGCGATTTTCGACCCATTGTACTCTAATCTAATTCCGGTAAAAGGAATTAGGGTTGTAACCTAATTCGGGTAAATGAATTAGGGTTTTAGATGCTGCAGAATACCATTTATTGTATTGTACATGTAAAATAAACAAATAATGAAAAAGGAGCTATGCGGCTCTAAGTTTGGCTGGTTTTTTCCCGGTTAAGGGTTTCCAGGTGAAAATCTCTGTGTAATGTGTGTGCCATTGTGTATTTTCTGTTAATGCTTAAGAATCATATGAGTTTGTACTTCACTGTTAAGGTTTAAAACTTACATTTGGTATCAGAGCATTTTTGGGTTCAGAGGGACGCCTTTGTTTCCAAGGGTTTGGCTCGATCTTGGATTTGTGATAAACCTGGTTTCAGTGGGAGCTTTGCAGCGGTGATTTATTTTTCTTTAAAGAATGGCGAGCAGTTCTAGATTCGAGATTGAGAAATTTAATGGTCAGAGCTTTGAGCTATGGAAGCTCAAGATGGAAGATCTTCTGGTAGATAGAGAACAATGGATCGCAGTAGATCCAGGTACCATGCCCTCTGGAGCGGTAAAAGAAGAATGGGAAAAGCTGGAAAGAAAAGCAAGGAGCACCATTCGTCTTTGCCTCGCAGATTCGGTATTGGTGAACGTAGCTGGAGAAGACAGTGCAAAGAAGCTATGGGACAAACTGGGAAATCTGTATCAGTCAAAGTCCCTGGTAAATAAGTTATTTCTGCGAAAGAAATTGTACCTTCTGAGGATGACTGATGGAGACTCTGTATCAGAGCATCTAAACGCCTTCAATACTCTGGTAAGTCAGTTGACATCTGTTGGTATTACACTTGATGATGATGAAAAGTGTATTAGTCTGTTGTGCTCTTTGCCAGATTCATGGGATAATCTGGTCATTGCTATTGGGAGTAATGCAACCACGCTAAACTTCGATGATGTGGTTGCATCCCTACTATCGGAGGAAATGAGGCGGAGATCCATAGATAGTTCAGCCAAGGATGCCTTATTTGTCAGAGGTCGCCCTGGAGACAGATCTAAAAATAAGTCTTCAGGTGGTAGATCTAAATCTAGAGGGAGATCTAAATCTCCAGGACCTTCTGTAAGAAAATGCTGGAAGTGCGGAAAAGTTGGGCATTACAAGAAGGATTGTAAATCGAAAATTACTGATAAAAGTAGAGGACCTAATGACGCTCCATCCGCAGATGGGAAAGAATCTACAGAGGAAGGAGGAGATGTGTATCTGGCATCTTCAAGTACACATGCAGAGCATGATTCGTGGTTGATTGACTCAGGTGCGTCTTATCATATGACTCCTCACAGGGAGTGGTTTTCTGAATACGAAAAGTATGATGGAGGAGATGTATTTCTGGGAGACAACTCGGTAGATAAAATCATAGGTCGAGGAAAGGTCAAGCTACTGCTCAAAGATGGAAGGGTTAAAACTCTTCCCGGGGTTCTGCACATTCCAAAGTTGGCTAGAAACCTTATATCTGTAAGTAAAATGGATGATGCAGGTGTGAAAACTCTATTTGAAAAGAACACATGCAAGATGGTTCGAGAGTCATTGGTGCTGATGAGGGGAGTTCGGATTGGAACTCTATACAAGTTGTTGGGAAGCACCTTCAAAAATGGATGTAACAGCACTATTGTTTCTGAGGGTAAAAATGAAGGAGACAGAGTCCTTACTGTCTCTAGTGAGAAGACATCACTATGGCATCGAAGGCTGGGACATATTGGAGAAAAGGGTCTTCGACTATTACAAGGTAAAAGTATGGCTGAAGGCATGTCTGATTTCACATTAGATTTTGATTTCTGTGAACATTGCTTATATGGTAAACAGAATCGAGTAAGATTCTCATCTGGTGTTGTAAGAGCTAAAGGAATCTTAGAGTTAATACACAGTGATGTTTTTGGACCTGTGCCTGTTCCATCACTTGGTAAATCTGTGTATTATGTTTCATTTATAGATGATTTCTCAAGGAAAACTTGGATTTATTTCCTGCGTAAGAAATCTAAGGTTTTTAATAGATTCAAAGAATTTAAGGCTCTTGTAGAGAATCAAACTGAGAAGAAAATAAAAGTACTCAGAACAGATAACGGCGGAGAATTCTGTGAAAGTGAATTTGAGGAGTTCTGTAAAACGTGTGGAATAGCAAGGCAGAAGACTACTCCATACACACCTCAACAGAATGGGGTTGCAGAAAGGATGAACAGGACATTGATGGAAAAGGTAAGGAGTATGCTCAGTGGTGCAGGGCTAGCACAACAATTCTGGGCAGAAGCTGTTGACACTGCGTGTTACCTAGTGAATAGGACACCCACATCAGCGTTGGTTGACAAGACACCTCATGAGGTTTGGACTGGTAAGAAACCCTCTCTCTCTCATCCTAGAGTGTTTGGGTGTGATGCTTTTGTACATGTTCCAAAGGAGAAAAGGAGCAAGTTGGATAATAAAGCAGAAAAATGTATCTTCATTGGTTACAAGGATGGAGTGAAAGGTTACAAGCTGTGGAACCCAGTAAAAAGGAAAACAGTTTACAGTCGAGATGTGATCTTCAGAGAAGTTGAAAGCACTTCCAAGATTGAGGATGTACCAAAGGAAAAGGATTCAGAGAAGCTACACTTTGATATCAAGGATGAAAGAGGTGACTCTTTTGAGGAACCAGATTCGTCTGAATCAGATGAGGAGGCAGAATCGTCTGAATCAGATGAAGAGGCGGATCCACAGACTCCGGTATTGAGGAGATCTGACCGAGAAAGAAGGCAAGTTGAAAGGTACAGTCCCCCTGATTTTCGTTCTAATTTTGTGTTATCTATTACTGATGATGATCCTAGAACTGCTAAAGAGGCAATGGATTCAGAAGATAGTAAACTATGGAAGAAGGCCATGATAGAAGAAATGGATGCCTTGGACAAAAATGAGGCATGGGATCTGGTTGAGTTGCCAGAAGGAAGAAAGCCTATTGGAAGCAAATGGGTATTCAAGAAGAAGTTAAATGCAGCAGGTAAAGTGGAGAAGTACAAGGCTCGACTAGTTGCGAAAGGTTACTCCCAAATTGAGGGCATCGATTTTGGTGAGATTTTTTCACCTGTTGCAAAATTGACTTCCATTAGATTTCTTTTATCTATTTCTGCTGCTTTTGATCTTGAAGTAGAACAGATGGATGTAAAGATGGATTTCCTACATGGAAATCTTAATGAAGAGATCTATATGAAGCAACCAGAATGGTTTGTGGTGAAAGGAAGAAAGGAGCTTGTCTGTAAGCTGAAAAAGTCTCTCTACGGTTTGAAACAATCTCCCAGAATGTGGTATCAAAAATTTGATACTTATATACTGGGACTTGGTTTCTCAAGAAGCAAAGCTGATCACTGTGTTTATTTTAAGCTAATTGGTGATCATTTTATTTATGTAATATTGTATGTTGATGATATGTTGCTAATTGGAAACAACAAAGAAATCATCAAGGATGTCAAGAATCAGCTGTCATCTGAATTTGACATGAAAGATCTTGGTGCTGCAAATTTCATTTTGGGCATGGAAATAAAAAGAGATCGTGAAAACAGGAAACTCTGGTTAAATCAGAGGAAATATGTTGAAACGATATTGAAGAGATTTAATATGCAGGAAAGCAAACCAGTGAAGGTGCCCATTCCTGTAGGTGTAAGGTTATCTGCAGAACAGTGTCCCACTACACAAGAAGAGGTAGAGGACATGTCTCATGTTCCCTATGCTAGTGCAGTTGGCAGTCTGATGTATGCCATGGTCTGTACTAGACCAGATATAGCCCATGCAGTGGGAGTTTTGAGTAGATACATGTCAAAACCAGGTAAGGAACATTGGACTGCAGTAAAGAGGGTCTTCAGGTATTTGCGTGGCACTACAGATTCTGCAATCTGCTACCAAGGAAGACCCGGTCTAAACAGAGAGATAAATATACAAGGATTTGCTGATGCTGACTGGGCTGGAGATCTTGATCACAGAAGATATACAAGTGGCTACGTTTTTAATCTATTTGGAGGAGCAATCAGTTGGATGAGTAGAAGACAAGCTGTAGTTGCACTCTCAACTACAGAAGCTGAATACATGGCAGCTACCCATGCAAGTAAGGAAGCTGTATGGTTGCAAAGATTGTGTTCAGGTATTGGTTTTGTTCAGGATGCAGTAAAGATTGGCTGTGATAGCTCAAGTGCAATATTTCTAGCAAAGAACCCTGCTTATCACTCAAGGACAAAGCACATTGATGTGCAGTACCATTTCGTCAGAGACATGGTTGAACAAAACAAAGTGTTGCTGGAGAAGGTTGACACTTTGGTAAATGTTGCAGACTCTTTGACAAAGTCTGTGAGTACTCAGAAGTTCTCTTGGTGTAAAGAGAACATGGGCATTGTTGCCCTGAATTGTTGAAGTCATAAATTTCTCCTGTATGTGAAGAGAACAACAAGTGGGAGAATGTTGGGTATGTTATATCTCTTCACATGGTCGCTGCGTGTACAACACGATCCCTACGGCACTAGTGATTCGCCTGCGCCGGGCGCGTCCGGAGGGGGGGGGGTTTAGAGGGGGGGGTAGCCCGACAGGGCCCACCCCCTTCGTTTCGGACCGTTAGGTTCCGAAACGACACGGAGGGGGCCGTTAGGCCCCCGGAGTCTGCGCGGAGCGCAAAATTTTTGGGTTGCTTTTTGCTTTTTCGCGATTTTCGACCCATTGTACTCTAATCTAATTCCGGTAAAAGGAATTAGGGTTGTAACCTAATTCGGGTAAACGAATTAGGGTTTTAGATGCTGCAGAATACCATTTATTGTATTGTACATGTAAAATAAACAAATAATGAAAAAGGAGCTATGCGGCTCTAAGTTTGGCTGGTTTTTTTCCCGGTTAAGGGTTTCCAGGTGAAAATCTCTGTGTAATGTGTGTGCCATTGTGTATTTTCTGTTAATGCTTAAGAATCATATGAGTTTGTACTTCACTGTTAAGGTTTAAAACTTACACATAGGAGGTTCTTTCGCAATTCCGCAATGAGGATTGTGGATTGCGGGCATTGGAAAAATAACGATGGATCAGAATTCCACATTCCTGCATTCTATAATGTGGATTTCGGAATGCAGAAGGAGAAATTTTCTAGGGAATTGGAATTTGACTTCCACATTCCCGCATTCCGCAATGCGGATTGCAAAATGCGGAAGGGAAATTTTCTAGAGGATTGAATTTGGACTTCTGCATTGCCGCATTCCGCAATGGAGATTGCGGAAAGCAGAAAGGGAAACTGTCAGAAGGTTTATTTTGGAGATTTCGTAATGCGGATTGCAGGTGGTGGAATGTAGACTGCAGATCAAATTCCATTGCGTTTTATGTGGTTTTGGAAAAATTTGGAAAAAAAAAATTAGAGGGTCTCCGATGGCCTCTGAAGGCCACCTGGGAGGTTAGGGAACATCACACGAAGCTAAATATTCCCCAGAGATAAGTTTAGTGTTGTGGATTGAGGCGATTTTCATGTCCCTAAAACCATTAAATACATATTTAAGTCCTAAGTATCAAGTTTATTTTCCCAACAATCTCCAATCCCTTCAAACCCATGGTTGGTTCTCTAAACCTCATAATGGTGTCCATATCCATAATAGAAGGCCTAAGAACCCCAATATAAATCTTATGTGGTTGTAAAAAACATGATCCATGCCCATTATTCAACATACGATTCCTTTATGGTCCAAGCTAATGCTTCCTCCTTAAAAAATTATCAAGGTATAATAACACAACTAGGTTGTTACTAAAATACTCCTATAGGGGTCTTTTTTTAGGTACTGGATGTTTTCTAAGGGACTTGAGCCGGATAAGCTACTTTTAGGGTATACATCTGAATTTTTCTCTCCTATCCATTTCCAAGGTAATGAGACCTATATTTTTTTCCCGAAACACATTAAGGACTCTAATATTTCCTGCAAGATCCATACTTAGTTCTCAAAACCTCTTAATCGATATCATATTTCCACTTAGAGGGTATAGATCCACTAGAGAAGTCATGTGTGGTAATTTGGGAAAATATTCATGGCCCTTGAACCTTAGAATATTTATTTTCTATTAAGGTTCGAGGTCCTCCCCCCAACCATGTACAAGGACCTAATATCCATAAATGGTCATCAAAACCTCCTAATTGAGAATGTATCTACACTTGGAATCCAATGAACTCCTATACATGTCATATGTCATAGTTTGTAACCTCCTTCCTATCTATTGAGCCCTAAGTGTGTACATTTAGGGAAAAACTCCTAGGTTTCCTACATTTACCATGTATGGATTCATGACCTATATTCAGGGATTGAAACCTCCTAATGGAGATTCTATCCATGTGTAGAGGAAAAATACACCTAGTAGAGGCCAATTGTTGTGGTCCAAGAAGCTTCCTTAGGACCAATGGACTAGGTTTCATGCTTTGACCACTTCCATATCCTAAGAACTAATTTTCATGATCAAAACATCTAAACAGTGTCCATATCTTCAACAATCAACTAAATATTCCCTATATAGGTATTGTGTAGTGGTCCAAGGACGCATTCATAGCCCTTGAGTCTTCAAACTTATAGTTAGGCCCTAGGTCCTAGGTTTTTTCTCCCAACTATCTATAGGCCCTCAACAACTGTACTTGGTGTTCATAACCTCCTAATAATATTTGAATATGATCATATGAAGGCCAAATATCCCTTTCTCCTAGATGTGTTTTGGTTTGAGAAATCATACACAATGCATACTACTTAAAACCACTGAAGGACATTAGTATCCTAAATCATAGGGAAACTATACACTAAGGATGTCATGTGTGGTTCCTTGAGATAAAATTCTTGGCCTTGTATTGCTACAAGATTACTTTATGGCCTAAGGATCAAGTCTCCTCCCCTAACCATGGTGAAGGCCAGAAGGTCTAAGGAGCCATACACAGTTCTAGTAATACCCTCAAGAATTCATATTTGGTGCTTTGAGGAATTGTTCAATGCCGCAATAGTTTCTTTAGCTCCTAAGGCATGTTATTCTTCTCTAGATAATTTCCAAAGCCTTGAGACATAGATACATTACTCAAAATCACCTAACAAAATTGACATCCCCAATTATAGGCCAATGATATTCTCAGCAGGCCGTGTGTGGTTGTTCATGGAAACCTTCTTGGCCTTGGATGACTAAAATATTACTCTAGGTTCTAAGGTTCAAGTCTCCTCCTATGACCATGTCTAAGGCCTCGAGGTCAGAATACCCATAAATAATTCCATGGTTACCCTTTAGAAGTCATGAATGGTTCTTTGAGCATTTTTTCATGGATTTGGATACCTCAACAATCTCTTTAGGGCCTAAAGAATGGCCATCTCCCCTGGAAAATTTACAAGGCCCAAGACACATAAATACTCATAAAAAACACCTAATGGCTTGAAATCCTCAATCATCAGCCAAGAATTATTTGAGGAGGACATGTGTGGTTGTTTGAGGAAACATTGTTAACCTTGGATGGATAGAATATTACCTAGGGAATAAGGTTCAAGTCTCCTTCCATAATGAATCTTAGACCCCAAGTCCCCAAGAACTATACATGATGCCATGGATACCTATGAAAAGTCATGTGTGCTGCTTTGAATCATTATTAATGGATCTGGATGCCTCAATCATATATTTACATCCTAACGCATGGTGTTATTCTGCATAACATTTCCAAGGAAATGAGACACACAAATAATACTCAAAACCACCTAATGGAAATGACAACCTCAATCATAGGGAAATCATACCCTCAAGAGGCCATGTGTGGTTGTTCAAGGAAAACTTCATGGTATTAGACGTCTAGAATATTCCTTTCAGTCATAAGGTTCTGGTTTCCTCACTTGACAATGTCCAAGTACTCAAGGGCACAAAACCCATATAGAGTGCCAAGGATACCCCCAAAAGTCACGTGTGGTTCTTTGAGCCATTATTCATGTATTTGGATGCATAAATGTTTTCTTTAAGGCCCAAGACATGTCATTTTTCCCTAGATAATTTCTAAGTCCTTGAGATACATTCATACTTCTCTAAATCACCTAACAGAAATAACATCCTAAAAAATTGGTCAATGATACCCTTTGGAGGCCATGTGTGATTGGTTTAGGAAACCTTATTGTCCTTGGATAGATAGAATATCCCTTTTGGGATTAATTTTTAGGTTTCTTCCCCTAAACATGTCCAAGGTCCGAAGGCGTCAACACCCATATATAATTCCATGCATACTAGCGAGAAGTCATGTGTGATTATTCCAAGCATTCTTCATGGCTCGAAATGACTAAAATGTTTCTTTAGGGCCTAAGGCATGCTCTTATTCCATAGAAAATTTCCATGGACTTGAGCCACATGTACATACTACTCAAATCCACATAATGGTATTGTCATCCTTAATCATAGGCCAATAATACTCTAAGGAGGCCATCAATGTTTATTTGAGGCAACCTTCTTGTCCTTGGATGGTTATAAAATTCCTTTAGGGCCTAACATTTAGGTCTCTTCCCCTCGCCATGCCTAAGGGTCTAAGGCCCCATAACCCATAAATATTACCATGGACCCCCCTGTAATCCATGCATGGCGATTACTGGAATTGTTCATGGTTTTGGGTGAATCAACCATTTATTTAGGGCCTAAGATATGGTATTCTTCCTTGGCACATTTACATGTACCTAAGACACATACATACTACTCAAAACCACCTAATACCACTGTCACCCTTAATCATAAGCCATTGATACCATTATAAGGCCATGTGTGATTTTTCAAAGAAACCTTCATGGTTTTAGATGTATAGAATATTCCTTTAGGGACTAAGGTTAAATTCTCCTTCCCTAACCACATCTAAGACCCCAAGGCCCCAAGACCTCCACATAGTGCCATGGATACCCACAAGAAGTTATGTGTTATACTTTTAGGAATTGGTCATATATTTGGATGCCCTAAAGGTTTATTTTGGTCCTAAGGCGTGGTGTTCCTCCCTTAATCATTTCGAAGGACTTACAACACATACATTCTAATAAGAAGCACATATTGTTGCTGACATCCGCAATCATAGGGAAATTATACCCTTAGGATGCCACATGTGGTTGTTCAAGGTAACCTTCTTGGCCCTGTATGGCTAGAATATTCTTTTAGGTCCTATAGTTCATGTATCCTCCCCTAACTCTAACCAAGGGACCAAGGCCTCAGGAACCATACATTGTGCCAAGGATGCTCCCAAGAATTCATGCATACAATACCCCCAAGATTTTTACCTACAACAAAATATACATAATGCCATATTTGTTGTCATAGGAATGTGGGTGCGTTATTAATGCATGTGTGTTAGTAACACATTATAATTAATAACACAAACACTTTCCTACTACTGTATAAAATAAAATAAAAAGTAGACAACCAACCTTATTTTTTGTGAACCATAACTGACTTTCATCTGCTACATAAGCACCTCAAAGGAAACAATGTGGTTCCAATACACTTTTTTCATTTTTGTAATGATTCCTATTTAATTTTTGTGGATTCTTGTTTCATTTAATCCTTCTAAATATGGGTGATAGAATAAATCAAGAAAAAAGTTTGATAGGAAGGAGCACCCCCCTCAAAATATTAATAAACTAAAAGAAAAGGAAACATTGGGTATTGCAAAACACAGGAATCCATCAATGGGAACCTCAATTCCTTGCACAATGGATGCCTCAGTGGTCTCTACTTCATATCCATGGGTGAAGTGTATGTGTCCAAAGGAGGGAATTGGTATTTCAACATCAAGTCAATCTCCAACCAATATTCCATCAAAAAAATGATTTTTTAAATGAAGAAGACATGGAAATTTCTCAAGGTGTTAAGTATACTGAGGGAGATATTGGAGAGATGAATTTTGTTCATTTTTATGGTGAAGAGCATCCAATGGTGCATGTGTGGTGAAAGCTCAAAATGAACAAGTAGATGTTCATCATACTAACCACAAACATGTCCATTTCACTCCCAATCTTGACCATGAGGTGAATGAATTGCTACAATCTCCTAGTGAATTTCCACATGTCATTGTAATGGGTCCCAACATAGGATTTTCCTACCTCATCTATCTAGTGCACAAAGAAGAACTCGATTTTTTCATGTGGATGAAAGTATTCTAGTGACCCTTAAACAAAATTTACCTAAACGAACTATTGAGTAACAATGCAACAAAATTATTAAATATACTTTTTATTCCAAAAATGATGCATCTAAATGTTTGTTATTTATGGCCTTTTAAAGTCACACACTTTAGTTGTTGTTATGAAAATTATTGGCATAAGGATATTTAAATGTTTAGATACCACTAATCATGTTGTTAGAAAACTTCAGGATGCTTTTAATGAAATTGGAAAGAATACTCATTCAAAAGATCTTAATGCATCCCATCATGTATTGTTAGAGTTGATTGTAAATAAGACCACAAGGAAACATCTTTTTATCTCACACACATCTAAAGTTTTTAACGTAAGTGTCAAGACCCTTCGAAAGTATTATATTAGAAGAGAAATCCTCAACAACCCTAATCTAATAGATTATTTTGGACCTTTGTTGGTAGGCTTCCTTGTTTCGATATGAAGTTAATTGAAGTTGTAAAGGGATTAGTCCAAACTTTTGACATGAACATACCAAGCCTTCATCCAATAAAAGGTATGTTCTAAAGTGTAGAAGAGGTTCCAGTGACCGTGAACCCCGCTGTTAACACCAAAATTGACTCCCAAGGCTGAAAGAGGGTAATCTCGGGTAACTACTAACCATTCTTTGGTTTACGTTTCTTATCAAACATAAACAGAGAGGGCTCTCTCTATGATCTCGTGAAAAAGAATGGAATAATCAAGATTGTCAATAATGAAAAAGGAACACCAACATTCATGGCTAATATATTCAATTACAACAATTATATAGAAGATCAAATTTCTATTTAGGAGACGGAAAGGATTCAAGAAATGTTTGGTTGAAAACGCATGAATTTCATTTGGGCGATGGAGTCACCTTTAACAAATTCTGAAAGCGATATTTACAAAGACTCTGCAAACGCATTCACACGGGCGAGGTAACAAGCATATAATAGTCAAAGAGCTTTAATTTGTGGAACAGAAGAGAAAAGAAACAATCCATCAATGTAAGGAATCTAACGAGGATGAATCCTACATCAACTTTAGTAGAATATATTTGGTGAAATACTTGGAATAAGCTAAGCAAAGCATAATCTCTATGAATTCTACTTAATTGTTACCTTGATCCAAGCATGAAGGAAATAAAACAAATCGGAATAACAAAGAGAGAAACACATTTGCACATGGGAAAAGAAAGATATAGACTACCAGACCGATTACACAAGAATACTTGTCAAAAAATGCAAGCTTCAGCTCTGCAAATTTCTATGAAACAACTCAAAGAAAAAAGTCTTACAAAATGATCATCAAAACATAAATAGGATTTTCATAAGATATCCAACCCTTGTTCCTTCAATTACAAATGTATATATAGACACCTTCGAGCTTTAGGCTCGGCTCTTTCAAAACAGAAAATAGTTATAGCCATATGCCATCTCATCAAAAATCGGTTTTCCACAACTGTTTTCCAAACAAAAAATAGGTAGAGCCATCCTAACTACTTTTTACATTACCGGTATTATTACTGAATGAAATTAACATAATAATAAAGTAAACATAGTAAGCATAAAAGTTCCAGCTGCCTATCCATTTAGCCGCCTCAAAAAATATTACAAATTACTTTCAAAAATAGTAATGTCGTAGAAGTCTTTTGCTCATAACATCAACACTTTGAAGATAACAGAACAAATAACCACTACTAAATAGTCTAAAGTAAATGTTTCATTCTCCCGTACTTATCCACGTAACCCCAGTGGTCGGATGTGATGCTCTCATGCGACGCCATCTCTTTCACCAATACTTTTAGCTCCACATTTTCATCAATTGACAATATGAAATCTCCTTCGCTCAAACTTCTCAGTCGATTCAGGGTCTCGAAATCAGATGCAATCTTTTCCAGCAGTATTTTTCCTGTGAGGATCTGGCTCAACATTTGGAATTTTTTGTGGTCCATCTTTGTGATACACAGTAGGTTTTTTTAATCATTATGTAGGATGAGTTCATTGCTTTCATTCCAAAGAGAAGGCAACCCTTTCTGGAATATTTTCTCGAACATTTGCTTTATCTCTGTTATCTGCTAGTTCATCGATGCACATCGGTCCTCAAGCTCTTCTATGAGGGAAAACTTACTTAGCGTCCTCCGTGCCCAAGCGATAGAAGCCACTTTGTTTTTGATACCCAGAGCACTCAATTGTTCTTCGGACTGAGGCTTCAAGAAGTCTATGGCGTCTCGAGCTATTTCCTTGGGTCTGAGTTGCAAGTTACTTCTAGTTAATGCACAACTCTTCAAAGCTTTCTTTCTCGCTCTCTCCCGATTGTTCAAGGAGATTAAGTATGGTTTGAGATTTGTAGTGATATCTATAATCTCATCTCATATTAGATCTCTTCCCGCCTGCATAGGGATATTCCCGGTTACTTGGGAGACAAATTGGTGATTAGTTACAATAGGCCCTTTATTCTCTTTCTGCAATTTTTTCACTTCTTCTTCCATATGCATGTTTTTCTCTTCTAGCTTCGAAGTCCTTTCCTTCAGTTCTTCGATCTCTACTTCCTTGAGACTAACTTGAGACATAGCCCGCGAGAGGCTATCAGTATCATTTTTCTCCTGATTTTCCTGGGTAGGATGCATGCTCAGAATGGGCAAGTTGTCTTTCAAGTCTTCTATATGTTGGTCCAAACTTAACTTCTCCTTTTCCCAATCTGCCTTTTTCTTAGTCAACTTTAGCAATTCAGCCCGACTCTCATTGAGTTCTTTGACTAAGGCTTCTTTCTCCTATTCCAACGTAGTCACTTCAAAAGTTTGGATCAACTGGGTATTTGAGACTTTGGCTTTCTTTTGTAATGTTTGGATCTAGTTTTCCTTTTCTGTCAACAATTTGTTAGTAGCTTTACCGCTACCATCACTAGCAACCAGCTCTAATTGTATCTTCCTGATTTGTTGTTGGTGCGCTTTGTTCTCCTCTCTTTCTTGTCTCAATTGAGTGTCCATTTTACTGATTATTTCTCCAAACTTATCTACTTTCAGCTTCGCCTGTATGTAATCCTCATAAATAACGTCCCCTAGTTGCTTATGCATCTGGACCTTATCGGGAGCCGATATTTTTGTTAAATCATATGTTACCTCGGTCAATTTACTCGAGGTAGCCACCGCCACATTTAGAGTACCTGCTTTCAAATTTCAGCTGGCTACTAGGGAGACACCTGATTTCGACAAATTTTGAGTCTTTGGTAACAGGTCATATATTTGTTGAGCCAAGGCCTGCTTGTCCTATGCATATTTCCCAAACATCTTCTCTCTCGAAGAGAACTTACTTGTATCCCCACTTTCCTGAGCTTCTTGGAAATTGTACTCCACTACCTGCACACCAGGAATTGGATTTTGCTCTTCTCTATTATCTTCAGCTTCCATTGAAATAGTCACAATGACTTGAGTTTGGGCCAATTCCTGGTCCCCAACTTTGCATCTCTTTCCCCTTTCTTCATCATGCTCTTCTAAGATTTCGTGCAAATTCCTCTTTTCCCCCACTTCGGCAGTCTTAGGCACTTCATCCATTTCTATAGTTTCCTTTAGCAAATCGAGCTCCTTTCCTTGCAAGCCGGGGGTCGTTTCTGCTTCTGGTTCGTACTGCAACAAATTCCTTTTGGCTGATAACCCTTCTATTTCTTTATGCTCGAAACCGCTTTGGTTATTTAGCTTCCTTCTGTCAGAGATTATATGATAAGGGTCATATATTGCTACCACATCTTTTTCAAACTGAAATTATTCCATCAACTTCTGCACTTCCACAATACCCTCCTTGCTATTTACAATGAATGGTCCAATGACCCAAGGAAATTTCAAATCTGTTCCTTTCCTGAATTTCGCAGAAAGGTCCTCTTCCAAGATTAACTTTTGTCTGATAAATTCCAAAGAGAAAATTATGGATGTCAAAAAGGCCGATAGTAAGTAACGTCCGTGTGTAAACCCATATAGCCAGATGACTGTGGAGTGTCTGGATAAAAACTAGTCTCCTACTGCGACTTCCCTTTTCAACTGCAACAAGGTTTTCATTTCAGGCAATACTCTCGGCATCCCTTCTTCAAAAAATAATTTTTACAACACAGATAACATAGAATTCATGTAATTGAAAATGGTGTCTTCCAAGTGACCATCACAAACTTCCGGTGGGAAACGTAACTCATTGTGGTTATTGTCCATAACCAACTTCATCACATGGGCTTGAAATCGGAAACATCTGGTGTTTGGGAAAACCGCCAATTGGGCGTTAATTTTTTCTACTATAAAACTTTCGAACATGAGACCAAGGACCGACTCATAACTGACCAGGGGCAGGCTGACACTTATTATATACAGAAAGCTTAATTGCACTTCCGTCACCACCCTGTCACTATCAAGACGAAAAAAATATGCAAGTAATGATAGAACCAATTGGGTATTGGTATTAAATAGGCTAATATCTACTGGATAAGGGGTTTCTTCAAATTCCAGGTCTAGTTTTAGGCAAGTGGTCAAAAAGGCTTGCCAACTCTCAGGAGGACTCTTACGATAGAGGGTTACTAGTGCTATTTCGGAGAACTCTTCAGACTCAGGTGGGAGAAAACCAGGGACTTCAAACAACCAACGCAGCACCAAAGGTTCTATACAACAGACAATTTTAATCTGCCAACTATTCATGATAACTCTCTGAGATCCCTCATAGTTGGATACACACCAAGAGACGAACTTAGGAAATGACATGATCTGGTCTGGACAAAAAAAAATGAAAGACGACTGAAAAAACCCTATGTACATATGTACCTTTATCCCGCAGGCCTTTCAGACTCCTTTTTATCTCAGTTACGGGAAATTGGGTAACTATGTCAAAAATACTACCATCCCTGTCTTCCAGGGCATTCTTAACTCTACTTATTCTCACGGTGGAACCTTCTTCCATGATTTCTATTGAATTATCTACTTTACTGACAAGTCTCAGTTGGAAGGGCCTACTTGTTGTCAGCAAATCTTTTGGGATGTTCCTGTCGAAAGCCCGGTCGCCCTCGCCATTTCCCACCCATCGAGAAACTTCCAGACCTTGATAGTTTTCCGAATAAACAAATGCCTACAACAACCACTGAGGGTTTTATATATAAATCTTCTTCACTTAACCCTTGGTCTTATCCACCACTTGTCCGATGATCCCGGTTGTTGATTCTCCATGGGTGATTTTCAGTCGTCGGATCTAAATCATTATTTAATCTTTTGATGTGACATTTAATGCCTGCCCTCCATCGGATCCCAGGTAGGACCCACTCTATGTCATTCCACTGATAACACACGTCCACAAAACATCATCGAAACTTTCCTAGAGTGGTTTTGGATACCACTTTCCTTCCTCGTGATCACCTGTGGAGTTGACACCTGTCCAATGGTTTTATCCATCGCGACTGCCTTGTTAGGTATCGATCTTGCAGCTTCCCAATGAGATGGATCTTGGACCGTAGATCTTATTTCACTTTGCATCTATGGTAGATATGAGTGGCCTTTTTAATGTTCCACCTTTTCCCGACGACGGGGCCCACTATCCGTTCTTTCGTGCATCTTCCTTCATCTCCGCATTGTTAAAATTCAATATGCTAAGACAGAAAATAGCAGCATTACATTCCATTTCACAATAATAGCATATACAAGATCACTGAAGAAACAACAAGCACAGCATAAACACAAGAGACAGAGATTTATCCTGGGAAACCCTCATGGGGTAGAAAACCCAACAAAGCTTCCTCAATATAGATGACCAGCAATATACAAAGATGAAACCCTGAGACATGATCTCCTCCTCCACAATAGCAGACCTCTCCTCCACAAGTGCGCTATCCTCAAGTGTGTGAGTGTATCAAATGAGGAACACACCTCCTCTATTTATACACTACTCTGATATGTATTTTACACAAGTACATGTAGGCTCGTATTTAACCATTAGGTTAAATACCCCATTATAACTGACTGGGCCGACCCCCACATGGTGGGTCTAATAACCCTAGTTACCACACCCAACTCGGAGGAATAAACATCTCTGTATTTATAGTATAATCACATCAGAGGTATGGAACATCTCCGGAATAAATAATATACAAATATAATATTCTTTGAAGTTACAATATTTCAACACTCCCCCTTAACGAGAAGGATATTATAACAGTATCTGCACAAGCAAAGAGTCATCAACATCATACATGATACATCTATAAATCTTTGGAAGCTTTCTCAACATCATCAGTAACTCAAGCAGTTACTGGAACATCTTCAATACTGGAACATCAACATCTTCAGTACTGAGTCTTTATCTTCTGCAGCACTCGAACAGCTACAACAACATCAACATCTGGATCCTCATGATCATTAGCATCGTCATCACACGATCATCAGCATCATCATCACACAATCATCAACATCATCATCACACGATCATCAGCATCACGATCATCGCACAATCATCAGCATCGTCATCCCACGATCATCAACATCGTCATCACACGATCATCAGCATCGTCATCACACGATCATCAGCATCGTCATCACACAATCATCAGCATCGTCATCACACGATCATCAGCATCGTCAACACACGATCATCAGCATCGTCATCACACGATCATCAGCATCGTCATCTCACGATCATCAGCATTATCATCACATGATCGTCAGCATCGTCATCACATGATCATCAGCATCGTCATCACACGATCATCAGCATCGTCATCACACGATCATCAGCATCGTCATCACACGATCATCAGCATCGTCATCACACGATCATCAGCATCGTCATCTCACGATCATCAGCATTGTCATCACACGATCATCAGCATCGTCATCACACGATCGTCAGCATCGTTATCAACACAGGTATCCATAACAATACAAGTATCCACATCATTAGTACAAGTATTCATGCCAATACAAGTATACATATCATCAATACAAGTATCCATACTGATACAAGTAACCATGTCATCAATACATGTATCCTACCGATACAAGTAACCACATCATCAATACAAGTATCCATACCGATACAAGTAACCACATCATCAATACTAGTATCCTACCGATACAAGTAACCACATCATCAATACAAGTATCCTACCGATACAAGTAACCACATCATCAATACAAGTATCCTACCGATACAAGTAACCACATCATCAATACAAGTATCCTACCGATACAAGTAACCACATCATCAATACAAGTATCCATACCGATACAAGTAACCACATCATTATAAAAAATCACTTTCTCGGAGACCATTCGTCTACGGATCAATTCAGGGACCAAAGTCCGGGGATGATACAATCCCCACTTCTCGGAGACCACACGTCTACGGATCAATTCAGGGACCGAAGTCCGGGGATGATACAATCCCCACTTCTCGGAGACCACACGTCTATGGATCAATTCAGGGACCAAAGTCCGGGGATGATACAATCCCCACTTCTCAGAGACCACAGGTCTACGGATCAATTCAGGGACCGAAGTCTGGGGATGATACAATCCCCACTTCTTGGAGACCACACGTCTACGGATCAATTCAGGGACCGAAGTCTGGGGATGATAAAATCCCCACTTTTCGGAGACCACACGTCTATGGATCAATTCAGGGACCGAAGTCCGGGGATGATACAATCCCCACTTCTCGGAGACCTCACATCTACGGATCAATTCAGGGACCGCAGTCCGGGGATGATACAATCCCCACTTCTCGGAGACCTCACATCTACGGATCAATTCAGGGACCTAAGTCCGGGGATGATACAATCCCCACTTCTCGGAGACCTCACGTCTACGGATCAATTCAGGGACCTAAGTCTGGGGATGATACAATCCCCACTTCTCGGAGACCTCACGTCTACGGCTCTCTTTAGGACTGAAAGTCCAGGGATGATCCAATCCCCTCAACTTTCCACTAAGGACTTCATTCTCGGAGACCTCACATCTACGGCTCTCTTTAGGACTGAAAGTCCAGGGATGATCCAATCCCCTCAACTGTCCACTAAGGACTTCATTCTTGGAGACCTCACGTCTACGGCTCTCTTTAGGACTGAAAGTCCAGGGATGATCCAATCTCCTCAACTGTCCACTGAGGACTTCATTCTCGGAGACCTCACGTCTACGGCTCTCTTTAGGACTGAAAGTCCAGGGATGATCCAATCCCCTCAACTGTCCACTGAGGACTTCATTATCGAAGACGTCACGTCTACGGCTCTCTTTAGGACTGAAAGTCCAGGGATGATCCAATCCCCTACCTGTCAACTAAGGACTTCATTTTTGGAGACCATACGTCTACGGATCTATTCAGGGACCGAAGTCCAGGGATGATACAATCCCTACCTGTCCACTAAGGACTTCATTTTCGGAGACCATACGTCTACGGCTCACTTTAGAACATGTGTTCAAGGATGATACAATCCCCACATGTATTCTCATCAATACATCTATCATCAAAAGCATGTATTCTTAACATCAAAAGCATGTATAAGTAAAACTAAGTATTCTAAGTATAAGAGTCCTAAATCTAAATATTTCTAAGTATCTAGGTGTAGAGAACAAGTTACCTCATCATCGACCTTGTTGTTCGATGAGACAATCTCATCATCAGTGACTATACTACTCCCCCTTTCGAGGAGGGTCCTTTTGAGCTACACCAAGCTTGTCTCGGAAGTATTCAAATTTCACTCGAGACAGAAGTTTGGTTAGTTCATCAGCAACCTGTTACAAATTCAAACTTTATAGTTCCTTTCTGTGTCATATCTTGTTAGATCCCTATGATCTTTGACTTATCATGGAACACTGGATTCTATGTCATCTTGATACAACTCTATTTGTCACATAGGATCACAGTTGGTTCTATCTCTAAGTCAAACAATCCTGAAGCCAAACTTCTTCACAACTAGCAGAGAAAACAGCCATATATTCTGCTTGTGCTGAGAGCCACACTAGACTGCTTCCGGCTAAACCACGAGATCATGGCTAATCCCAAACAATAACATCCTCTTGATGTGTTCTTCTTGTCTGATACACTTTCTACCCAATCAGCATCTGAGTAGCCATCTGAAGTCATGATCTCCAAGATAGCACAGATCAAAGTCTATTGTATCCTTTAGGTGCCTCATCACATTCTTTGCAACTATCAGGTGAAAACATCTAGTTTCCACTAGATACTGACTCAAGGTATTCACAACAAAGCATATATCTAATCTAGTATATGTTAGATACATCAATGACCCAATAATTTGATTGTACAGAGTTATATCCACTAACTCTGATGAGTTATCCCCTAACAGCTTCAAGTTGGAATCCATAAGAGTGGCCATTCCAACACCTCAAGTCATATTTCTCATCATACTTTCCCTAGTTGAGAAATATTCCTTCTGAGCCTTGCCATACTTCCAGACCTAGGAAGTAAAGCATCAATTTGAGATCTTTCATTTTCATTTATGCATTGAATGATCTTCTGCATATCTATCTGTGCCATCTCTCGTTAGATGGGTCTACTGATATGAGCCTCAATATCATTCGAACTCTGTGGTGAGTTCCTTCTTGCATCCATGTCATATGTGTATAGAAATCATATTCAACCTTGTAGCAAAGGTTGAAATCCACATCACCCATGGTGATCATTAAGCTTATCAATTTATTATCGATCCTAGGTACCTATACAGAACCTGATTCACGCTTCTTCTTTAATTACACCATACTTGGAGCAAACATCTTGTCGTGATTCTCTTCCCCTTTCTAAGAGAATCTTCTAGCCATGAGCCTTCTATATTTTGTTTGATTTGTAAATCTTCTTGTTTGAACATCCACCACTTGTATGGTGTTCATCATTCTTCATGACCTTTCCTACAAATCAGAATTAAGTACATGATTAGTAATACTTCATAATCATCAAATCATATTGACATGATAACCTATTATGCATACAGATATAATTTACATAGTGATGCAACTATTTTGACCAATACTTTGGCACAACACTTTCCCATATCCTGTATGCATACAGTGGCTATCTAGATGCCTTCCATCTCTACCAAAACATACTATCGAGAGTGTGCACAACTCTCAGCATGTCAGCAAAGAGGTTTCATTCTAGACAAGCAACAATGGAATGTTTGTCCAACTTACCAATCATATGCACATTAGTTGTATACTGTTCAATGCTCTATGAATGTTTACACTCAGCATTATATATTCTAGGAATACAAATATGCATACAACCTATTACAGGCAATATCATTACTATTTCAAATAAAAACTCAAATACTTATCTTTTATGTTTGTGTGGCTGCCTCCCGCTTGATCTTCTGTATGTCTTTTGAACTTCTATTCATTCTGTACCACTGTGCATGCTCAAGAGTCATCCTCATGATCTCATACAAACATACACTCATTAGTATATTCTAAATGCTATCAAAACATTATAGTACTAAATAATCTTGAAAATGTATATTCATGATTATAGTTAGTAAACATTAGTATTCAAGATTTCAGGGAAGTCTTCTTTTACTCATGCATATCATCAATCAAGATAAAAGATATAATATGCATAATCCCTTGATTACTAACTTTATGAATAAGCATAACCAATCATTCCAAGTATACTTATATAAGGGATCCTAACACAAGGTAAGATTCATGGGAAACATACCTGGATTAGTATACCTACTTGGTTATGTACAACATACCTAAACAATCTCTTCAATGATTTAGAGATCCTGAGCTAGAACTTGCATGTCTCATAGGTTAAGCATAATATAACAAAGTCATACATACCTCGTAAGTAGAACAAAGATTATGGATGAGTCTTTGTCTTCATGTTTTCATGGTCATGGAGCCTGATTTGTCTTTTGTGATGTACCTGTATCTTGTTAGAAGACAACATCAACCTCACACAACATCATAATGCATTAGTACAATCATAAGTATCAACACCCTAACCAATGAATATCTTCTATCATGCATTCATAATTTTGTTAAGGTGATACAACAAATCTAAAATCAAGATTGTACTAACCGCAATAACATGAAGACAAACATACCATAAACTTAATCATGAACAAATCTCAAAACATACCTCGATGAGTCATACCTGTCGAGATCGCTTGTAATCTCCTTATGTAAATCCTTAGCCTCATCTCCCTCTAAAACAGGAACTCCTTCACTTATGCAGGTGACCAATCCATCTTCTTCTAGGATTAACCCTATCCACTTGATTTGCAAGAACTGGACCTGAAGGGATTCACTGGACGTGACCCTAAACTGGGGTTTGATGAATCCCACTCTTCTGCCCAATCAAAATGTTTGATCCAAAGCTCTAAGCTTCTATTTTTCTGAGGAGCTTCCAGCCATGGTCACAGATTTCAAAAATTCCCATTTTTACAGAAGCCCTAATTTTCCACTTTTCTGATCAAAGTCCTGAACTAGGGTTTGATCAAGCCCGGCCTTCTGCTCAACCAAAAAATCTGATATTGGTCTCTAAATTTCTATTTTGATGAGTAGCATTCAGCCGTGGTCTCCGTTTACAAAAATTCCAACTTTCTTCAAAGCCCTAAATTCCGGAAGCCATGAATGAAGGTACTCAAAAGTAATTCTGTTTTGACAGAAATATGTACCTGATTGTTTCTAGTGTAACGCCAAACGTTTCAATCCACAGGGTCTAAAAAAATTTTCTAAGATAGCCTGACCTGTTATCTTTCCATCCTGATAGGTCTGACCTCAATTGGATTCTCTGAGAGAGAGTTATGTCAAATGTCGCAACGTGACCTGTTTTGAGATAAACCAGAAGAGCGAACTTGTACGGCGTGCCACGTGTCACTGTTTGAACTTCGGCCTCTGAAAAAATTTCCTGAGGTAGCTCGGCCTGTTATCTTTTCATCCTAATAGGTCGGACCTCAATTGGAATCTCTGAGAGAGAGTTATCCCAAGTGTCGCAACATGACCTGTTTATGGGATAATATAGGAGGGCGAACTTGTACGGCATGCCACGTATCACTGATTCAACTCCGGCCTCTAAAAACGTTTTCGGAGATAGTGCAGACTGTGTACTACCTGTCACTTTTTACGAAATTTCATTTGGAGCTTCCTAGACCAAGATATGACCTTTTTCCTAAGGTCACCTGATTTTGACTCAGATCTGGAAGAGGCAGAAACCCTATATTGTACAGATCATAAATCACAAAGTATAACGAATTAGAGGTTTTCCTTTGGACACAAGGTACCTGGAGATTTAATCGTCGTCCTGTAACAATTGCAGATCCGAAAACTTTGCCAAAACGGATTTATAGCGAAAGTTCTATGATGACTGGTTTTTGCTATGTAAAACCCTAACCTTCAAATTGTCGTAAGTAAAGGAAGTGTCGTTAGTGCCATACCTTGTCTTCCTTCAGGTTAGCTTTGATACCATGTTAAAATTCAATATGATAAGACAGAAAATAGCAGCATTACATTCCATTTCACAATAATAGCATATACAGGATCACTGAAGAAACAACAAGCACAGCATAAACACAAGAGACAGAGATTTATCCTGGGAAACCCTCATGGGGTAGAAAACCCAGCAAAGCTTCCTCAATATAGATGACCAGCAATATACAAAGATGAAACCCTGAGACATGATCTCCTCCTCCACAATAGAAGTCCTCTCCTCCACAAGTGCGCTATCCTCAAGTGTGTGAGTGTATCAAATGAGGAACACACCTCCTCTATTTATACACTACTCTGATATGTATTTTACACAAGTACATGTAGGCTCGTATTTAACCATTAGGTTAAATACCCCATTATAACTGACTGGGCCGACCCCCACATGGTGGGTCTAATAACCCTAGTTACCACAACCAACTTGGAGGAATAAACATCTCTTGATTTATAGTGTAATCACATCGGAGGTATGGAACATCTCCGGAATAAATAATATACAAATATAATATTCTTTGAAGTTACAATATTTCAACACGCATCGTTGATCTAGGCCACCTACTCTTCGCACCGTGGATCACTTTATGCCTCTACCACCCTGGTATCTTGCGCCCTTTTGGTTGTTTCGTTTACCACTTTTCTCCCCATGATGAGTCCTCCAGCTACCATCCGTCCGACGGTATCACCCATCGCGACCACCCTGTTGGTTATCCATCAGGTAGATTCCCGACGAGATGGATCTTGGACCATGGATCTAGGTCTGCTTTGCCTCCATGGCAGTTCTTCTGCCAAGACTTAACCCTCATATTACTTTAGGCTATCGGAATTAGGATTTTGAGGTTATTCATTCGCTTAGAAGGCTCTTACCCCTACTTCTTTGTGAATTTATGATGGGGTATTCCCTCTTAGCCCTCTGTATATTAATTTTCCCCTATTCTGGTCTTCAACCATGGAGGAAGACTAGAGATTTTAAACCTTTATCAGGTACGTTTCTCCAACCATATTCTTTTCACACTTGATATTTATGAGGTGTAAAAATCAGGTGTTAACAACTAGCTCCAACTCGGGGATGCTATCCTCCCTGTGAGGTAGCAAAGAACTCCGTAGACTAAGTGCCTGATTCATTGGGCAAATTTTCCTTGTGGCCTTAGACAAAAAAAAATTTCTCAGAACCTGACGCTGGGAACTATGCTTGCTTTCACCTCTAGGTAAAATACTTAAGGAAAAACAAAACAGACAACAAAAACTGCATGGGCTCCTCTTTTAGACCTTAGGGCCTTCACTTCAGGCTTCAAGTCTTCTGGTTAGCCATTAAACCTTCAAACAAATGAAAAAAAGGAAAAATATGCACAAGTTATGGTACATGAATTACCTGGCTCGTCTAGGACAGATAATGCTTTAAAAATCGACAATTGGCTAGTCCTCCTGACCAGGCATACCCATCTTGCTCTTCCAGTATAAAAGAGTTGGTTCCTCTGGGTGCAGCAATGACGTATGGACCCATCCACATGTGGTCAAATTTACCGTGTCTGTCTTCTCTTGGGAAATCCCATTTCAGAACCAGGTCATTCACTTGAAATTTATCTTCCTTGGTCTTCTTATCAAATGCCTCTTTCATCTTTTCGTGGTGTCCTTGTACTCTGTCATAGGCTTTAGTTCTTAATTCGTTTGGCTCAATTATCTGGTTCACTCTCCTTTGCATGTGATTTGGTTCTTCTTCTAAACCTTGCAACAACCTCATAACTGGTAATCCCAGAGAAGCTGGAAAAACCACTTCAACTCCATACACCAACTGGAATGGGGACAGTCCAATGGCCCTTTTAGTGCTTATTCTATCATCCCACAGGGCATACTTAATCTTAGTGTGCCATGCCCTCTTATTCTCTTCCAATAATCTCTTTATGATCTTTACTAAGCTTTTATTGGAGGATTTTACCAGACGGTTTCCTTGGGGGTAGCAGGCTGTAGAGTGGTTCAGACTGATATGATATTTGTGCCAGAAATTAATCATCTTCTTAGAACATAATGCAGGTGCATTATTAGTCACGATTCTTTTTGGGCAACCAAACCTAGATAGGATATTATCCTCTAGAAAAATCCATAATAACATTTTCTGTTGCATTCCTGGTAGGTATAGCTTCTATCCACTTAGTAAAGTAATCTATGGCCGTCAATATCCACCTATGCTACCCAAAAGAGTTAGGGTTTATCTCCCCAATGAAATCCAATCCCCATTGTTGAAAAGGAGCTTCTACTATGACTGGGTGAAGGGGTAGTGATACGACTTTCCTCTTTCCCTCAAAAATTTGACATTGGTGACAGGTTACTATTTCTTTATACACATCGATGAACATGGTGGGCCAATAGAGACCATCCCTCGGGATCTTGTTCACTGTGACCTTCCAAGAATGGTGACCACCACAATCCCCCTTATGAAATTCCCTCTTAGTATGTTTTTCTTTGTCCTCTAATAGAAAATTTAGCAATATGCCTCCAGGATCCTCCGAGTACAAGAATTGATTCATGATACAGTATTTTGCGGCTTTTAATTTTACAGCTTTGGCCCTGCTCTTACTTAATCCTGCTGGAGCCTATAGATTTTGCAATACATAAACACTATCAGAGTACCAGGGAGACGCAGAAAATTCGAGCTTTATTTGTAACCCTACGTCCAACTGACATAAAGAGTCTTGCAAAAAATTTAGTTGCAAAGAGTCATAGTTAGCTTTGGTCATCAACTTGGCTAACCCTTGCCCCTTTATGAGTTTGGTAGGCTTTATTTCCAGGTCATATTCTAGTAGCACAATGATCCATTTTGCTCTTCTTCCTTCTGGATCAGCCTGGGTGAGGATACCTTTTACTACACTATTTGGAACATGGGCAATGATGTGTGAATGGAGAATATAGACCCTGAAATCCTTTAACGACTTGATTAGAGCATAAGCATATTTCTCCATGATATCGTATTTTAATTCTGCATCTCTCAATACTTTGCTGAAAAAAGCAATTGGCTCTTTGGCATTCTGATCATTCTTCTGCAGCAACACTCCTACTACTGTATGCTCAGAAGCATAAGAAAAAATCATGAAATCTTTAGAAAAATCAGGGCTTGCGAATACAGGGGTTTCAAAAATAGCATTTTTGATTCCCTTGAAAGAGTCTCTTGTTTCCTCTGTCCACCTTATATGGTTTTCTTTTCTTAGCATATTGGTAATGTTCATCATAATCTCAACAAAGCTAGGTATGAACCTTCTCAAAAAACCCACTTGTCCAATAAAATATTGCACCTCCTTTTTACTTCTGGGCTCTCAAACTTTTTGGATCGCACTAACCCTCTCAGGGTCTATCTTAATATCTCCCTTAGAAATAATATGTCCCAGGAGTTTAGCCTCTTCTAAAGCAAAGTGGGATTTCTGTGGGTTGAGGGAGATACCATATTTTATGCACTTCTTAAAAACCTGCTCTAGGTGTTTGAGATGCTCGTCATCGAACTTTGAATATACTATTATATCATCCATGTACACCACCAGAAACTTATCTTTCTCTTCAGCAAAGGCGATGTCCATTGCTCTTTGGAAAGTAGCTCCAACATTCATCAATCCAAAGGGCATCTTAGCATACATGAAAGTACCCGATGGAGTGGTGAAAGCAGTCTTTTCTTGATCTTCTGGACTGACATTGATCTGATTATACCCTGAGAAACCATCCAATCCTTTCTGCCCCTACTACCTTCTACAGGATATGCTCCATTTTGGGCAGAGGGTAATTATCCTTTAAGGATGCTCTGTTCAAATTTTTGAAGTCTATATAGATTCTAGTTTCCCCATTATTTTTTCTTACAGGAACTAGGTTAGCCACCCATTGAGAAAATCTCAAAGCGACAATAATCTTCCCGTTGAACAGCCTCGTAATCTCCTTTTCTACCACCGGTACAAACCTAGGGTTTATTCTTCTCAACTTATGTTTGAAAGGCTTTTCTCCAGGCCGAATTGGGATGGAATGCTAGATTATTGAAGTGCCATACTCCTTTAACTCTTCATAGCTCCAGGCGAAGGAAACAACATATTTTTTCATCAAACCAACATACTGCTTTTTTCTCCTGGTCCCCAATTTTTTAGACAATTTTACCATCCGAGGTTCCCCAATAGAAACTAAATTCTGATCTTCTACTGTATCTTTGGGAGGCTCAAATTTGGGATTCTTTGCCACATCGTTTTGGTCAAAGAGCTTTTCTAGGGGTATCAGTCCTTTGGGAATATAGTTGCTTTTTAATTGGACAATGTCTTTTCCTCCTAGAGTTTTCTTCCAACCCCTATTTCCATTCTCTTTGCTTTCTGACTAGTCTTGGTCCACTAGACCTTCTACATTCTCATTCTCTGTGTCGATCTGAATGTTAGTAAATTCATGAGACAATTCTAAAAACCTTCTAATTTGTAGGTCATCTTCAAAAACTTGCCAATAGTTGGAATTGTCTTGGATGGATGGTCTATTTATCACTTTGACCTCGTATTTTTCTTGGGAAAAAATGGGTGTTTTAAAACCACCTGCAGTATTGGCCAAGGAGTCAGCCACTTGATTGTCACATCTTAGAATTGCCTAGAACTTATGTTCATCGAAAAAATTTCCAAACATGTCCCAAACTTCATTTCTATAAGCTCTCATTCTGGGGTGCTTTGCCTGATAACTATCGTTTACCTGGTTCACAACGAGTTTTGAATCTCCAAATACGTGTACTCTCCTGGCTCCCAGGTCTTTCAAAGCTTTCAGTCCTAATCGTAGAGCTTTATATTCAGCCACATTGTTTGTGCATTCAAAATTCAATTTATAGGATAGGGCCCTAGATTCTTGGTCTGGAGGTATGATCCAAACCCCAGCCCCAGCTCCATTTTTGCTTAGTGAACCATCAAAGTACATCTTCCACAATCCTTCTTCATTTTTTCGCCTCTCTGATGCCTCATGCCTTGCTGCAAACTCTTTGTATTCCTCTACTTCATGAAAAAATGGGGGTCTGGGATCAGTATGTGGACCATCATTGAAAAGGATGGAGGAACCCATGTCTGTGTCCACGGTGAAAATAGGGTGATTCTCAAGCTTGTCATCACTTTTGACTACATAAGCCATCCTTTTTTCTTTGTATAACTTCCTATTGCTTGCGAATAGTGGTATAGTAGCATAAGATAAATCCATTTGCATGGTTCCCTTTAACTTCTTTACCCATGATCTTGATAACAACATCCCAAACTTAGCAGGTAGATTAACTACCACTATGTCCATCATGACACTCTTCGCTGGAATCTGGTCGAGGGTTACCACCACGTCTTTAATCAGCCCCAAATAGGGTACCCTTCTCGAATCAAAAGAATATAGGTCTTTGTAGGGTCTAGTGACCTCTAACCCCAATAAGTCTACTACTGACTTTGGAATCAAGTTATGCGAAGCTCCAGAGTCTATCAGGGCATTGTGTAATAACTTGTTGTGGATATTCAGGCTTAAATAGAAAGGAGGGACTTCTTCATCATCTGGTTCCTCCATTTTGGAACTGAAGATTATAGTCGGGGCATCATCTGTCACCTCCAACATTTCTTGTGTATTTCCAGCCTGCCCCTTTACTAGGCTATTTATCTCTTCCCTATATTCATTAACTCTTAATGGTTCATTCAGGGGAATGGAGATCTTTACCTTAGACAGTTCAGCCTTCAAGCTGAATATTGGGGCTTTCTTCCCTATTTCAGTTACTTCTGGTTTCCTACCCTCTTTAGAATGTTACTCCCCCTCTTCTGAGATTTTCTGTACAGGATCCACTGGTTGTTTCCCCTTCAGTTTATCTGTATTCTGTTGAGTCTTAGGGGGCTGACTCTAGGCAGACTGCCTTTTAGTTATTGGTATTTCTATGTTTCTCAACCTCATTTTCCTCTTGATGTCATCCACAGCATTCATGTAACTCATTTGATATTTTTCAGAATCAAAATTTGCGGCCTTATCGGCATTCCCGTTGGTGAAAAAATCATGCTCCTTTTCAGTCAAATGGACTGTGTGTTCAAGGGTGTCAAAGAGATGTATCTGGTCAGCATCAGGGTTTTAAGGTCCTTCTTCGTCTACCAAATTCTCGGGGAAAGGAGGTCTTATCTGATGATCTTCTTGGTTTCTTAGATTTCTTGGAGGAGGCAACCTTCTAAAATTAGGGTTCGTTATCTGATTTTCAGGCTGTTCCCTAACATGAGGCTTATTCTCTATAGCTAACCGATCCAACAATTTCTCCATAGTTCTCATCATGGTATTGAATTTAGCATCACTAGCAGAGGCTTGGTTTTCTTGCTTCTTCTTCTCTGCTTCATTTTTTCCCTTCATTTTCGCAGAAGCCATCATGTTAGCCTCAACCTCCAAGGCATCCTTCAGCATGGCAGGTAGTGAGGCAGATTTTCTTTCTCTCAATGTGCATGAGAAGTCTCCATCAAAGGCATCTGGATAGTGGAGCTTTGCAGTGCCTACCGAAGGTTTTAGATCATCGGGAATAGAATTGTAGGCTTTCATGAATCTGGCTGAAAACTCATTGACTGATTCAAACCAGCCTTTCTTTAAATGATTATACTGGGACAAGACTATAGCAGGACTACCTGTGGTTTCCCATCTTTCTAGAAACAATACTTTAAAAGCTCGATAATCAGCTATGGATGCATTAGGTAGCTTCCTGAACCATTTCTTAGGTTCTCCAAATAGGATTTGAGCAAACAATCTCATTTTAGCATCATCATGGTCCACTTCCTCCAGGTCCAAAAAATCTTCGAATCTATCAACATGCTGTTTGGCTGACCAGTCTCCTTCTCCATTATAAGAGACAATTCTCTAGGCATAATTCTGAGGGAGGTCATTCAAGGCAGTAGGCAAGACCAAAGGCACATATATGGTAGCCATGGGTCTAGGTGGATTTGGAGCTTGTGGGGGAATATTCTGAGTAGGATTAATGACTGGGACTGTTATGTGGGCTTGGGGGATCTGAGAAATGGGCTTATTTCCTTTGGCTTTGGCAAGCCCTTTAAAATCCAACCACACAAGGTCTAAAAGATATGATTCAAGGTTATTTAGAGTTCCTTTGCCCAGGCTTAGGTATGATTCAGATTTGGTTCTTGGCAATGATTTGCTAATATCAATCTCTAAATCTAATTCTTGAAAGGTGGATGTATCTCTAAAAAGGAAACAGTCTCAATGCTAGGAGCACTAGCCCGATCTTTCACAGTTTTTCATCTAAGCAGACTTTCAGGATTATCTAGTCCTAACAAGATTTCAGGGAAAGGGTTACCTCTCATATGGATCATTCTTGAGGTCAGGATGCCTTTGGAATTTCTTCAATAGTATACTTTGGCGTACTGATCTTTCTCCAGTGGAGTCTTCTTAAATCGTCTGATATTGGTAAGTGGAGCTGCCAGGACAAAATTCTTCAACCTTCTTGAAACTGCGGAACCCTTTGTTTTCCCACAGGGATTTCTCGTATTCTTTGAAATTCAGACATATATATCGTTCTCCCAGGGACTGTAAAACAATCTCTTCCTCGACAACGGCGCCAATTTGTTAACACCAAAACTTACCCCCAAGGATGAAAGAGGGTAATCTCGGGTAACTACTAACCATTCTTTGGTTTACCTTTCTGACCAAATGTAAACAGAGAGGGCTCTCTCTACGATCTCATGAAAAAGACTGGAATAATCAAGATTGTCAATAATGAAAAAGGAACACCAACATTCACGACTAAGATATTCAATTACAACGATTATATAGAAGATCAGATTTCTGTTTAGGAGATGGAAAGGATTCAAGAAATATTTGGTTGAAAATGCATGAATTTCATTTGGTCAATGGAGTCACCTTTAACAAATTCTGAAAGCGATATTTACAAAGACTCTGCAAATGCATTCACAAGGGCGAGGTAGCAAGCAGCTAATAGTCAAAGAGATTTAATTTGTGGAACATAAGAGAAAAGAAACAATCCATCAATGTAAGGCATCTAACGAGGATGAATCCTACATCAACTTTAGTAGAATATATTTGGTGAAATACTTGGAATAAGCTAAGCAGAGCATAATCTCTATGAATTCTTCTTAATTGTTACCCTAATCCAAGCATGAAGGAAATAACACAAAATGGAATAACAAAGAGAGAAACACATTTGCACATGGGAAAAGAAAGATATAGACTACCAAACCGATTACACAAGAATCCTTGTCAAAAAACGCAGGCTTCAGCTCTGCAAATTTCTATTAAACAACTCAAAGAAAAAGTCTTAAAAAATGATCATCAAAACAAGAATAGATTTTTCATAAGATTTCCAACCCTTGTGCCTTCGATTACAAATGTATATATAGACACCTTAGAGATTTAGGCTCGGCTCTTTAAAAACTGAAAATAGTTACATCCATATGCCATCTCATCAAAAATTGGTTTTCCATAACTGTTTTCCAAACAAAAAACAGGTAGAGCCGTCCTAACTACTTTTTACATTGCCGGTATTATTATCGAATGAAAGTAACATCATAGTAAAGTAAACATAGTAAGCATAAAAGTTCCATCTGGCTATCCATTTAGCCGCCTCAAAAAATATTACAAATTACTTTCAAAAATAGGAATGTCTTAGAAGTCTTTTCCTCATAACATCAACCCTTTGAAGATAACAGAACAAATAACCACTACTAAAGAGTCTAAAGTAAATGTTTCATTCTCTCATACTTCTCCACGTAACCCCACTGGTCGGATGTGATGCTCTCATGCGATGCCATCTCTTTCACCAATACTCTTAGCTCCACATTTTCGTCATTTGACAATATGAAAGCTCCTTCACTCAAACTTCTCAGCCAGTTCAGGATCTCAAAATCAGGTGCAAGCTTTTCTAGCAATATTCTTCCCGTGAGGATCTGGCTCAACGTCTGGAATTTTTCGTGGTCCATCTTTGTGATATACAGTAGGTTTTTGTAATAATTATGTAGGATGAGTTCATTGCTTTCGTTCCAAAGAGAAGGAAACCCTTTCTGGAAGATTTTCTTGAACCTTTTCTTTATCTCTACTATCTGCTTGTTCATCGATGCACATCGGTCCTCAAGCTCTTCTATCAGGGAAAACTTACTTAGCGTCCTCCGTGCCCAAGTGAAAGCAGCCACTCTATTTTTTATACCCAGAGCACTCAATTGTTCTTCGGACTAAGGCTTCAAGAATTCTATGGCGTCTTGAGCTATTTCCTTAGGTCTGAGTTGCAAGTTACTTCTGGTTAATGCACAAATCTTCAAATCTTTATTTATCTCTCTCTATGGAGTGTTTAAGGAGATTAAGTATGGTCTGAGATTTGTAGCGATCTCTATAATCACATCCTAGATTAGATCTCTACCCGTCTGCATAGGGATATTCCCGGTTACTTGGGAGACAAATCGGTGATTTGTTACAATCAGCCCTTTATTCTCTTTCTGCAAATTTTTCACTTCTTCTTCCATATGCATGTTCTTCTCTTCTAGCTTCGAAGTCCTTTTCTTCAGTTCTTTGATCTCTACTTCATTGAGACTAACCCGAGACATAGCCCGTGAGAGGCTATTAGTAGAATTTTTCTCCTGATTTTCCTCGGTAGGCGGCGTGCTCAGAATGGGCAAGTTGTCTTTCAAGTCTTCTATCTATTGGTCCAAACTTAACTTCTCCTTTTCCGAATCTGCCTTTTTCTTAGTCAACTTTAGCAATTCAGCCCATCTTTCACTGAGTTCTTTGACTAAGGCTTCTTTCTCCTATTCGAACTTAGTCACTTTAGGATTTTAGATCAACTAGGTATTTGAGACTTTGTCTTTCTTTTATAATGTTTGGATTAGGTTTTCCTTTTCTGTCAACAATTTGTTAGTAGCTTTACCGCTACCATCACTAGCAACCAGCTCTAATTGTATCTTTCTGATTTGCTATTGGTGCACTTTGTTCTCCTATCTTTCTTGTCTCAATTGAGTGTCCATTTTACTAATTATTTCTCCAAACTTATCTACTTTCATCTTCGCCTGTATGTAATCCTCATAAATAACGTCCCCTAGTTGCTTATGCATCTGGACCTTATCGGGAGCCGATATTATTGTTAAATCATACGTTACCTCGGTCAGTTTACTCAAGGTAGCCACTGCCACATTTAGATTACCTGCTTTCAAATTTCGGCTGGCTACTAGGGAGACGCCTAATTTTGACAAATTTCGAGCCTTTGGTAACAGGTCATATATTTGTTGAGTCGAGGCCTGATTGTCCTATGCATATTTCTCAAACATATTCTCTCTTGAAGAGAACTTACTTGTATCCCCACTTTCCTTAGCTTCTTGGAAATTGTGCTCCACTACCTGCACACCGGGAATTTGATTTTCCTCTTCTCTATTATCTTTAGCTTCCATTGAAATAGTCACAACGACTTGAGTTTGGGCCAATTCCTGGTCCCCAACTCTGCATCTCTTTCCCCTTTGTTCATCATGCTCTTCTAAGATTTCGTGCAAATTCCTCTTTTCCCCCACTTTGGCAGTCTTAGGCACTTCATCCATTTCTATAGGTTCCTTCAGCAAAGCGAGCTCCTTGCCTTGCAAGCCGGGGGCCATTTCTGCTTTTGGTTCGTACTGCAACAAATTCCTTTTGGCCGATAACCCTTCTATTTCTTTATGCTCGAAACCACTTTGGTTATTCATCTTCCTTCTGTCAGAGATTATATGATAAGGGTTGTAGCTTGCTGCCACATCTTTTTCAAACACAAATTCTTCCATCAACTTCTGCACTTCCACAATACCCTCCTTTCTATTTACAACGAATTGTCCAAAAACCCAAGGAAATTTCAAATCTGTTCCTTTCCTAAATTTTGCAAAAAGCTCCTCTTCCAAGATTAACTTTTGTCTGATAAATTCCAAAGAGAAAATTATGGATGTCAAAAAGGCCGGTAGTACGTAAGGTTCATGTGTAAACCCATACGGCCGGATGACTGTAGAGTCTCTGGATAAAAACCTTTCTCCTACTGTGACTTCCCTTTCAACTACAACAAGGTTTTCATTTTAGGCAATACTCTCGGCATCCCTTCTTCAAAAAATAATTTGTACAACACAAATAACATAGAATTCATGTAATTGAACATGGTGTTTTCTAGGTGACTGGCATAAACTTCTAGCGGGAAAAGTAACTCATTTTGGTTACTTTCCATAACCAACTTCATCAGATGGGCCTAAAATCGAAAACATCTAGTGTTCGGGAAAACCGCCAATTGGGCATTAATACTTTCTGCTATAAAACTTTCGAACCTAAGATGAGGGACCGACTCATAACTGACCAGGGGTGGGCTGACACTTATTCTATATAGCAAGCTTAATTTCACTTCCGTGACCAACCTAATGTAAAATTAGTCACAGCAGATCTAATGAACAAGTAAATCAATCACAACAGATGAACATAGAAAATATGGTGTAAAATTGTGCAAAACATGCAGCAGTGCTCAATATCCCAATAAGGGTGAATGAATTACAATAGAATACAATATCTGTCAATGAGCAATTCGAATTGACTAAGTAGGACATTCGAATCACTGAATGGAGTAGCTTGACTCCAACTAGGAGTCCTCATCATCAATCGGTGGTGCTCATCAATGCAAAAGAACTAGTCATCCAGGTGTCAATCTGAGTCTAACTGAGTGTGTCATGTGTAACTGAAGTGTGTAGCACTGATTAAGGGAATGAGGCTCAGTGGGGGGTGCATGGGAGACTAACCGAAGTCAGAACAAGTCATCTAGTCAAACTGGAGGTCCAACGGAAGTGAAACAGTCAGTCGGGAGTGAAACTAGCCTCAAATCAGGGAGAATCGGAGCTAATTGAATGTAACTAAAGTGGAACTGCAGTGGTAGGTGAACAAGAGCGCCCTTCTCTGGCAGTAGGTGAGAAGTGGGCGCCTTTCAGCCTAGGAGGGCTAAAACTCTGTAGTAAGTGGCTCCCGGGTGCTAGAATGAGGTGGCTATGGTGCTGGAGGCATCAAACTGGTGACTAGGATGCATGCAAGTGAATGCAGGTGCATGCAAACCCTAATTGCATGCAAGATCCTGAAAAAGATGATGTGGATATCCAAACACCCCCCCTCAAGCTAGACTATGATGTGCAAAAAAATAATGTGGGGCCCTGGTAACTAAGACCAAAGGTCACCTCAATACAATAATCCAAAAACTAATAACAATCAATAAACTGAGGAAATGGGGAAAACCTCATGGGAAAAATACCCCCCCTCAAAATAGACTGTAGTACACCAAAAGATTTAACTGCTCCAAAATCAAGTAGATATGTCTGGAGGTATCTTACTCTTGGGAGTAAATGGATCATGCTCCAAAAACATGTACTTGAATTCTCCATTAGTGGATGCAAGCGAATGTGGAGACTTTAAGAACTTGCTCTTCATACCAAAAAAGGTGAGAACAAATCTGAAAATATGAGGATGATCCTGGAACCTGTGATTCGAACCAAGTGAGGTCGAAATAGATCCAATCGAATCAAATAGATCTTGAAACTTGAACTTCTTATCAATAGAAGTTAAATCAACTCCAAAAATAGATGAATGGTTTCTTGAGATCTCCTTTGAACCAACAAGGGTGAGATCAAAACCAAAATCAGAAAAAAGTGCATGAGAATTGAACTCAAGCGAATGGTAGTGCTCTTCATCTTCATTAAAACTCTGAGAAACTTTGCAAATGATAGAACATAAGTTTATAGAAGGCATGCAATCAAGGAGGGTGAATGCTTCACCTCCAAAATCAGATTTTACCTCCAAAACATCAAGTAGATCATTATTCTGCATGCCGACAAACTCATGTGAAGGAGAGGAATCAAGAACCTATTCGGAATCTAGAGTATGAGCTTGTTTATCTTGCTCAGAATTCGAAATAGAAGACTTTGAGAGAATGAGTGTTGAATCTACAGTTTCTTCTTCATTTTGAACAATTGTTGAGTCCAACACATGATCGGAAAGAACACATAAGGAGATCTCATTGGGCTTGTTCTCCAAAAGGCTAGCATGATCCTCTTCTTCCTGCTTTCCAAATTCTCTGTCAAGTTGGACCCATAGATCACTTGGATTTTCAGCAGTATTACTGAGGTAGCGCATACAAGGAGACATAGCAAGACACATTGCTCCAAAAGCTCTGTCACAATCATTGAGCCAATCATTCTCCTCTTCATCGGAATCAAAATCTCTTGTATTACCAATGCACATATCAAAAAGACATTGTCTCTTCAAGAATGAAATCATCTTTGGTTTCCATTCATCATAGTTGAATGGAGTAAGAATATTTTTTGAAGAAGAAGTCTCCATCTTTGCATTAGCGAATGCACATGGAGGAAGTAAGAAACCTGCAAATCACACACAAACAAACACTATGTTTTCATCCTTGCATGCGCATGAGCGAATGCACATGAGATTTTGCATGCCGCTGCTGAAATATATCGGTGAGCAAAGATTCAATATTCATGTAGAACACCTCTAGAAAAGAAGTCTTGTCCCTGCCATGGCTCTGATACCATGTAAAATTAGTCACAACATATCTAATGAACAAGTAAATCAATCACAACAGATGAACATAGAAAATATGGTGTAAAACTGTGCAAAACATGCAGCAGTGCTCAATATCCTAATAAGGGTGAATGAATTACAATAGAATACAATATTTGTCAATGAGCAATTCGAATTGACTAAGTAGGCCATTCGAATCACTGAATGGAGTAGCTTGACTCCAACTAGGAGTCCTCATCATCAATCGGTGGTACTCATTAATGCACAAGAACCAGTCATATAGGTGTCAATCTGAGTCTAACTGAGTGTGTCATGTGTAACTAAAGTGTGTAGCACTGATTAAGGGAACGAGGCTCAGTGGGGGGCGCATGGGAGACTAACCAAAGTCAGAACAAGTCATCTAGTCAAACTGGAGGTCCAACAGAAGTGAAACAGTCAATCGGGAGTGAAACTAGCCTCAAATCAGGGAGAATCGGAGCTAACTGAATGTAACTAAAGTGGAACTGCAGTGGTAGGTGAACAAGTGCGCCCTTCTCTGGTAGTAGGTGAGAAGTGGGTGCCTTTCAGCCTAGGAGGGCTAAAACTCTGTAGTAAGTGGCTCCCGGGTTCTAGAATGAGGTGGCTAAGGTGCTGGAGGCATCAAACTGGTGACTAGGATGCATGCAAGTGCATGCAGGTGCATGCAAACCCTAATTGCATGCAAGATCCTGAAAAAGATGATGTGGATATCCGAACACCTAACACTATCAAGACCAAAAAATTGTGCAAGTAATGACAAAACCAATTGGGTATTGGTATTAAACAGGCTAATATCTACTGGATAAGGGGTTTCTTCAATTTCCAGGTCCAGTTTTAGGCAAGTGGTCAAAAAGGCTTGCCGACTCTCAGGAGGACTCTTACGATAGAGGGTTACTAGTGCTATTTCGGAGAACTCTTCAGACTCGGGTGGGAGAAAACCAGGCACTTCAAACGATCGATGCACCAACAAAGGTTCTATAGAATAGACAATTTTACTCTTCCAGCTATTCATTATAACTCTCTGAGATCCCTCATAGTTGGATACACACCAAGATATGAACTCGAGAAATGACATGATCTAGTCTGGATAAAACAAAATAAAAGATGACTGAAAAACCCTATGTACATCTATACCTTTATCCCACAGAACTTTCAGCCTCCTTTTTATCTCAGTTACGGGCAATTGGGTAACTGTGTCGAAAATACTACCATCCCTATCTTCCAGGGCATTCCTAACTCTACTTATGCTCATGGCGAAACCTTCTTCCATGATTTCTACTGAATTATCTACTTTACTGACAAGTCTTAGTCGGAAGGGCCTACCTGTTGCCAGCAAATCTTCTAGGATGTTTCTTTCGAAAGCCTGGTCGCCCTCGCTGTCTCCCACCCACCGAGAAACTTCAAGACCTTGACAGTTTTTCGAATAAACAAATGCCTACAACAACCGCTGAGGGTTTTATATATAAATCTTCTTCACTTAACCCTTGGTCTTATCCGCCACTTGTCCGACGATCCCGACCGCTGATTCTCCATGGGTGATTTTCGATCGTCGGATCTAAACCATTATTTAATATTTTGATGTGACATTCAATGCCTTCCCTCCATCAGATCCCAGGTAGGACCCACTCTATGTCATTCCACTGATAACACGCATCCACAGAACATCATCGAAACTTTCCCATAGTGGTTTTGGATACCACTTTCCTTCCTCATGATCGCCTGTGGCGTTGACACCTATCCAATGGTTTTATCCATTGCAACCACCTTCTTAGGTATCGATCGTGCAGCTTCCCAACGAGATGGATCTTAGACCATAGATCTCATTTCACTTTGCATCTATGGTAGAGATGAGCGGCCTTTTTAATGTTCCACCTTTTCCCGATGACGGGGCCCACTGTCCTTTCTTTTGTGCATCTTCCTTCATCTCTGCACCGTCGATCTAGGCCACCTACTCTCTACACCGTGGATCACTTTATTCCTCTACCACCCTGGCATCTCGTGCCCTTGTGGTGGTTTTGTTTACTGCTTTTCTCCCCACGATGAGTCCTCCAGCTGCCATCTGTCCGGTGGTATCACCCATCGCTACCACCCTATTGGTTATCCATCAGGTAGCTTCTCGATGAGATGGATCTTGGACCATGGATTTGGCTCCGCTTTGCCTCCATGGCGGTTCTTCTGCCAAGACTTAACCCTCATATTACTTTAGGCTGTCGGACTTAGGATTTTGGGTTTATTCATTCACTTAGAAGGATCTTACCCCTACTTCTTTGTGAATTTCTCATGGGGTATTCCCTCTTAGCCCTTTGTATATTAATTTTTCCCTATTCTAGTCTTCAACCATGGAGGAATACTAGAGCTTTCAAACCTTTATCTGGTACATTTCTCCAACCCTATTCTTTTCACACTTGATATTTATGAGGTGTAAAAATCAGGTGTTAACACCCGCATTACATTTTCTTGTAATGTCACAAACAAAACTCTATGAGAAATTCAAATATGAGCACAAGGATTTGAACCTAGGTGAAAGATCTTTTGAGAAATGAAAACATTGGTATGTTAGAATATGCACAGATCGTAACACATGTTGTTGTAGATACAAGATAGAATTTGGTGATTATTGTGATACATATATACACATCCATTGCGTTTTTCATGCTAACCATGCACATGAATGCTCGGTCATTCCATCACTAGTATCATCAAGAGACTTTATTCATATCATTGTTCATCCAAGGTTGGATGGAAAAAATATTATGCAAAATATTGTTTATACTAGACATGCTCCAGGTGTAGTGGATATGCATTAATGATCCAATGCATTCATGAAAGAAAGGAAAATTAATTTTGTAGATGGTGGTTGACATGTAGAGTTTCAAATGTGTTACTTATGAACTAGATGGTGGGAAAGAAATAAAAAAGATAGCATTAGTAATATCCTAGGTTAGTGTTATGTACTTAAAAGGATTACATATGGTTTGGAAGGCTAAATTATAATTACATATAGAAATTTTACATATGGTTTTAAACTATTAGATTCCAATTATGCCATTATTTGTATTCCACTAAGTATGAGTATGTGATTTTGTTAATGAATTTTTGGAAAAAATAAAACAATTTGTTCAACATGCCCATGTGGCATGATGGTAGGATGAGAAAATTGGAATATGAAGAGACATATTTCCCATCAATAATATAAAATTAATTGTGGATTTTTCTGATAACTACACCCTACAACCTTAGAACAAGATCCAAAGTCAATATTATCATTCAGATCAGGTCATCATAATTGTACATATCAGTTATCACATAGAGACATGAGATAGATAGTAGCAAATACAAAAGGATAATATTGAAGGATTATAGCTTCTACATAAGTGATGATAGGTGCCATGCCATAAATTTTGTACAATAATGATTCCATATGTTTTACAATTACATGAAAGGGAGAGATATACAAATGGATTTACATTTGATATGGTCTGATGGTTATGTGCACCAATTTAAAAATGCCAATGTATTTCAATGGTTGAGTTTATTGCACAAAAAATGCATTGTGTTGCATATTTAGAATTACTTTAAGACTAGGAATAAAAAATGTGAACATGATGGTCTTGGTGCATGTATCAAAACTGCACTATCCAAGGAGGAGTTGAATTTTATGACAAAATATCTTATTCAAGATGTGCAATCTATAGTGCAATGATGCTCTATAGTAATGGAAGAGGCAACAAGAAGGAAAGAGGAATCAATGAAGAGATAAAATGTGCAATTAAATTTTTGGGAGGTGTTCAATGTGGATTGATCACATGCATATTATTGCAACATAGTTAGTGGAACTCGTGGATTCATTCAGTTTAAAACTTATAAGACCCACGTTCAAAATATGGATGTGGAAACTTGCAGGATTTTGTGGACCATATAGTAGTGGTGAATGGGTCTCAATTTGCTCATTAGTGATGGGTCTCAAGTCCTTAACAATGGTCACATGGGAACCATTACAAGGTTTCCACAGTATATGGTTATTGAGACACTACCCATGGTCCAAGGATAAAACCAATGTCTTAGGGACGAAAATGGAATATTTATCCCACACAAGTATAAAACCACCACACAAGTCCTATAAATTGAATATTTATCCCATAAATATCCATGGACACCATGATGAAGTTTGGAATGCTAGGGATTGGTATTAGGGACCTAACCATGGTCCAAGGAAAACCACTAGATTCACCAGATAATGTTTTATTAATATATCAATATAATATAATGATGAAAGGATTAAACTGTGATGACATAGGAGGATTTTATACGCAAAAACCAAATTATTAATTGCTTAATCCCTTAATCTATTTGCGTGCTACAGAAGGACAAGGTGAATATTCTTGAAAAATAGACCATTCATAGTTCTTAATGGATTGCTAACAACATATTCATCAATTGGCATGATAGTGTTACATCTAGAGGTGGGACATATGACCATGAACCGTGAAAATATGTTTAGGCTCTAATGGTTATCCGTAGACCATGGTTATGTCTCTAATACTAGTTTGAAGAGTGCCAAACCTCTTAAAGTTATTCATATTATACTTGCGGAGTAATGAATCCATTTATAGGGATAGTGTGGCGTCTTTAGGCCCTATGCATGCTCGATGGACCATAAAATGATCTTTTAGTAACTAAGACATTTTGTTTTTCCCTAGACCACTGGTTATGTCTCAAGAACCATCTAGTGTGGAAAACCTTGTAATGAATCCCATATGACCATGGAAAAATCCTTGATACTATCCTTGGTGAATAAAATATCCTAATGACATATGTATCCCAATTAGTTGCTATAGATCCTCAGTAAATGCATGTGTAATGGCTCAAGACCTATTTTTTTCCCATGAGCCCCATAAGATTCATTTTGGTCATACAGCCCCTTTTTTTTCCTCACTCAACCATAATCATGATCCCAAGATCCATCTCAGATGTGTAAAACCTCTAATAGGAACTCATATCTCATTTAAAGGTCAAATATCCCTTTTGGAGTGCCTAGTTGCTTCCTCAATTCCATGTTAATGAAAAAATACTTAAAATATTTAGAGATGATTGGAGACCCTTTACTTCCTCTTACCATGGTTAAGACCCCAAGATAGATCCTTGGTGCAAAAATTGTCCTAATGGCACCCATATCCTATGTAAAGAATAAACATGCCCTCTAAAGGCCCTTTATAGTGGTTCAAGGACATTTTCATGGATCATTGTCCTTAAAAGATTCATTTGGGTCCTAATAGCCTCTATTTTCTCCCATGACTGAGGTTAAGGTCTCAAGCCCAACCTGTTACATCTAAAAATTTCTAATTGTTCCCATATCTCATTTTGGAGGCCAATGATTCCATCTAGAGGGTTTGTGTGGTGGTTCAAGTTGTAATTAATGGATTATGAGCCCTATAAGATAAATTTAGATCGTATGACCCTTGTATTCCTCCACCATCCATGGATAATCCCCCAAGATCCATGTTGGTATGTAAAATATTTTAATGGTGTCCATATCCTATTGAGATGCTAATTATCTAGGTCTATGTTGTGGTTTGAGGAATAGTTTAGGGACGAGGGTAATAAAAATTTCATTTTGGGACAAAGTCCCAAGAGTTATCTCTTGAGTGAAAAACCTCCTATTGGTATCCATATCCCACTTAAGGAAAAATGTACCTTCTATAAGGTTTTATGGTGGTTTGATGAATATTTTATGTCTTGGAAGACCTATAAGGTTCATTTAGGGAGTAAGGACCTTATTTTACTCCCCCAATCGTGGTTAATACCTTGACCCATCTATAATGCACAAAAGATATTAATGGTGCCCCTATTATTATTTTAATACCATCCCAAAAAAGTTAGTTGGAATAAACTATAAATAGTTGTGGTTGATGTATGATTGAAAATCAATGAATTAACCAAAAAAAATTAATATAATAGACAATGGAGAGAAGAGATGCATGGAGGGTGTCATGTCCCAAATTTGGCATTGGGTCACAATGGCCCTATTCATTAGAGTTTGTCAAATTGATGCTAAAGGTCAAATAATTGCCAAGGAGGAAAATTATTAGTTTCCTAGGTTTGGGGTGGAAGCTTTGGGATTTGGAGAATGGGATAAATATTTAATAAAGGAGATAAATAAATATATACAAGTTAAAATCAAAGTGTAATTTGATCATGAAGACACATGGCGGAAGTGGGACCCACATATGGCTAGATTTCCCCACTACACTTGGCATCATTCTCTCACCAATTCGAATTCAAGGTGAATGGTAACATACTTGGGGGATTACAAAAGGTGTTATTCATGGCATGAATCATCCAAGGTTTAAATATAGAGGAAGAGTAACTCCCATGGAAGAGGAAGAGGCAATTTGGAGTTAGTGAGACACTTGGGCTAGATTCCCTAGCTCAATGACAACAATGCTGAAGATGCTATGACACCTATGACATAAATTAGACCTGAAGGCTGGCATATGACATATATGACATGTCAGGGCTAAAAATAGACTCCAAGAGGGAACTCAAGGGTGTTAGGGAAGCTAAGATGCTTCCACATGTGTGTCATGTCCCAAATTTGGCATTGGGTCACAATGGCCTAATCACATTAGCCCTATTCATTAGAGTTTGTCAAATTGATGCTAAAGGTCAAATAATTGCCAAGGAGAAAAATTACTAGTTTCCTAGGTTTGGGGTGGAAGCTTTGGGATTTGTAATAATGGGGATAATAAATGATGTTTGAACATTAGAATGGAATAAATATTTAATAAAGGAGCTAAATAAATATATACAAGTGAAAATCAAAGTGGCATTTCATGATGAAGACACATGGAGGAAGTGGGACCCACATATGGCTAGATTTCCCCACTACATTTGGCATCATTCTCTCACCAATTCGAATTCAAGGTGAATGGTAACATACTTGGGGGAGTCCAAAAGGTATTATTCATTGCATGACTCATCCAAGGTCGAAATATAGACGAAGAGTAACTCCCATGGGAGAGGAAGAGGCAATTTGGAGCTAGTGAGACACTTGGGCTAGATTCCCTAGCTCTATGACAACAATGATGAAGATGCTATGACACCTATGACACAAATCAGACCTGAAGGCTGACATATGACATATATGACATGTCAGGGCTAAAAATAGACTCCAAGAGGGCGCTCAAGGGTGTTAGGGCAGCTAAGATGCTTCCACATGTGATTTGGTGGAAGTGGGAGACTAGGAATTGTTGTACAAGTGGCGTTCTTTGGAATCTCTTCCCAACTTGAGTTGGCATGAGTCTCTTGGAAGGAATTAGACCCATGGAGGACATTAGAATTTTATAAATGTCAATAACAAAGAAGGAAACCAGCTTTTGATCATTGGTAGAATTTGTAATTGCATTTGTGAAGAGGGAGAGCTAGTGGATGACTAGTTTCTTGCCTTAGCCAATTTCGAGGGTGAAAGATTCCCATCCAAGTTGGTAATTGGAAAGGCCATTCAGACCTTTCATTTGGAGCTTTAATGGAGTCTTTATTTGCAGGTGTAAGCTACAAGGCAGCTCATGGATTCTTCTATTGCAGCTCACTCCTTCAACCATTTCCGGTTTTGATGGCATATTCTTGATCCTTGAGGGAGGGCGTTTTTGGTGAGCTACTGTACTCTTTGGGGAAGCTTTTAATGCCCCATTTATTTTGTAATATGAAGTAAATACTCTGTTCTTCATCTCCAAAAATTTTCAGGTCGAAATTCCAAGTAGAAATGTATAAATCTCATTTTTAATGGAAGAACAATGCCATTTCCCCACTACCTTGTTGTGAGCCAATGTATTGATGATGATTTCGAATGGATGGATGATTATCTGATATATTTGTGGTCAATATAATTCCATGGATGTCTTCTTCAAGTTTCATGTACTGTACTTGAGCATTTGAAGTATTTTTACTTAGTTTAATTGCACTGGGAGAAGAAATAGTGCCATTTCCCCAAGGGTCGAATTGGTGATTTTTGCAGTTGAATGGGAGAGGGTTGGAACAGATATAATAATCAATTAATGGTGCACATGAGACCTTAATAACATCCTTAATACATTCCCTACCTCTGTTCAGAAATTTGAGTGGATTTGGAGGCATTTGGGAAGCCATTTTCAATACTTACCCCAGGGGGATTTGAACCCCAAATTACTAGTAAAATTGCATACTTGGTCCAGAATCTTAAGAGAGTTTGCATAGGTATTTTGGTGGCCATATATCATCCATTAACATCATATTCAAGTCTTAATATCATTCATACACCTTCCTTGAATATTTGAAGGCATTTGGAGTCAATTCGAGACATAGAGACCAATACTAGTCAAAGGCAAATTACTAGTAAAGTTCCCTACATTGGCCAGAATTGAAAGAGTATTTGCAGAAGTATTTTAAAGGTCCAAAGGCATCCCTGAAACACATATTTATGTTCTAATATCATTCATATACCTTCTCATAATATTTGGGATCATTTGGGGTAAATTTGGGACCTAGAGATCCAAACTAGTCAAAGGTCGAACTAGGGAAAAAAGTGGAAAATTGCCATTTTAATAAAATTCTTAATAAGGGACATTACAGTGGTATCAGAGCATGATCTTGGCACCTGATGTGGTATAATATTCATGAGGACAATAATTCAGGTACCACCATTAGATATTGAAACCAAAAGTGCTTTTGTTGAAGAAAAAAAAAAAAGGTAGGAGAAGAAGAGCAAAGTTTTTGAGGAAACTATGACTAGGGATGAAAAGGGAGCCTCATATGATGGTGAGGAGCATATAAAAATTATGAAAACAATATTTGAAGATAAGACCAAGCAACTTAAGGAAGGATTCGAATTGTTTTCTATCGAACTTGTGGAAAAAATTATTGATTTTAAGGAAACCAAGGGGAAAAATGCATCAGCTTGCTTGAAGGAGCAAAAGGAAGAGACATCACAAGATCATGAAGAAGATTCTATTGAAAATATGGAAGATCATTTTGAGACACCTTCTAGCTTAGACATGAACCAAAGAGCATCTACTGATGGATGCTTAAACTATGAAGGAGTACCTACTGATGGGTGCTCACACCTCTATGTTGGTGACATAGAGATCACTTTTGAAAGTGTTGCTGCAAGCCCAAGTTCCATTAAGCATGATAATGAATACCTTGTAGCAGTTGAAGAAGAACCAAGATCAACTTCCCCATCACCACTTGAGCTTCATGAAGTTGGTCCAAGCAAAATTGAAGAAGATGAGAAGGTTCATTTGCAAGAGCCTCATTTTCTTGAAGGGTCCTTAAAGATGAATGAAAATAAGATCCAAGAGTCCCTCATAATTCTCCATGACACTCAAGCATTGGTGTCAAATTCTTGTTGGAGAGCTACATCATTGGAGGAAACATCTTTCCTTGAAGACATGGAGAAGATTCAAAGAGCAATGTGCCATATCAAAGGTAATTTCATGTCTTTGCTTTTTGATAGAAACTATTTGTTTGAGCTTAATGAATTTTTACATGATGCATATTTGAAGAATAATGAGGATATTCATAAGCTCACAATTCAAAATGAGCAACTTCTTGAAAAGTTGCAAGATACTTGTTTTTCCTCCTATGTTTCAGATTGTCAAATGGTAGATTGTTTGGAGGATTCTCATGACATGGTGGATCATGAGAAATGTGGGAATTTGAATGTGCTTAATGTGTTTGAAGATGAACTTGAAGAGATCCAAACACTTGATGTGGTGGAAGAGGAACTTGAATTGTCTCTTGATGAAGGTTATGCAATTTTTAAAGAAAAGCATGATTCCTCTACATTGGAACCAAACTATGACAAAGAGTTCATACTTTTGAAGGAGCTGCATGATACTACCCATATGGATCCTTCCCATGATGAAACTTCTGTACTTTTTGATCATTTGGGTGATTTGGTTCATTCTCCTACATCCTACAATTCCATGTTTTGCAACATTAGTCTCAATGAAGTATGGGTGAAAGGGTTCTTTTTGATGGTGCCACATGAGGAGTATGGAACTCCTAGATTTACTTTTTATGATGACATGGTTGGAGCACATTCTTCTTCACATTTGAAGCAACATTATTTGTCACTTTATGATGATGCAAATCTACATGGATGCACCTATGATATGCATTTGAGTCACTTGAAGACTCATGGTTTTTCTTACTCAACACTTGATTCATTTGATGTTGGACGAACTTCATCCAACACTTGGAAGAATAGATTTATGATTGGAGAACATTTTTGTTGCAAGACACATACTTTGTTATATCTTTATGACTCTCACATTCAGGGATGTATGGGTGAGACTTCTTTGAGTCATTTGAAGTCTCCTTGTTTTTTCTGCTCACTATTTGGTTCAGATTTTAGTGGAGATTCTTCATTCACTTCTTGGATGAAAGAATACATGGTTGAATATTTTGATGCATATCACATCCTTTTGGAGCAGCATTATAGGACATGGGATCCTCACCTACGTCATTGGAGCAGATTTGATTGGTCACTTGAAGCTTGTATGCACTTGGAAAATGGTGGTCTACTTGCTTGGAGGTATAAGCACTTTCATGACTCTTTGATGAAGCATATCCTTGATGTACATTTTCATTATGTTGTTATGTACTTTGATGATATATATTTGGTACTCATGATTTTTGGAAGGATGCATACAAGAAAATGGGATCCAGGAATCCTCTTAACTAATGGTGTGGGTTGGAGAGCACTCTTAATTATTGGGGTGCAATACAAGCAATGGGACCCTGGAATAATTTTTATCTCATTGCTTTCAAATTTTTTTTGGGAAACAAGCAGTATGGGAGATGGATTTCCCCACTTAATAAAGTTATTTTTATCAGAGTAGTGCAGCAGCAAGCATGGTGGTTCCTCTCTAAAATCTTCATGGAAACTCAAAGACTCAAGGTTGGGCAATTCAATGGCAACTTCAAAGAATTATACAGAAAGCAGGTTCTTCAACACCCATGTTTAAAATTGCTTGAGGACAAGCAATATTGGGAAGGGAGGATTTGTCATGTCCCAAATTTGGCATTGGGTCACAATGGCCTAATCACATTAGCCCTATTCATTAGAGTTTTTCAAATTGATGCTAAAGGTCAAATAATTGCCAAGGAGAAAAATTACTAGTTTCCTAGGTTTGGGGTGGAAGCTTTGGGATTTGTAATAATGGGGATAATAAATGATGTTTGAACATTAGAATGGAATAAATATTTAATAAAGGAGCTAAATAAATATATACAAGTGAAAATCAAAGTGGCATTTCATGATGAAGACACATGGAGGAAGTGGGACCCACATATGGCTAGATTTCCCCACTACATTTGGCATCATTCTCTCACCAATTCGAATTCAAGGTGAATGGTAACATACTTGGGGGAGTCCAAAAGGTATTATTCATTGCATGACTCATCCAAGGTCGAAATATAGACGAAGAGTAACTCCCATGGGAGAGGAAGAGGCAATTTGGAGCTAGTGAGACACTTGGGCTAGATTCCCTAGCTCTATGACAACAATGATGAAGATGCTATGACACCTATGACACAAATCAGACCTGAAGGCTGACATATGACATATATGACATGTCAGGGCTAAAAATAGACTCCAAGAGGGCGCTCAAGGGTGTTAGGGCAGCTAAGATGCTTCCACATGTGATTTGGTGGAAGTGGGAGACTAGGAATTGTTGTACAAGTGGCGTTCTTTGGAATCTCTTCCCAACTTGAGTTGGCATGAGTCTCTTGGAAGGAATTAGACCCATGGAGGACATTAGAAGTTTATAAATGTCAATAACAAAGAAGGAAACCAGCTTTTGATCATTGGTAGAATTTGTAATTGCATTTGTGAAGAGGGAGAGCTAGTGGATGACTAGTTTCTTGCCTTAGCCAATTTCGAGGGTGAAAGATTCCCATCCAAGTTGGTAATTGGAAAGGCCATTCAGACCTTTCATTTGGAGCTTTAATGGAGTCTTTATTTGCAGGTGTAAGCTACAAGGCAGCTCATGGTTTCTTCTATTGCAGCTCACTCCTTCAACCATTTCCGGTTTTGATGGCATATTCTTGATCCTTGAGGGAGGGTGTTTTTGGTGAGCTACTGTACTCTTTGGGGAAGCTTTTAATGCCCCATTTATTTTGTAATATGAAGTAAATACTCTGTTCTTCATCTCCAAAAATTTTCAGGTCGAAATTCCAAGTAGAAATGTATAAATCTCATTTTTAATGGAAGAACAATGCCATTTCCCCACTACCTTGTTGTGAGCCAATGTATTGATGATGATTTCGAATGGATGGATGATTATCTGATATATTTGTGGTCAATATAATTCCATGGATGTCTTCTTCAAGTTTCATGTACTGTACTTGAGCATTTGAAGTATTTTTACTTAGTTTAATTGCACTGGGAGAAGAAATAGTGCCATTTCCCCAAGGGTCGAATTGGTGATTTTTGCAGTTGAATGGGAGAGGGTTGGAACAGATATAATAATCAATTAATGGTGCACATGAGACCTTAATAACATCCTTAATACATTCCCTACCTCTGTTCAGAAATTTGAGTGGATTTGGAGGCATTTGGGAAGCCATTTTCAATACTTACCCCAGGGGGATTTGAACCCCAAATTACTAGTAAAATTGCATACTTGGTCCAGAATCTTAAGAGAGTTTGCATAGGTATTTTGGTGGCCATATATCATCCATTAACATCATATTCGAGTCTTAATATCATTCATACACCTTCCTTGAATATTTGAAGGCATTTGGAGTCAATTCGAGACATAGAGACCAATACTAGTCAAAGGCAAATTACTAGTAAAGTTCCCTACATTGGCCAGAATTGAAAGAGTATTTGCAGAAGTATTTTAAAGGTCCAAAGGCATCCCTGAAACACATATTTATGTTCTAATATCATTCATATACCTTCTCATAATATTTGGGATCATTTGGGGTAAATTTGGGACCTAGAGATCCAAACTAGTCAAAGGTCGAACTAGGGAAAAAAGTGGAAAATTGCCATTTTAATAAAATTCTTAATAAGGGACATTACAATGTGATTTGGTGGAGTGGGAGACTAGGAATTGGTGTACATGTGGCGTTCTTTGGAATCTCTTCCCAACTTGAGTTGGCATGCATATCTTGGAATGAATTCAACCCATGGAGGACATTAGAAATTTATAAATTTCAATAACAAAGAATTAAACCAGCTTTTGATCATTTGTAGAATTTGCAATTGCATTTGTGTAGAGGGAGAGCTAGTGGATGACTAGTTTCTTGCTTTAGCCAATTTTGAGGGTGAAAGATTCCCATCCAAGTTGGTAATTGGAAATGCCATTCAGACCTTTCATTTGGAGCTTTAATGGAGTTTTTATTTTCAGTTGTAAGCTACAATTAATCTCATGGTTTATTCTATTGCAACACATTCTCTCAACCATTTCCAGTTTTGATGGCATATTCTTGATCCTTGAGGGAGGGCGTTTTTGGTGATCTATTGCACTATTTGGGGGAGCTTATCATGCCCCATTTATTTTTTAATATGAATTAAATACTCTATTATTCATATTCAGAAAGTTTCAGGTCAAAATTCCAAGCAGAAATGTATAAATCTCATTTTTAATGGAAGAACAATGCCATTTCCCCACTACCTTGTTGTGAACCAATGTATTGATCATGATTTCGAATGAATGGATAATTATCTGATGTATTTGTAATTAATGGACTTCCATGGATGTATTTTACAATTTTCATGTACTGTACTTGAGCATTTGAAGTATTTTTACTCAGTTTAATTGCATTGGGAGAAGAAATAGTGCCATTTCCCCAAGGGTCGAATTGGTGATTTTTGCAGTTGAATGGGAGAGTGTTGGAACAGATATAATAATCAATTAATGGTTAAAATGAGACCTTAATAACATCCTTAATACATTCCATACCTCTGTTTAGAAATTTGAGTGGGTTTGGAGGCATTTGTGAAGCCATTTTCAGTACTAACCCCAGGGGCATTTGAACCCCAAATTACTAGTAAAATTGCATACTTGGTCCAGAATCTTAAGAGAGTTTGCAGAGGTATTTTGGTTGCCATATATCATCCATGAACATGATATTCAAGTCCTAATATCATTAATACACCTTACTTGAATATTTGAAGGAATTTGATGTCAATTCGAGACCTAGAGACCAATACTAGTCAAAGGGAAATTACTAGTAAAGTTCCGTACATTGGCCAGAATTAAAAGAGGATTTGTAGAAGTATTTTCAAGTTCAAAAATCATCCCTGAAATACATATTTATTTTCTAACATCATCCATATACCTTCTCATAAGATTTGGGAGCAATTGGAGCAATTTGGGGACCTAGAGCTCAAAACTAGTCAAAGGTCAAACTAGGGAAAAAAGTGAAAAATTGTCATTTTGTTGGTATCAAGACAATACATATTTAATTGGAGTATTTGTATTGTTTTTGAGTTAGCTATATTTTAATAATTCAATAAAATAAGGATATTAGTAAACTTTTTCTTAAGTAATATTTTTAATTTCAAGTTTTTGTTTTTTATATTCCCATGTTTTACAATATTAATTAAAAATATGCCAAAAGGATAGGAAGTTGGTCTCACCTTCTCTATATTTTGTAATAACCATATCTCTTATTTGATTATCAAATGTTCTTTTTTGACATCTAGTTAATATTGACATTGTGTTCTCTACACATGGAAATTCTTCAAACCTTTGTCCAAAAGAAACCATATCTCTTATTTGATTATCAAATGTCTTTTTTTGACATCTAGTTAATATTGGCATTGTGTTCTCTACACATGGAAATTCATCAAACCTTTGTCCAAAAAAATCCTTAGGATAATATCCATTATTTTTTATACAACTTAGTTGTTAAAATCTTGTACATGGCCATATAAAAAGGTAGGGGATGGAGCAAGTTAATGTTTTCACATATCTTGCCATGTTGGTTTCAATGGAAATATGAAAAAAAAAACAATATGTTGAGTAAGAGGAATTTATTGTAAAAATATAAAACTTAGGAAATCAAATAATATTTAGGAATCTGTAACTTTTATTTATGGAAAATGAGTATAACCCTTAGAAATTCACCATCTCTTAACATTGCTATGTTAATGCATATGTTTGTGTTAAGGATATTTCTTTGTGACACTATTTTTCTTATACATTTTAATATAGGAGGGGTTTGAGAGTCTTAACATAACCAATACATTTTTTGTGTAGAGGCCTTCATATGTGTGTGTGTACCATACAATTTTTTTTCCAAATGGGAAATGCAAAAAAAAGTTACACAAGAAATAAAAAGCATATGTATTTTAGAAATATGATATATGTGCAAATACAAATCAATTAAAAAAAATCAATTTCTTTGTTCTTAAAATATACATACATACATACATACATACATACATACATACATACATACATACATACATACATACATACATACATATATATATATATATATATATATATATATATATATATATATATATATATATATATTTTTTTAGGCAAAGCTCTATAAATGTGTGCAGTTTCATAAGGAATGAATAAATAGTTCATATTTAAAAGTATGGCTGGAATGACCTTAAGAATAGGGAGCTATGAAAATGTATTTTTTTTTGTATATAATGCAACCCAAACAAACAAGTTTGTCATTCCAAAGCTAAAACCAAAGTAAACAAGTCATCCAACACGTAGATGAACATAGGAAATCCCACAAATTTTGAATTCAAACAAACACATGTGTGTTATTAATGTGCATCTGCCAATAACACACATTTGTTCCTTTCTTGCATTTTGCAACTTACATTTTACCATCCAAACTTGTGTTTTGTGGTTTTAAAACATGTGTTCTTGGTTCTTGAGCCTATAGGGAGCCTTAAGGATGTCACATCTCTCCACCAACCTATGTCAAGGACCTTCATATGTTGTTTCCTTACTATGATTATGGTTAAGGAATCAATACCCATTCATGGTGCGTGAAACATCTTGATGAAACCCATGTTTAGTGTCTAGAGAAAGACCCCCTATTGAAGGATCTTGTTATTGTGTTCAAATATTTTTCATGGAACTTGAGCTCTATAATGTTTAAATAGGGATTAAATCCCTTGGTTACCCCATTGACCATATGATATAATCCAAACCTATTTCCACTTGACAAAACCAACCCATGACACATGTATCCCACTTAAAGTCTCGCATAGAACCCCTACAAAGGACTGATGTGATGGTACAAGGAATCATTCAAAGATATTGAGTTTGAAAAGATTCAACAATATCCTTGAGGTTCTGGTTTTCCTTCCTCATCCATGTTTAATTCCTTGAGACCCATCTTCGATGTGCAAAATCTTTTACTGGCATCTATATCAAACCTTGATGCTAAAGACCCATCACAGAGGGCATGTACTATAGTTTGTAGGTGTTCTTCATGGTGATTGAATCCAAGAAGTGGAATTTAGGGAACAATGCACATTATTTTCCTCTTATGACATTGGACAGACCTCTAGACACATTCATGGTGTGCAACTAACATATTGATGGCATGCAGAGCACTCTTGGAAGCAATTGTTAACCAATAGAGGTTACCCTTTGAGTGGGAATATTGATGACATTTTGATTTTGGATCGCTAGGTATGTGTATAAAGGCCTCAAACCACCACACCTAACCTCTCGTGAGTATCACTTTCCTACAAGTTTCGATATGGGAACCATTAGGATGTTTTGATTGTTAGGTATGGCTTTTAGTGTTGAACAATGCAACTTCGGAAGATATTCTTATTGTATTTTTATTGTACTTCCTTCAAGGAATATTCATATTGTAATTGATCATGTAAAAAGCGTAAAATAAATCAAGTAAAATAGACAAGTTGGCCCAATGGGTAAACTGCCCCAAACAATGGGTAGTCTACACCAAGCAATGGGAAAAATGCCCCGTTCAAGTCAGCCCAGTTAGTGAAGAATAGGTCCTCCCAATTAAGTAAAAAGGTCATGTTATAAAAAGTATAAATAAGAGTGGCTCCTAGCTCATTTGGAACATCACTCAATCAAGCTAGTTCGCATTAGTAGAGACAAAAATACATTTTCGATTGGGAGAAAGAGTAGTTGAATTGAAGACATCTTATACTTGGGTATCTTTGTTCTTGGGTTATTATACGACATTGACGTTGTACTTTCTATCAAATCTATACTGAAGAAGTTTTGTTGGGTTTTTCCCATGAGAGGGTTTTACCATGATAACTTGTTGTGTACTCTTGTTTATGTTGTGATTTTTTATCTTTAAGTGATCCTTTTGCATATGGTTATTATGATAATATATAAATTCTTTGAAGATCTAACATAACCATATTTATAGTACTAAATTTATAACACTTAGTGCTTTAACCAAATTTAGGGGGGGGGACTTGAACCTTACTCCTAAATGTAGATTCTAATGCTGAAGGTCCATGAATGAGACCTTGAACCACTACATAACACCTATTTTCGAATATTTTTCTTTTGAAAGGAGATGGGATACATTATAAGGTTTTTAGCACTATGTATATGTCATATGGGGCTAGACATGGTTACATGAAGAATATTAAGACTTAGGACCTAAATAAATCTTCTAGGAATCCAAGGCCAAAAAACATCACGTTGAACCGCCACACATGATCTCCTAAGGGTATTATTGTCCTTTAAGTGGGAATATCATATAGAATGAGAAAGAAGATTCACCTTCATATATCTATAGACTTATCTTGAAAACAAGTAAGAAACAAATAAATGCTCAGAAAATTCACCTTTAGCCATACATAGAGGACAAATATATGGACCATACCAACCTTTATGAATACTAGGAATACTGGGAGGAATAAACCATAATGGGTATAGGTAACACCTTGGGAAAGTGCATAAAAAATTCTAAGATAACAAAAAGGGTCGGGTACACCTCTTTCGCCTAGATCTTTGTCAACATGAATATTTTAAAGCCACTCCCTGAATCTATTTTCCTCAACTTCCAAGATGAAGAATGCATTCAAATCGTATACTACGATCACATCTCGTTTTGCTACCGACATTGCCATGAATATGGGCATATTTTTAGGGACTTCCCTCTGGTCCAAACTCCCAACCCTTTGTCTCCCAAACCCACTCAAGATGGTTTCACGATTGTTAGGAGAAAATCAAAAGGGATCCTTAAAGTGACAACCATCGGCCCCAATAGTGAAGTTGCTACCTCTAATCAATTTACGGCTTTGGAAGATACGGAGATGGAGCAAGAGGAACCCAAGAGAGTGGAATTGTGTGAAACATATCAAGATAAGGAAAGTACTTATCCTGACCAAGCCAAGAGACAAAATCTAGACCCTTTGGAATACAGAACCATGGAGGAAGGTGAGGCTCAGGATACGAATCAGGAGGAAAGAGAAACATAAATAACAGATCATGATCTTCAAAAAATCATAGAGATATGAAAAAAAGGAGACCTAGTAACGATCCCCTCTCCCCACATTGTGCTCATTCGAAAATCCCTTCAAGAAGAAGTGGCTAGACCATATGATCCTAAGAAAGTAAGAGATATTCAGGGCAACCGGATTAGAATTCAGCATTCTCAAAAGCCACTTAGCTTTCTTCAAGGTAAGAAGGCCTAGTAAAGCATGGAAAAAAATCAAACCAACAGAGGCTCGTGGAGGTGGGGGAGCATATGATGGCATTAAGTAACCATTGATCCATTTATTACTGGATTTAGTCACTCCCTTCCAACTATTAGTTATCGTTAATGAAAATCATATCCTCAAAAATTTGTTCTCTAGGTGGAAAAATAAAGTGACTCACTCTCAGATCCAAAATACAACAGGAAATGCCAACAGTTTTCATGCTGCAAGAAACAAATTGTTCTATGGATTCTCTCCTCAAATTCTCATAGTTTTTTTGAAAAGGTTATAAAGAAATGGCCACATATGCCACTCGGACCACTGGAGGTCTTTCAATATTGTGGAATCATGCTCTCATCTAGTTGTCCAATTTTGTTTTACCAGCTAGTTCTCTCTATCAACCTCTTTTTCCTCCTAAACAGAGAGTTCTCTAGTACTCTCAAAAATGTCTATGGGCCGCATTCCCATGCTTCCAAAAGTGGCTTCTTTTCCTCTCTCTCTCATCTCAAAGATCCATCCCTAGATTCGGCCTAGATCCTAGTAGGTGACTTCAACTTGATTTATTCCCCTATGGAGAAAAAAGTAGGCATTGGCCATCTTGATTCAACCATCATATCCATTGTACCACTCATTACCTCTCTATATTTGGTTAATATCAGACCTAAAAATGTTACTCATACATTGAACAACTAAAGAGGAGGAATCCATCAAGTGGCCTCTAGGCTTGATAGATTTCTTGTGTCCACCAACTTAGTGCATTTTGGATCCATCCTTGAATCCTTCATCCTCTCAGATCCTCGATCTAATTATTCCAATGAACCTTGAAATTGACGAACATAGTAGCCCCCATAATTGTCCCTTTAGGTTCAATGTGTTTTGGCTAGATCATCCTGAATTCATGGAAACTATTCCCACATGGTGGGAAAATGCTCCAGCATTACATGGCTCCAATATGTGTAAACCTCAGTAGAAGCTAAAATGGATCAAAGGTAAGCTCAAAACCTGGAACAAGAAGGTATTTGGAAATATATTTTAAGAAAGGAAGAAGTTTGAGGAGGAGATGGCCAAAGTTTAGTAGGATTCCATCTCTAGGGGTTATTTTGAAATCCTCTTACAAAGGGAAAGACATCTTCAAGATGGGATAAATAAAAGAATCAAACAAAAATAAATTCTTTGGAGATAGAAGTCACGAGTAAGGTGGCTAAAGGAGGAGAGTGGAATTCAAAATTCTTCCACGAATTCATGGTGCAACGTAGATCTCACAATCACATCTCTCTTCTTCACTATAGTCAAGGGAAGAAGTTAACTAAGTAACATGAAATTCCAGAGGAGTTGATTCACTTTTACAACACCCTGCTAAAGGAATATAAGATTGACAGGGAAGGAGCCATGAACACCATTGTTTAGAATATTTCGTCCTTAGTATTGGATAAGAAGAATGATAGTATTCTTTGTCTGATAGCTATGGAGGAGGTCTATGAAGTGATCATGGAAATTCCTACTATAAAATACCCTGGTCTGGATGGATTCATGACTAAATTTTACCATCATTTTTGGAATATTATGCAACAAGAAGTTTGGGAGGCTGTGGAAGAATCCAAAAATCAGATGGATGTCCTTCTAGTAGTCATCACTAATTTTATCATTCCTATTCCAAAGGAGGAAAAACCTGTGCACCCAGGGAAATTAAGATCCATCTCCCTTTGCAATGTTATATATAACATCCTCACCAAATTTATTCCAAATAGATTAAAACCCATTATGACTTTCTTAATTTCAGTGGAGCAATCGGGTTATGTGGAAGGGTGGAAAATATCAAGCTATGTGGAAGGGAGGATGGCATCTTTAATTCCCATGATACCATCCACACACTCAAAATATAAAAAAATGATCGAATGCTCATTAAACTAAACCTTTTAAAATCCTTTGATAAGATTTCCTAGAGATACATGAAAATATCTCTTCTTTCTTATGGTTTTTCCCGAATGTAACACCCACTAAAATAATAAATGTTTTATTATTTCTACAAAAAGACAATATAAAAACAATTTTTATTATTTTATTATTTTTGACTGAAAATTAAAAAATAAAACAATTGTATTTGAGGATATTATATTTATTATTTAATATAATAAAACAGGAGACAAGAATGGATCTAGGTGTTGAAGAGTGTCTGCTGAAATTCTTGAGGAAAAAGACAAGTGGCAAATGCTGTTAAAGATGCAGGAGGCATCATCGCTAAAAATCAGGTCACCACTCCTAGTTGAGTGCTAAAGAGCAGGAGGCTCATAAATGACCAAGTCCTAGGCAAATACTACAAATAGTAACTCCATGAGCAGCAAGAGGCTAGCATTGGACAAGGATTGATAATTTGCATTGCCAGAGATGGAGTAGTGAAGACATTTTCTCTTGTAGTTCAGCAGAGGAGATTGAGGGTTCTGGAGCTTGACTGCTCCGGGAATTGGTTTGGTGGAACAATGAAGCCATTCTTTTTTTTCCAGCTTCGGTGTCAGGTTTTTATTCAATTTTGTAGGGCATTTTAAGTTATTAAATCGTTACTGGAATAATTCTTTACTATTGTTTTGAATCATCCTTTTTATTCTATTTTCTCTTCATTTCTGTTATGTTCCTTTTATGTAGTTATGGTAAACTACTTCGTTAATTTTGATTTGACTTCTGTAAAGAATCTAGATTTGTATAACATAAACGAGTGATTCCTTTATAGCAATCAAGTAAACCTAATTATCATTGTATCTGAATGCTAGTTGATTTTTTTTTTAAGTTGATTTAACATGTTTATCAATTATGACATATTGGGAATTAAATTAAATCATTTGGGGATAAATATTAACATAATATCCGATAGAAGAAAATCCCTAATTAAAGAACATAGTTAGAAACCTGTAGTAAATTCTATAATTACCAGGACCACATGAATTTGGCTATGTATCTATTAAATAATAGTTTTGCAATTAAATACAACCAAAAATCATTTTAATAATTTTTAAACCTATCGCAGGTAATCACTAATATATCTTCGAAATCCATTTAGGGTTTCCAAAAATAAAATATATATCAGAAATCAACATTGTTAATAGGATTTAGAATACTTCCACGATGTTCCCTGTAGGTGCACAGACTTAGGATTAAGGACCTTTTTTTTTATATTCACCAGAAACTTAATATTTGACAGTCTTCCTAACAACCAACATACGCATCCACTTAAAGCAAACATTTAAGTAGAAGCATCTGGTAGAATCTTCTAACCCTTACTTTTTATAGAAAATAAAATTAGCAATACACAGTTTTAGAGGGACAAATATAATACAATCCCTTAAAAAAAAAACATTACTATCTTGTTTTAATCTAGCATGCAACATTTTTTATTCAAAGCATTCGCATAACAAATACATTTAGCATCGAATTCTTCACTTAAAACAGATAGTCAGTAAAATAGGCCTTCAGTATATTTTTTTTTAATTCAGAAGATGAATCTCGTAAAAACCCTATAATGTAGTACAACATAGAAACTCCCTTAATAAAAATCCAAATCTTATACAAATGTTGGAGAAGGATCGTATTGTATCCCTAAAACAGGTTTGAAGCAACTTCAAAGATGTTCATAAACAAGATATTGAAATTAAATCTCTTGTACACCATGTATTACCATTGGGAGAAACTCCAATATTTTTTCCTTTAGGCGTTAAAAGCCTTTTGCAACTGCAAATGAATTTTCTTGGAAGCATTAAATTCGCTTCACTCTTAAACCAATTCTGAAACTTCACCACTCAAAATAGTAGGGTTTCTCTTTTCATTCAAAAGAAAATAAAAATAAAAAGGGAAACTTGAGAGTAACACCTGAGACTTACTCTGGTTCGGACGAGCTACCTGAATGTCCTTTGAACCCTCCCTATCATGACAAACTTTTTGAAGAAGCCAAAGAACCTATTATCAGCAGTTTCACACTCCAGTTATTTATGTGAAACATATAGTGTTGAATTTACAAACTTTTAAAAACATTAAACAGCTTAACCCTACCTCCATAGTTTGGTTCATAGGAAAACAACGAAACACTTGGAGATCCACCTTTATGATTCAATGCAGGCAGAAGCATCGTCGAAGACTTCTTATCTTCTTTCGAGGTCAAGGTTTAACGTAGTTTCTGAACCAGGCTGCCATGTAGTCATGGTAGCCACTAGAGAGATCAACTCCTCTACACTTCTGCAGCATTCTGACAGTATTACAACCCCAACGAGGGTTTAGGCATATTTTACCTCGTTTAATGTGTCTCACGTGCTAGCCTTTAAGAGCCATCTATTTTCCACCTCCACTAAATTTTCTTACCCATCGTTAGGCTTTTTGCATAGTTTGGACCTCCACTTTGTTTTACTTTTTAAAATGCCATATTTTGGAACATTAACATAGTATTAGCATGAGATTTCATATGTAATACCTTGGATAAAAAAACTTGGAGCCTGGGTCTCATTCTCCAAAGTGGATCTAAATACATTTTTTTTACCTTCAAGCAGAAGGGGAAACTTTGGCCTTTTGAGTAAAAATATCATGCTAGAGGTACCAACCTGTATCCTGCGCAAAGTGGACCATTATGCTTTAGCTTAAGAAGATAAGTAAGCCTCGGGATTTCTCAAGGGATCCTTTGTCACATAAAAAGAAATTCATCACATTCAGTTAATTTTTAAGCAATCATTACTTCAAACCTATCTAAGCAACCATGAGTCCACAACATCCTTGAAAACAATTGATTTTTAAATGGTAATATCTATCATCATTAAAGTCTTGATAATTAGAATGTGTGTTTTCACTTTCACTTTTACATTATATAGTAATTTCTATCCCTTTGATCCAGGTGGATATTGGTGGCCACCCACCTTTCCAACTGGCTCAAAACAGTATTAGGGCAATTTTGGTATTGTACTATTTTTAGCAGTTTTTTGGGTCTTGAACTTCCGGGGTCGTTTTGAGGCCCTAAACGACCTTTTTTGGCAATTTGGGGGACCAAATGGTATCATTTGGCCCCCCAGTCGAAAGTTGTAAGTCTCGGATAGACCTTTCCAACAGGCTATCGAGCACCCCAAACGAAGATCATATGCAAAAGTTACGACCCCGAGAAGTTGATGTACTAACTTACCCAAACGGGGCCCACATGACTTTTGGCGCTTCATCTCCTAGGGTTAGGTTTTTGGATGTCTAGGGTTTTTGACATTCCTGTTTATTGTAAAAGGCCTTGAGAGCCTCATGGTAATGATCTTCTTGCGAAATGAGCGCAGCCGTCACATCTCTTCTCAGAGATAAACCGCCACCATTCTAGTAAGCTTGTTTTCCGCTGAATTTTACAGTTCTAGCTTATTTCCTTATTGAATAGAAAACCAGTTTTACTGTATCTCTATTATTTTGTGTTAAGCATCTGATAATAATCTGTATTCATTTCGTTCTGCTCATAAAATCCGGATCAGTGGTATCAGAGCGGTCTGCTCCTTGTCGTCTTAATGCATGTCCCCAACGAGGTCAGGGTATAAAGAATTGGGTCTCGAGCTTGTTTCTCTTGAAGACAAAAGCTCTCGCATGCCCAAGCGACCTCTCATGGCAGGAGAAAAGAAAGATGATGGGACAGGAGATCCTATCAAAATGTTGCTTGAGGAATCCCTCACGCAGCAGAGGAACGAGATGATGGATAATTTCGCGCAAATCCTTTGGCGACTACCAACAAGCGACGCATCTTCCTCGAGCGGAGGCACGACCCCCTTCAAGGTACAAATCAACTTCGATATCCCTATATTTGAAGGACAGATAGACGCAGATGTTGTAGATAAGTGGTTGAATCTACTAGAAGGGTATTTTTCTGTCCATAACTTTTCGAATAAAGAAAAGATTACTTTTGCGCTCCTCAAAGCCGTTCCCCATGTCAAAGATTGGTGGGAAACATTCTGCGAGTAAAAGGACACAGAAGAAGCCTTATTATTTTCAGTCACAGCCACCTGAGAATCCTTCAGGGATGCTATTAAGGAACAAAGCTACCCTGTTGGAAGTTATGACGACTTGTATACCAAATGGACCACACTGCGACAAGAAAGAGACCAAGCAGTGCTAGAGTTCACAAAGATATTCCATACCGTGCGCACCAAGCTGGGTATCAAAGATTCAGAGCAACATCTAGTGCTCAAGTATCGCAGTGGTTTGCATAGATACATCCAAACCGAAATAGAATTTCTAGACATCTCTTCCTTGGGCACGGCCTACCAATATGCCGTCAAAATTGAGCAGAAGATCAAGAAAAAGACGAGGCAATTTGGGCCTAGGAACCCTTCATAGCAAAAGACAGGAAAGGGCGGCCCCAACCCACAGAATAAAGGACAAAGCAAAGATGGACAGTATCAGGACAACCAGTCCAAGCCGCAAGCAAAGAAGGACACCGGAAAAACAAAGAAAGATACCGGGAAGTGGTGCGACTTCCATAAGAGCCCTTGGCATAACACTGTTGATTGTCGCTCCAAGCAGTCGCTGGTGGTCGAAGTGAAAGCATCTGAATCAGATGTGGATTCTGACTCTGAGTCCGAACCAAAAAGAGGAAGACGGATCATTGACGCGGAACCTAGTGCCACCATTGCCACCACCAAGCTCCATCCTAATGAACCAGACGAGCCAGAAGAAGGAGAACGCCTCTTCCATTCACAGATGTGGGTAAAAGGAACCCCGCTGCACTTCATCATTGATAGCGGTAGCTAGAAGAATCTCATCTCAGCAGAGGTCGTCAAGCGCCTGGCCCTACCGACAACGCCGCACCCACAACCCTACACCATTGGATGGCTCCGCAAGGGAAGCGATCTCCGCGTCAGCCAACAGTGCCAACTGCCATACGGCATCAAGCCCTTCAAGGATGAGGTACTGTGTGATGTTGCTCCTCTTGAAGTTTCAGATGTTCTTTTGGGCCAACCTTATTTATGGAAACGTCATGCTGTATATGAGTCTAGGCCTCGTAGTGTTATTATTTCTTTGAACAGGAAATTGTACCGGATACCCGAGGCAGTCCCTCCTAGTGCTATTTCCTTGATCTCTGCCAAGCAATGCAGGAAGGTCATCTCTCAGACCGGGAAATTTGTCTTCTTCCTGATTCGCTCTCAGAGTGAAAGAAAGATCGCAGCCACATCCCGGGCCTCCATGACCGATCTATCCACACAATAGAAGCAAGTGGATAAGGTGGTGGAAGGATACTTAGATATCTTCTCCTCTCCGACCGGGGTACCTCTGCACTGCCAGGTCAAGCATCCCATCGATCTAACCCCAGGCGCACCGCTACCCAATGGGCTAGTCTATCGCCACTCTCTGTTGGAAAATGAGGAGATCAAGAGGCAGATCCAAGAATTGCTCCACAAAGGGCACATCCGTCCCAGTTCATCACCTTGTGGGAGCCCAATCGGGCTGGTGCAGAAGAAAGATGGGACCTGGCGACTCTGCATTGATTACCGGGCCCTGAATAAAATCACAGTTCGCAACTGGTACCCAATTCTCCGAATCGACGACCTCCTTGATCAGCTCACGGGGCCCAAATACTTCAGTAAGATTGATCTAAAGTCTGGCTACCACCAGGTCCCAATAGAACAGACAGATGTATGGAAGTCTGCCCTCAAGTCAAAAAACGTCTTTTTGAAGGGCTGGTCATGCCTTTTGGTTTGACAAATTCTCCAACAAATTTTATGAGGATGATGGATGATATCCTACGAAATTTCACCAACAATTTTGTAGTGGTGTATCTAGATGACATCCTCATCTTCAGCAAGACTTGGGAGGAACACTTGCAGCATCTTTAGCAGGTTCTGCACACCCTACGGAAGCACAAACTATATGCAAACTTGGAAAAATGCTCCTTCGGTATGGACAGGGTCCATTACTTAGGCTACATCGTTGATCGATATGGTGTGCATGTGGATCCAGCTAAGATCCAGGTCATCCGTGACTGGCCAGCCCCAACCACACTCACTGAACTTCGCAGCTTCTTGGGCCTCGCCAATTTCTATCACCGTTTCATGCTGGGATTCTCTCATATCGCATGGGCCCTCAGCCAAGTGACCAGGGGTGGTGGTAAGGCAAAATTTGTGTGGGGCCTGTCCCAACAATAAGCATTCGATGACTTGAAGAATCGTTTGTGCTCATCGCCGGTACTCTCATTACCGAACCTACAACATCCCTTTGAGATCGAGACAGATGCTTCATATTATGCTGTGGGCATCGTTCTCACTCAACACAGCCACCCCGTGGCATATCATAGTGAGACACTCTCAGATGTTGTCCACAAGTACCCTACCTATGAAAAAGAAATGTACTCAATTGTACAAGCCTGCCGCCAGTGGAGACATTACATTCTTGGGAAGGAGACAGTCATCCACACTGATCACAAGCCACTACAGTTCATGCAGACCCAAGGAATGGTGCAGAATGACCGCCATCAGAAGTGGTCAACATATTTACGGCAGTTCCACCTCAACATCAAATATAAAACAGGGAGTACCAACCGAGTTGCTGACTGCCTCAGTCGACCTCCAGCCGTAGCACTTACCATGGTGCTAGACTCTTGTGGCCACGAGACCTCCGGATGGCCCCACCTCTACGAGACAAATCCTGACTTCTCCGCCACCTATCAAATTTTGGGCACCAAATCAGTGGTTGCTGATTTCCATCTTCAGGACGGGTTGTTGTGTTGTCTGGGCCATCTCTGCGTTCCATCAAGCGAACGTGCGAAGCTGATTTGGGAAGCTCAGTATAGTTGGGTGGCAAGACACTTTGGCGTCGAAAAGACAGTGGCAGTGTTGCAAAAACATTTCTACTGGCCGAAACTTCAACAGGATGTCGACAAGTATATCAGGTTTCGCATTGCTTGCGCTATTGCCAAACCGACCACTAAGAAACAGGGCCTATACACCCCTCTACCTACTCCTGACAGGCCGTGGGAATCCATCTCAATGGACTACATGTTAGGCCTCCCCTCCACCAAGAGGGGAAATGACTGTGTTTTCGTGGTTGTTGATCGCTTTTCCAAGATGGCGATTCTAGCCGCTTGCAAGAAGAAGATCACAGTAGAAGCCACTGCCAAGCTCTTCTTTGAACGAGTATGGGTACATTTTGGGATCCCACAGACCATTATCTCAGACCGTGAAAGTCGATTCCTCAGCTCATTCTGGTCAAGCCTCTGGTCACTGCTGGATACCAAGCTCACCAAATCCACTGCCTTCCACCCCCAGACCGATGGACAAACAGAGGTCATCAACTGGATGGTCGTACATATCCTGCGCATGTACAATTCAACACACCCCCGCACATGGGATGAGAGTCTCCCCTATGTCCAACATAGCTACAACCGAGCCTTGCATAGCTCAACTGGCCACAGCCCCTTTTAGGTGGGCTTGGGATTCCAACCATTGGGCCCCATGGGTGTTGCACTTCCCCTTGCAACCACCTTGGCCGACTCGTCTCCAGAAGCTAACAAAGCCGCCCAGTTCATTGAATGGATCCAGTATATACGCCAAAGTCTAATGGCAAGTACAAGCAGTGCCATGATCAACATCGGGTGCCACATAAGTTCTAGGTGGGCGACAAAGTTTGGTTGCATTTGCATAAAGAACGCCGTACAGGGCCCCATTGAAAGCTTCGCCCACTCTGTTATGGGCCGTACACCATCACCAAGGAAGTGGGTGACAATGCTTTTGAGCTCAACATTCCCCCCTTCCTTGGTCTGCATCCAGTCTTCAACGTGGCTCTCCTTCGGCCATATTTCCCACCACTGTTAGACACCTCAGAGATAGCAGAGAAGTTGACACCAACAGAGCTCAACCCTGACTGCCTACAACAAGCATCCAGTGATCATATTGCAGACACACAGATCAAGGGCACTCAACATCAAAGGATCCAGCTTTATCGAGTTGTCAAAGCAGGGCAGCTCCTGCACCAAGGCAAGTGGCTCACTCGAGGCCAAATTCAACAGAAATTTCCTCATCTGATGGGGGAACCCAATGCAATGGAGACCATTGCTTCCTAAGGAGGGAGGATTGATCTAGGTGGATATTGGTGGCCACCCACCTTTCCAACTGGTTCAAAACAGTTTTATGGCAATTTTGGTATTGTACTATTTTTAGCAATTTTTCGGGTCCTGAACTTCCGGGGCTGTTTTGAGGCCCTAAACGACCTTTTTTGGCAATTTGGGGGGCCAAATGTACCCATTTGGCCCTTGTCGAAAGTTGTAAGTCTTGGATAGACCTTTCCAACAGGCTACCGAGCACCCCAAACGGAGATCATATGCAAAAGTTACGACCACGAGAAGTTGATGTACTAACTTACCCAAATGGGGCCCACATGACTTTTGGCACTTCATCTCCTAGGGTTAGGTTTTTGGATGTCTAGGGTTTTTGACATTCCTGTTTATTGTAAAAGGCCTTAAGAGCCTCATGGTAACGATCTTCTTGTGAAATGAGCGCAGTCGTCACATCTCTTTTCAGAGATAAGCCGCCACCATTCCAGCAAGCTTGTTTTCCGCTGCATTTTATAGTTCTAGCTTATTTCCTTATTGAATAAAAAACCAGTTTTACTGTATCTATGTTATTTTGTGTTAAGCATCTGATAATAATCTGTATTCATTTCGTTCTGCTCATAAAATCCGGATCACCCTTGTACCTACATAATTTTTTTTATCCTGTGAAATCGAGGGACTTTACAAATGGTATCAGAGTTGTGTTACAGCACTTGGCCTGAATCGGCTTAACACTGACGTTGTTGTTAAAAGATTCTAACTAATGATACTTTTATTTTAATTGTTTTACACTTTAACTAATTCCACGTATTAGACAACAAACTGTGTTTTCCAGGAAGAAATGGCAGAGTTCGGGATGTTTGAAGAGACACCCCCAGGAGAACCAGGAGATACTAGAGGAAGCAGACTTTGGGTGCAGCGAAATGAAAGCAGAGATAATGTTGAGGAATTAAGGGCAGAGTTAAAAAAAGTTAGGGAAGAAAATGAACGAATAATGAAGGTTCAAGAGGAACTGAATACTATCTTATTAGCGAAGATACATAGTAATGAGAAGGAGCAACATAAAAACGCTAAGGAGGGTAAGACAACCACACCCCCTAAACCAAATGGGAAAAAGTTGGATTTTTCCAACCATAGGACTAAAACGTCCAGTGATGAATCATTAAAGCAGGAACATGAAGATTCCAACAAAACCAATAACGAACATAAAAGTAAAAGGAAGTATAGACCATATGAGGAAATTTCAGGGGAATTTAAAAATATCAAACCCCCCGTGTTTAATGGCGAAATTGAAAAAGGTGAAGAAGGTGAAGCCAGGTTATCAGGCATGAAGAAATATTTTCAGATATATAACTATTTTGATGAACTTAAAGCAAAAATGGCCATATACAACCTAAGTGGAAAGGCTGATATATGGTGGCAGGATGTTAAGAAATTTAAAGGCATAAAGGAGTGGGGAGTGAATTGGAAAACTTTTAAAAATTTATTTAAAGAGAAATATCTTTCAGAACAGTTTTATGAAGAAAAGGAAAAGGAATTCTACGAGTTGAAATTAGGAGCCATAAATAGGAAAGAGTTCAGTAGTAAATTTTTTAGTCTACTCTGTTATGTGCCTTATATAGCTGATGAAAAGCCAAAAATATAGCGCTTCCTCAGTTGTTTTCCTACCCCATTCAAGGAATGAATTGAATTTGATAACCCAAAGACATTAGAAGAAACCATGAGGAAGGCAAACTACTATTATGAGCAGAGCAAAAACAGAAGAGAAAGGTATGCCAAGCTAGAATGTAAAGAAAAGGGACAATGTTCAGAGAAACAATAATCATAAATTGCAACGAAATACTGGAAGCAATTGCAGGGGATACCAGGCTAACAACCACAGAAATTACAAACCCCAACCCCCTGCTGTAAGAGAAAGATATCCCTTCAATAAGCATGCTGCTCAAAAGGAACCATTAAAGTGTTGGGAATGTGGTGAACCACATTATTTTAAGGACTACCCTAAAAGAAACAAAATTTTTAATAAATTTCACTATCTGCAAGAAGCCATCACAGTTGGACATATGGCGAGGAGCATGCCTAGAATCAACGCTGCACTATAAAATCAACAAGCGGATCACCAAACATCAATGGTTGAAATTCCAGGTATGTTAAAGAATCATCCTATCTCTATCTTGATTGATCCGGGTGCAAGTTTAAGTTATGTAGCACCCAGAATTGTAGAACTATGTAATCTAGTACTTGAAAATTTTGAAAAATCATGGTTGGTATAGTTAGCCACAAGTACTAAACACAAGGTCACTGGTCAGGTTAAAAATTGTGATTTTTTATGAATGAGTTAAATACAAGTGCAAATTTGAATATTCTTCCTTTAGGTTCTTATGGTTTGTTGATTGGAATGGACTTGTTAGAGGAGCAGCAAGTTATATTAAATTGTCTTGATAAAACTTTCACTTGCACGGATAAAGTAGGAAATATAGGTAAAGTGACAAGAATTCCTAGAAAAACCACTCTTAGACAAATAACAACTTTACAATTGAAAAGGTCTGTGAGGAAGGGATGTAAGTTTTTTGTTGTTTACATAATGTATAGCAGGGAAACAAAAAGTAAACTAAATTTGGATGATTTACCAATTTTACAAGGCTATAAAGATATATTTCCTGAAGAAATTCAGGAACTGCCTCCAAAAAGGGATATAAACTTTACAATTGATCTAATACCAGAAGTAGTACTGACATATAAGGCTCCATACAGAATAAATGTAATTGAACTCACAGAGTTAAAAACTCAGTTACAAAAACTTTTAGATAAGAAATATGTTCGGCCCAGTGTTTCCCCTTGGGGAGCACCGGTTTTTTTTGTAAAGAAAAAAGATGGAACCTTAAGGTTATGTATAGACTACAGGAAATTGAATAAAATGAATATAAAGAACCGATACCCCTTGCCTCGGATTGACGATCTATTCGATCAAATCCAAGGGGCGACTGTCTTCTCAAAAATAGATTTAAGACCCGGTTACCATCAGGTACGAATAAAAGACAAAGACATTTTCAAAACAGATTTCCGAACTCGTTATGGTCATTATGAGTTCGTTGTAATCCTATTTTGCTTAACAAATGCACCTACAGCCTTCATGAGTTTAATGAATAATATTTTTAACGACTATTTGGATAAATTTGTCGTTGTCTTCATTGATGACATACTGATTTATTCGAAGAACGAACATGAGCACGAAGAACATGTAAGAACAGTACTAAAAATTTTAAGAGAACAAAAACTGGTTGCCAATTTCAGCAAGTGTGACTTTCATAAGGACAAAATTCATTATCTCGGACACGTAGTGTCTAAGGATGAAATATCGGTCGACCCCGATAAAATTTAGGCTATCATGGAATGGCCAATCCCAAAAAATGTAACCGATATAAGATCTTTTATGGGGATGATGGGCTACTATCGGAGATTCATAGAATGAGTTTCGAAAATAGCTTACCCCATAACCTCGCTACAAAAGAAAGGAAAAATATTTGATTGGAACGAAAAATGTATGGAAAGTTTTAAAAAACTAAAAAATATTCTAACTACTGCTCCTATATTAAAAATTTCTGACCCGTTAAAAGATTTCGTCGTATGCACTGATGCATGTAACGAAGGATTAGGCAGAGTTTTAACTCAAGAAAACCATGTTATAGCCTATGAATCTCGAAAATTAAAGGATCATGAGAAAAACTATGCTACTCATGATTTGGAACTTGCTGCCATTATTCATGCCTTAAAAATGTGGCAACATTACTTAATCAGAAGAAGATTTTTACTCGTGTTAGATAACGTAAGATTAAAATGCTTATTTGCTCAACATAATTTAAACGCTAGACAAGCCAGGTGGCTATCCTTTTTAAGTGGATACAACTTTGAAATAAAACATATAAAGGGTAAAGAAAACAAAGTTGCAGATACTTTAAGCCATCATGCAAACTTGTTGTATGCAAGCAGTAATTATGAATCTAATCTAGAAAAACAGATTTTAAATGTGGAAAATGTTGATAAAGAATACCAAATTTTAAAGAAGAAAATTGTTGAAAATGAAAGTAATCAGTTAAAGACTGATTTCCATATTAACTAAAGAGGTTTGTTGTTGTTTTAAAGCAGACTTTACATACCCAATTTTGCAGAAATTAAGTTACTATATTAAATGAATTACATAAACAACCCTATTCAGGGAACCCAGTGTATCAAAAGATGACTACCATGGCTAAGAAGGATTTTTATTGGCCAAACATGAAAAGGGAAATAGCAGAATACTTAGCACGCTGCTTAGAATGGCAACAAGTTAAGGCTGAACATCAACATCCAACCGGATTATTGCATCTGTTTCCCGTTCTGAAATGGAAATGGGAAACGATCAGCATGGATTTTATAACCGGCTTACCAAAAAAATTTAGACAGCACGATTTGATCATGGTTGTAGTAGACAAATTAAGCAAAACTGCTCACTTTATCCTTGTGAAGTCTACATATAAAGCTGTTAACATTGTAGATATTTTCATGAAGGATATATTCAGGCTGCATGACATTTCAAAGGCAATAGTCTCGGATAGAGACGCAAAATTTACAAGTAATTTATGGAAGGCTTTGTTTAAAGGATTGGGAACCCATTTAAATTTCAGCATTGCATACCATCCACAAACAGATGGGCAGAATGAATGGGTAAACCAAACTTTGGAAGACATGCTGAGAATGTATGTCATGAAAAAACCTAGTAAATGGGAAGATTATTTACATTTAGTCACATTTGCTTACAATAATAACTTCCAAGTTTCTGCAGGTATGAGTCCATTTGAAGTTTTATATGGACGTAGGTGCAACACTCCAATAACTTGGAGCATCCCAATAGATAGGTTAACACTAGGACCTGAACTTTTAAAGGAAATGGAACTAACCGTGCAACAATGACAATAGAATTTAAAGGCTTCCCAAGACAGGAAGAAAAGTTACACTGATCTAAAACGAACTCCTAGAGAGTTCCAGGTGGGTGATCACGTATATATAAAGGTAAATCCTAAGAAAAGCTCCTTAAGACTGGGAAATTATTCAAAATTGGCACACAGGTATTGTGGATCATTCGCAATTTTGGCAAGAATAGGTCCAGTTGCATGTCAATTAGCATTACCACCTAACATTAAGGTACATAATGTGTTTCATGTTTCTATACTGAAAAGATATGTTCATGATGTCTCACACGTAATTGATTGGAATGTAATCTAGGTGGAACCGGTACACATTCTCAATAGGAGAGAAATCATTCTCCGGAACCGTATCATTGGACAAGTCAAGGTGCAATGGGAGCACCATAGTCTAGAAGAAGCTACTTGGGAACTAGAGAGTGATATGCGGGAGGCATATCCAAACTGGATCCAAGAAGGTCTTATGGAAGAATAAAAGCAATTTTGTAACACCGAGGACGATGTTACCTTCTAAGTGGAGGTGTATGTAATGCCCCCGAAAATAATAAATGTTTTATTATTTCTGCAAAAGGACAATTTAAAAACAATTATTATTATTTTATTATTTTTGACTGAAAAGTAAAAAATAAAACAAAATTGTATTTTAGGATATTATCTTTATTATTTAATATAATAAAATAGGAGACAAGAATGGATCTAGTTGTTGAAGAGTGTCTGTTGAACTACTTGAGGAAAATTACAAGTGGCAAATGTTGTTAAAGATGCAGGAGGCATCATCCCTAAAAATCAGGTGACCACTCCTAGTTGAGTGTTAAAGAGCAGGAGGCTCATAAATGAACAAGTCCTAGGCAAATACTACAAATAGTAAGTCCATGAGTAGCAGGAGGCTAGCATTGGACAAGGATTGATAATTTGCATTGCCAAAGATGGAGCAATGAGGAATTTTGCTCTCGTAGTTCAGCAAACGAGCTCGGGGGTTCTAGAGCTTGACTACTCTGAGAATTGGTTGGGTGGAATAGCGAAGCCATTCTTCTTTTTCATTATTCGGTGTCAGGTTTTTATTCAATTTCTTAGGGAATTTTAAGTTATTAAATCATTACTGAAATAATTCTTTACTATTCTTCTGAATCATCCCGTTTATTCCATTTTTTCTTCATTTTTGTTATGTTCCTTTTATGTAGTTATGGTAAACTGCTTCGTTAATTTTAATTTTAATTATGTAAAGAATCTAGAGTAGTATAACATAAACCGGTCATTCCTTTATAGCAATCAATTAAACCTAATTATGATTGTATATGGATGCTAGTTGATTTTTTTTAAAAGTTTATTTTCACATGTTTATCAATTATCACATATTGGGAATTAAATTAAATTATTTGGGGATAAATATTAACATAAGATTTGATAAAAGAAAAAACCTAATTAAAGAACAGTTAAAACCCTGTAGTAAATTCTATAATTACCAGGACCACATGAATTTGGCTATGTATCTATTAAATAATAGTTTTGCAATTAAATACAACTGAAAATCATTTTAATAATTTTTAAACCTATCGTAGGTAATCACCAATAAAGCTTCCAAATCCCTTTAGGGTTTCCAAAAATAAAATATATATCAGAAACTAACACTGTTAAATGGATTTAGAATACTTCCACGATGCTCCCTGTAGGTGCGCAGACTTAGGATTAAGGACCCTTTTTTTTACATTCACCAGAAACTTAATATTTGACAGTCTTCCTAACAACTAGCATACGCATCCACTTAAAGCAAACATTTAAGTAGAAGCATCTGGTAGAATCTTCTAACCATTACTTTTTACAAAAAATAAAAATAGCAATGCTCGATTTTAGAGTGAAAAATATAATACAATCCCTTAAAAAAAAAAAGTTACAGTCCTCTTTTAATCTAGCATGCAACATTTTTTATTCAAAGCATTTGCATAAAAACTACATCCAACATCGAATTCTTCACTTAAAACAGGCCGTCAATATATATTTTTTAATTCAAAAGATGAATCTCATAAAAACCCTAGAACATAGTACAACATAGAAACTCCCTTAATAAAAATCCAAATCTTATACAAATGTTGGAGAAGGATTGTATTGTATCCATAAACCAGGTTCGAAGAAACTTCAAAGATTTTCATAAACAAGATCTTCAAATTAAATCTCTTGTACACCGTGTATTACCATTGGGAGAAACCCCAATATTTTTTCCTTTAGGCGTTAAAAGCCTTTTGCAACTGTAAATGAATTTTCTTGGAAGGATTAAATTCGCTTCACTCTTAAACCAATTATGAAACTTCACCACTCAGAATAGTAGGGTTTATCTTTTCTTTTAAAAGAAGATAAAAATAAAAAGGGAAACCTTTTCACTAAACAAACAGTTAACACATTTCAACAGCCTAGCAGACAAGGGCAAGAATCGAGAGTAAGACCTGAGACTTACTCTGGTTCAGACGAGCTACCTAAATGTCCTTTGAACTCTCATTATCATGATAGACTTTTTGAAGAAGCCAAAGAACCTCCTATCAGTAGTTTCACACTCCAGTTATTTATGTGAAACATATCGTGTTGAATTTACAAAATTTCAAAAACATTTAGCAACTTAAACCTACCTCCTTAGTTTGATTCATAGGTAAACAACGAAACACCTGGAGCTCCACTATATGATTCAACGCAGGCAGAAGTATCGTCGAAGACTTCTTATCTTCTTTCAAGGTCAAGGTTTAACGGATTTTTTGAACCAGGTTGCCATGTGGTCATGGAAGCCACAGGAGAGCTCAGCTCCTCTACACTTCTGCAGCGTTCTGACAGTATTACAACCCTAATGAGGGTTTAGGCATCTTTTACCTCGTGTAATGTGTCTCACGTGATATCCTTTAAGAGCTAGTTGTTTTCCACCTCCACTAAATGTTCTTACCCATCGTTAGGTTTTTTGTATAGTTTGGAACTCCACTTTCTTTTAGTTTTTAAAACGCCATATTTTGGAACATTAGCATAGTCTTAGGATGAGATTTCATATGTAATACCTTGAGTTAAAAAAACTTGGAGCCTAGGTCTGTTCCCCAAAGTGGAGTTAGGTACATTTTTTTTTACCTTCAAGCAGTAGGGAAACTTTGGCCTTTTGAGTAAAAATTTCATGTTAGAGGTACCAACTTGTATCTTGCGCAAAGTGGACCATTATGCTTTAGCTTGAGAAGCTAAGTAAGCCTCGGGCTTGCTCAAGGGATCCTTTGTCACATAAAAGGACATTCATCACATTCAATTAATTTTTAAGCAATCATTACTTCAAACCTGTCTAAGCAACCATGAGTCCACAACATGCTTTAAAAAAATGATTTTTCAATGGTAATATCTATCATCATGTAATGTCCCCAGCTTGACCCTATTGCATTAGTATTGTAAATGATGTAAATATTGTTATTTAGTCATGGTGAGGAGCTCAAGGCCAAGGCCCCGCCATTGATTTAATGTTCTATGTATCGGCAATTAGAATAGATGCCTATGGTTCTTGTGCGAGATGGGCACAATGTAAATAAGACACCATGTAAATATGCAATTTTAATGAAAACACCCACAACTAGCTATGCAATGCAACAAAGAGATGGGGCATGATCTTTACAAGGAATAGGGAGGGAAAATAACCAAACCCTTGAGCCATGGTGTTAAGCCATTTCATTGGGGAAATCCATGAACTCTCAACTACCCATTTGGCCTCATGCACCCAATCATTTAATTCTTCCAATAATTGGTTGAGATAATTAATGCCTTGGGATGGGAGAGGCATGGCTGACAATTTTCGGGTATGGGCAAGACAACAACCTGGGAAATTGAGTTTTGGTTGGCTGGGAAAGAAAACCCCCACGAAATTGGCCCAAAGCCATTCTTCAACCATGGCATTCTTTCTCTCACGCAGTATGAGCCTGTTGGGGTTTTATCCTTCACGTTTTTCACCATTCCGACATTATTCCCTGCCTGCAAACTCGTTTTTGGTTAGCTCATTGGATGGGAGAAGAGAGCCACGATTTTTGGGGTTAGAGAGGCCGTTTCTGCCCACGAAATTCCCATGAGCATTCTTAGGAAAACGATTCTACCCTCCTGGGGTTGATTTCCCATTTTCTCCTTTTCGTTTTGGTTGCCCACGTTTTCCTGGAACTGTTAGGAACCCATTGTTGGGAACTTCACTATAGAAGCATTTTTATCACGCCCAGCACTTATATTTTTGCTGTTATATGCATCCATCTCCTAACAGCCTCAGAAACCCAACTGATGGTTGGTATGGCTGATTTTGGGGTATCTATGGCCATGTGAGACCCTGTTGTTCCCTATTTCCTTGTGGAGATCATGCCCAGCTCGGGGGTGGCAGTGGTGCTGAGAAATTGAAGAGCACACTGGCCTATGGTTGGGAGGAACGTTGCAGAAGCGTAGCTGGTTGCTCAGGGATTACTTGGTTTGAGATAAGTATTCTCACTTGATAATTTGATATTGTTTAGATTGATGAATGGCATGAAAATACTGAATGTCTAATGGGATGTGAAATTGTTTATTTCCGTTGTGTTTCTCTCCTAATTATACATCCCATATCTCTTTTTAAATCATGTGAGTGCTTGGTTATAAGTTTATGGGGCTAGATGCCCGTTTTTAGCCTCACGATCCTCTCCATTGCACTGGTGTGACGGGTGGGGACATGACACATCATTAAAGTCCTGATAATTACAATGTGTGTTTTCACTTTCACTTTTACATTATATAGTAATTTCTATCCCTTGTACCTACATAAAAAAAAAAAATTAATCCTGTGAAATCGAGGGACTTTACATATGGTATCAGAGTTGTGTTACAGCACTTGGCCTGAATCGGCTCAACACTGACGTTGTTGTTAAAAGATTCTAACTAATGATACTTTTATTGTAATTGTTTTACACTTTTACTAATTCCTGGTATTAGACAACAAACTGTGTTGTCCAGGAAGAAATGGCAGAGTTCAGGATGCCTGAAGAGACACCCCCACGATAACCAGGAGATACTGGAGGAAGCTGACTTTGGGTGCAACTGAATGAAAGCAGAGATATTGTTGAGGAATTAAGGGCAGAGTTAAAAAAAGTTAGGGAAGAAAATGAACGGATAGTGAAGGCTCAAGAGGGACTGAAATACTATCTTATTAGCCAATATACATTGTAATGAGAAGGATAAGCATAAAAACCCTAAGGAGGGAAAGATAGCCACACCCCCTAAACCAAAAGGGAGAAAGTTGGATTTTTCCAGCCATAGGACTGAAACGTCGAGTGATGAATCATTAAAGCAGGAACATGAAGTTTCCAGTGAAACCAATGACTAGCATAAAAGTAAAAGGAAGTATAGACCATATGAGGAAATTTCAGGGGAATTTAGAAAAATCAAACCCCCCATGTTTAATGGAGAAATTGAAAAAGGTGAAGAAGTTGAAGCCCGGTTATGAGGCATGAAGAAATATTTTCATATATACAACTATTCTGATGAACTTAAAGCAAAAATGGCCATATACAACCTAAGTAGAAAGGCTGATATATGGTGGTAGGACGTTAAGAAAGTTAAAGGCATAAAGGAGCACAGAGTGAATTGGAAAACTTTTAAAAAGTTATTTAAAGAGAAATATCTTTCAGAATAGTTTTATGAAGAAAAGGAAAAGGAGTTCTACGAGTTGAAATTAGGAGCCATGAATATGAAAGAGCTCAGTAGTAAATTTCTGAGTCTACTCTGTTATGTGCCTTATATAGTTGATGAAAAGCCAAAAATAATGTGCTTCCTTGGCTGTTTTCCTACCCTGTCCAAGGAATGAATTGAATTTGATAACCCAAAGACTTTAGAAGAAACCATGAGGAAGGTGAACTACTGTTACGAACACAACAAAAACATAAGAGAAAGTATGCCAAGATGGAATGTAAATAAAAGGGACAACTTTTAGAGAAACAATAATCATAAATTTCAACGAAATATTGGAAGCAATTATAGGGGATATCAGGGTAACAACCACAGAAATTACAATCCCGAACCCTCTGTTGTTATAGAAAGAGAGCCCTTCAATAAGCATGCTTCTCAAAAGGAACCATTAAAGTGTTGGGAATGTGGTGAACCACATTATTTTAAGGAATTCCCTAAAAGAAACAAAAATTTTAATAAATTTCACTCTCTGCAAGAAGCCATCATAGTTGGAGATATGGCGAGGAGCATGCCTAGAATCAACGCTGCACTATAAAATCGGTAGGAGGATCACCAAACATCAATGCTTGAAATTCTAGGTATGTTAAAGAATCATCCTCTCTCTATATTGATTGATCCAGGTGCAAGTTTAAGTTATGTAGCACCCAGAATTGTAGAACTATGTAATCTAGTACCTTAAAATTTTGAAAAATCATGGTTGGTACAGTTAGCTATAGGTACTAAACGCAAGGTCACTAGTCAGGTTAAAAATTGTGAATTTTTTATGAATGAGTTAAATACAAGTGCAAATTTGAATATTTTGCCTTTAGGTTCTCATGATTTGTTGATTGGAATGGATTGACTATAAAGAACCGATACCCCTTGCCTCAGATTGACGATCTATTCGATCAACTCCAAGGGGCGACTGTCTTCTCAAAAATAGATTTAAGATCCAGTTACCATCAGGTACAGATCAAGGACGAAGAAATTTTCAAAATAGCTTTCCGAACTCATTATGGTTATTATGAGTTCGTTGTAATGCCATTTGGCTTAACAAACGTACCTGCAACCTTCAAGAATTTAATGAATAATATTTTTAACGACTATTTGGATAAATTTGTCGTTGTCTTCATTGACGACATACTGATTTATTAGAAGAACGAACAAGAGCACGAAGAACATTTAAGAACAATGCTGAAAATTCTAAGAGAACAAAAACTCGTTGCCAAGTTGAGCAAGTGTGACTTTTATAAGGACATAATTCATTATCTCGTACATGTAGTGTCTAAGGATGAAATCTCGGTCGACCCCGATAAAATTAAGGCTATCATGGAATGGCCAATCCCTAAAAATGTAACCGATATAAGATCTTTTATGGGGATGATGGGCTACTATCAGAGATTCATAGAAGGAATTTCAAAAATAGATTACCCCATAACCTCGCTACAAAAGAAAGGAAAAATAATTGATTGGAACGAAAAATGTATGGAAAGTTTTAAGAAACTAAAACATCTTTTAACTACTGCTCCTATATTAAAAATTTCCAACCCATTAAAAGATTTCGTCGTATGCAATGATGCATGTAACGAAGAATTAGGTGGAGTTTTAACTCAAGAAAACCATGTTATAGCCTATGAATCTCGAAAATTAAAGGATCATGAGAAAAAATATGCTACTCATGATTTGGAACTTGCTGTCATTATTCATGCCTTTTATGTGGCGACATTACTTAATCAGAAGAAGATTTTTACTCATGTCACATAACGTAAGCTTAAAATACTTATTTGATCAACATAATTTAAACGCTAGACAAGCCAGGTGGCTGTCCCTTTTAAGTAAATACGAATTTGAAATAAAACATATAAAGGGTAAAGAAAACAAAGTTGCAAATGCTTTAAGCTTTCATACAAACTTGTTGTATGCAAGAAGTAATTATTAATCTAATCTGGAAAAACAGATTTTAAATTTGTGGAAAATTTTGATAAAGAATACCAAATTTTAAAGAAGAAAATTGCTTAAAATGAAAGTAATCAGTAAAGACTAATTTCCATATTAACGAAAGAGGTTTGTTGTTGTTTAAAAGCAGACTTTACATACCCAATTCTGCATAAATTAAGTTAACTATTTGAAATGAATTACATAAACAATCCTATTCAGGGAACCCAGGGTATCAAAAGATGATTACCATTGCTAAGGAGGATTTTTATTGGCCAAACATGAAAAGGGAAATAGCAGAATACTTAGCACGCTACTTAGAATGCCAACAAGTCAAGGCTGAACATCAACATCCAGCTATATTATTGCAGCTATTGCCCATTCTGAAATGGAAATGGGAAACGATCAACATGGATTTTATAACCGGTTTACCAAAAAAATTTAGACAGCAAGATTCGATCATGGTTGTAGTAGAAAATTTAAGCAAAGCTGCTCACTTTATCCCTATAAAGTCAACATTTAAAGCTGTTCACATTGCAAATATTTTCATGAAGGAGATATTCAGGCTGCACGACATTCCAAAGGTAATAGTCTCGGATAGAGACGCAAAATTTACAAGTAATTTCTGGAAGGCTTTGCTTAAAGGATTGGGAACCCAGTTTAATTTCAGCACTGCATTCTATCGACAAACAGATGGGAAGACTGAACAGGTAAACCAAACTTTGGAAGACATGTTGAGAATGTATGTCATGAATAAACGTGGTAAATGGGAAGATTATTTACATTTAGTTGAATTTGCTTACAATAATAACTTCCAGGTTTATGCAGGTATGAGTACATTTGAATTTTTATATGGACGTAGGTGCAACACTCAAATAACTTGGAGCAGCCCAATAGATAGGTTAATGCTAGGACCTGAACTTTTAAAGGAAATGGAACTAACCGTGCAACAGGTACAACAGAATTTAAAGGCTGCCCAACACAGGCAAAAAAGTTACGTTGATCTAAAACGAACTCCTAGAGAGTTCCAAGTGGGTGATCACGTATATATAAAGGTAAAGCTTATGAAAATATCCTTAAGACTGGGAAATTATTCAACATTGGCACCCAAGTATTGCGGGCCATTCGAAATTTTGGCAAGAATAGGTCCAGTTGCATATTAATTAGCATTACCACCTAACATTAAGGTACATAATGTGTTTCATGTTTCTATGCTGAAAATATATGTTCATGATGTCTCACACGTAGTTGATTGGAATGTAATCCAGGTTGAACTGTAAGGAGAGTTCCAGGTGGGACTGGTACACATTCTCGATAGGAGAGAAATCATTCTCCAGAACTGTATCATCATACAAGTCAAGGTGCAATGGGAGCACCTTAGTCGGGAAGAAGCTACTTGGGAACTAGAGAGTGATATGCGATAGGCATGTCCAAACTGGTTCCAAGAAGGTCTTATGGAAGAATAAAAGCAATGTTGTAACACCGAGGATGGTGTAACCTTATAAGGAGAGGTCTATGTAACACCCCTGAAAATAATAAATGTTTTATATTTTATGCAAAAAAAAAATTAAAAACAATTATTATTATTTTATTATTTTTGACTAAAAAGTCAAAAATAAAACAATTGTATTTGAGGATATTATCTTTATTATTTAATATAATAAAACAGGAGACAAGAATGGATCTAGTTGTTGAAGAGTGTTTGCTGAACTACTTGAGGAAAAAGACAAGTGGCAAATGTTTTTAAAGATGCAGGAGGCATCATCCCTAAAAATCAGGTCACCACTCCTAGTTGAGTGTTAAAGAGAAGGAGGCTCATAAATGACCAAGTCCTAGGCAAATACTACAAATAGTAAGTCCATGAGCAGCAAGAGGCTAACATTGGACAAGGATTGATAATTTGCATTGCCAAAGATGGAGTAGTGAGGAATTTTGCTCTTGTAGTTCAGCAGACGAGCTCGGGGGTTCTGGAGCTTGACTGCTCCGAGGATTGGTTGGGTGGAACAGCGAAGCCATTCTTGTTTTTCCATCTTCGGTGTCATGTTTTTATTCAATTTTGTAGGGAATTTTAAGTTATTAAATCGTTACTGAAATAATTCTTTACTATTATTCTGAATCATCCCGTTTATCCTATTTTTTCTTCATTTCTGTTATGTTCCTTTTATGTAGTTATGGTAAACTGCTTCGTTAATTTTAATTTGACTTCTGTAAAGAATCTAGAGTAGTATAACATAAACCAGTCATTCCTTTATAGAAATAAAGCAAACCTAATTATCATTGTATCTAGATGATAGTTGATTTTTATTAAAAGTTTATTTTAACATGTTTATCAATTATCACATATTGGGAATTAAATTAAATCATTTGGGGATAAATCTTAACATAAAATTCGATAGAAGAAAAGCCCTAATTAAAGAACAGTTAAAACCCTGTAGTAAATTCTATAATTACCAGGACCACATGAATTTGGCTATGTATCTATTAAATAATAGTTTTGCAATTAAATACAATTGAAAATCATTTTAATAATTTTTAAACCTATTGTGGGTAATCACCAATAGAGCTTCCAAATCCCTTTAGGGTTTCCAAAAGTAAAAGATATATCAGAAACCAACACTGTTAATAGGATATAGGATTTAGAATACTTCCATGATGGTCCCTGTAGGTGCGCAGACTTAGGATTAAGGACCTTTTTTTTTTACATTCACCAGAAACTTAATATTTGACAGTCTTCCTAACAACTAGCATACGCATCCACTTAAAGCAGACATTTAGGTAGAAGCATCTTGTAGAATCTTCTAACCCTTACTTTTTACAGAAAATAAAAATAGCAATGCTCGGTTTTAGAGTGAAAAATATAATACAATCCCTTTAAATAAAAAAAAAGTTACAGTCCTCTTTTAATCTAGCATGCAACATGTTTTATTCAAAGCATTCACATAACAAATACATTGAGCATCGAATTCTTCACTTAAAACAGGTCGTCAATATATTTTTTTAATTCAGAAGATGAATGTCATAAAATCCCTAGAACGCAGTACAACATAGAAACTCCCTTAATAAAAATCCAAATCTTATACAAATGTTGGAGAAGGATCGTATTGTATCCATAAACCAGGTTTGAATCAACTTCAAATATGTTCATAAATAAGATCTTCAAATTAAATCTCTTGTACACCATGTATTACCATTGGGCAAAACCCCAATATTTTTTCCTTTAGGCATTAAAATCATTTTGCAACTGTAAATGAATTTTCTTGGAAGCATTAAATTCGCTTCACTCTTAAACCAATTATGAAACTTCACCACTCAGAATTGTAGGGTTTATCTTTTCTTTCAAAAGAAAATAAAAATAAAAAGGGAAACCTTTTCACTAAACAAACAACTAACATATTTTAATGGCCCAGCAAACAAGGGCAAGATCCGAGAGTAAGACGCGAGACTTACTCTGGTTTAGACGAGCTACCTGAATATCATTTGAACCCTCCTTATCACGATAGACTTTTTGAAGAAGCCAAAGAACCTCCTGTCAGTAGTTTCACACTCTAGTTATTTATGTGAAACATATCATGTTGAATTTACAAAGTTTTAAGAACGTTAAGCAACTCAACCCTACCTCTATAGTTTGGTTCATAGGAAAACATTGAAACACCTGGAGCTCCACTTTATTATTCAACGTAGGAAGAAGCATCATCGAAGAATTCTTATCTTCTTTCGAGGTCAAGGTTTAACGCAGTTTTTGGACCAAGCTGCCATGTAGTCATGGCAGCCACAGGAGAGCTCGGCTCCTCTACACTTCTGCAGTGTTCCAACAATATTACAACCCCAGTGAGGGTTAATGCATATTTTACCTTGTGTAATGTGTCTCACGTGCTAGCCTTTAAGAGACAGTTGTTTTCCACCTCCACTAAATTTTCTTACCTATCGTTAGGCTTTTTGTATAGTTTGAACCTCCACTTTCTTTTAGTTTTTAAAACGCCATATTTTGCAACATTAACATAGTCTTAGCATGAGATTTAATATGTAATACCTTGGATAAAAATACTTGGAGCCTATGTCTCATTCCCCAAAGTGGAGCACGGTACATTTTTTTTACCTTCAAGCAGTAGGGGAAACTTTGGCCTTTTGAGTAAAAATTTCATGCTAGAGGTACCAACGTGTATCCTACAAGTGGACCATAATGCTTTAGCTGGATAATATAAGTAAGCCTCGAGCTTTCTCAAGGGATCCTTTGTCACATAAAAAGACATTCATCACATTCAGTTAATTTTTAAGCAATCATTACTTCAAACCTGTCTAAGCAAACATGAGTCCACAACATCCTTAAAAACAAATTATTTTTCAATGGTAATATCTATCATCATTAAAGTCATGATAACTAGAATGTGTGTTTTCACTTTCACTTTTACATTATATAGTAATTTCTATCCCTTGTACCTACAGATATATTTTATTTATTTATTGTGAAATCAAGGAACTTTACACCGAATTTGGGTGCAACGGATCATGGCCCTCTCCTTGTCCACTTTATTTTCCATTCTTGTGCATGGATCCCCCTCCTCGACCTTCTCCTCCTCTCAGGGAGTTATTGAAGGTGACCCCTTTTCACCCTTCTTGTTCATTCTCATGGTTGAAGGCCTGGGAAGATCCCTGAAAGCTACATTCAACAACAATATCTTCTGTGGTCCATTCCTATATAATGATGATAACAAATCCTCCCACCTCCTGTTTGTTGAAGATACCATGCCTCAAGATGAAACAACCATGCGAGAAGTAAGATGCCTCAAATACTCTGCTTACAACCTTCCTAGATTCCTCAAGTCTTGTCCTAAACATTGACAAATCAATTTTTTTTTTTCAATACCCCAATTAGCTTCCAACTTCAAATTTCTAGGCTCTTGTCTTTTTTAACGGGCTTTCTTTCCTCCATATACACGGGATCTTCTCTCATACCCTTTGCCACCAGACATAGAGCTTGGAACAATATTGTTTCCATAATGGAACAATGTCTCTCCAATTGGTATTTTCATTCTCTTAACATTTTTGGTCAACTCATCCTCCTCAATTTTGTGTTAAGCGGTATGTGTTCCAACATCTCCTCCATCTTCTCTTCTCCAAAGATATTTTTGAATGAAAGTAGATACTTGCAGAGGACTTTCCTTTGGGGAGGAACCCAAGAAAGGAAGAGGAAGTGGTCCCTAGTTTCCTAGGAAAAACTCAACAAACCCAAAATCCTTGGGGGTCTAGGATTGAGGGATCTTGAAATTGAAAATAGAGTCATGTCGGCTAAGTTGTGGTGGATATGGCTCACCACCCTAAAGGCTTTATGGGAAAGAATTTGGAAAAACAAATATGCAAGGGACATTGATCAACAAAACATTGTGTTCCTACATGAAATCAACTCAGGGTCAATCATATGGAATGTGGCCCAGAAGAACTGCGACCTCATCAAAAAACATGCATTCTAGGAAATTCACAATGGACAATATTCAATGTTCTAGGACAGTTGATGGGAAAAACGAGTTAAACTCGAATCCTTGCATTATACTCAGCCTCTTCGTCAAGCAACACTTGCCTCAAATAGATTCCTTGTATCCCATTTCTAGAAATCACAAGTGAATAATTCTCAATGGAGGGAGTGGCACAAAAAATCTACATAGCCTCCCACCCTTCCCAGTGATAGCTGGGATTTATTTTGGGGAGAGATTCAATCTATAAATATAATGTCCCATGAGGGAGAGGACATTATTCATTGGGGCCATAAAAGCAAAGGGATGTTCATCCGAAAAGAGGCCTATTTGATACTGGTGAATCACCAATGGGAGCAACAAGAGAATATTTGGAATCAAATATAGAAGCAAAATCTTTGGCCTAAGGTCTCCACTTTCGTCTAGCTAGTTCCTTGGAGCAAAATTTTGACTTGGGAATGAATCATCGAAAGAGCCTTTGAAGACCCATCTATATGCTAGTTGTGTATATTTGTTTAAGAGGATGTTGAACACCTTCTCAATCATTGTGCCTTCAGTCAACATTTATGGGACAAAGGATCTAGTAATTTTCAATAATTAGATTGAAATCGTGTCAGCATCAGGGAAAACGTGGCCAATCGGTGCAAGCAGAATCCAACAACAACAACATCAACAAAACTTGGAAACTCTTTCTAGGGTTTCTTCTATGGGAGATATGGAAAGAAAGAAACCGATGAATCTCCAAAGATTTGAGCCTTTCATCTGACCATATCTGGAAAAGAATTCTATCAGACATTCATGAGACTATTGTTGCATCCCAATGGTCCTTCAATGAATGGGACTTTCATGCCCAAGATAGGTCCATTCTCGCTACTTGGGATCTCAGTGAAACCCAAACCAAATTAGTGTTCTTAAACCACATCTAGACTCTACTCTTTGAGATTCCCTTTTCTTGGTATCCACTGGAAGAGTGGTTTGTGAAGTTAAACTGTGATGGGGCTAGTTAGAGAAATCCTGGTCCTGTGGGGTTTGGGGGATTCTTTAAATATGGAATAGGTATAATTCTCATATTCTTTGTTGGATCCTTGTGATTGGAAAGAAATAATGTAGTAGAGTTAAATGTGATTCTTAAGCGAATCCAAATTTCAAATGAAGCCAGATACAACAAACTGATAGTTTAGGGGGACTCCAAGCTTATGGTGTAGATTTTGAATCAACTTCTCAATGCTTCTAGTATTAGCAAAATCAACCTGATTTGGAGACTTTATACTAAATTGGAAGCTCTTGCTACCAATATTCACAATTCCCGTACTTTGTTGCCTCACCATGCTCGAAGAGATGCCAACAAGCTTGCAAACTGGTTGGAAAATTTGGGTGTGAATCACCTATGGGAGGAATGCAACCATTCATGGTTAGATGATGTGAGTCCCATACTCAAAGAGAAATGTTGTAGGAACAATAATTAAGACACACACCCACATGATGGGTGCCATCTTATTGATGAAACAAGCAGGGAACAGGGGCACTTGGATGGATGATGGGTGTGATTGGAAAGGTGGTTCGGTAGGTGGCATTCCCCACCTACCAATAATTCATGTGACAAGAAAGGCCATTATGAACCAAATTCAGGATGAGTACGACATTTGGCTTGGTGACAGGGTCTTGGTACAGATATTTGTATATTCACTTTTGTGGGATTTCATGTCTCTTCATGATAGTTTCCACCATAATGGATGAAGGGCTTGTGATTTGGTGTCCCCCCTTCATAGGAGTACTCATTTTTGGCACCATATTTGCATCTACGTTAGTGAATTTGGCTATAGTTTCCATTCCCAGTAGGGGCTCCTTCCTAAGAATTTTTTTATGGTTTCAATGGAGGAGGGTGGCCTTCATCCTAGTTTCGCAGTGCTGGTAGCTTCAGTATGGTTTGAAAAAAGACTACCAATCGTAGGACTACAAATGGCCCTAAGTGCTTGTTAGCACTCAAAATGTGCTGAAAGCTATGGCAGCTTTTGGCGTGGATGGAAAGACCTCATGAAACATCAAGACCCGAGTGGATAATGGGCTCTCAGACTACATCCCCTGAGACCGAGGAGTAGGCAGTTGTTAGAGGTCATAGTGTAAACAAACAGGCTAAACACGCCAGAAATAAGCTAAGTAAGCGATGATGGCTGAGATTGAATACCCCGAAGATCGACGGTCCCGAGCCCACTGTGCGAACAAATATGCAGGAAATATAACATAATGAGTGGGTGGTAATCGGAGGGCAAGTGAGCAAATCAATCGATGGCGGAGATCGGTGTATGGGAAGATCTACGACGAACAATCCCCACACTGATCCAACAAGCGCGAAACATGTCATGTTTCAAATCACCGCGGTCGAGTTATGTATCGCGCAAATATCAACAACATAGATTCGCCAAGGGCAAATCAAAGGCCCGAGATCACCGTAATGATTTTTCTCGCCGGTAATTTAACCGCATCTCAAATTGCCGCAGTAGGCAGGGACGTTCCATCAATAGTCAGACTTGGAACTATGTGTGACAAAATGGGAAGCCACAGAAGTAGAAATAGGGGTTGTGATCTTAATCCAGTCACCGGTTACCACACAAGAAAGGGGCATCTCAGCGTCGTCAAGTATCTTTTATGTATGACCTGAAATGCATGGTCATATGTGCATTACGTCAGTCCTATCCTCAATCATCATGATAAATCATTTGCAAGGTCTAAGTCAGAGAATCATGAGAGCATAATTCTCATGGAGACACTATCACTATTGGTCATTATAAGCTTGACTCTCCGGGCCTGTAGCTTACGTCGAATCCCAAAAGGTGGGGAGTTCCTCCATCTTGGTATTGTTCACAGTTTGTATCAAAGCATGGAGAGAGAGCAACAGGATGAGATAATAGTTGCACCAGAACATGTGATGTCTGAGATAATGGAGGATTATACTCTCCCACCTCTTATGTTTTCCAACCAAGCAGAAGACAGTTCTGCCAGAGAACCAAAAGAGCCCGAGGCACTACATGAGTGTTGGAATTTGCTGCAATAGAAAGGAGGAAAATCCTACAAGGAAGAGGAGCCAAAAATCCCTTTTGATGAAGATATAATCCAAGACTGGATCCTCTCTACTGAAGAGATGCCCCCTGTTTCCCCACCCAAGGAAACCCGAATGAATGTTGCTTCTGATGCTGGTGATTTCCTCGATTGGTATGATCAAGTGAGAGCCCAGAAATAGGGTGGCAGTACTCTTACGTCTTTTGCATCCCACTATCCAGCAAGTTAATTCTCTTGGCTATACAAGTATACTCCTGGTTTCCAAGTTTTGAAGATACTCAGATGGCTTGCAAACCCATTTTTGGAAAGACAACGTGAAATGGTGCAGGGGAAACAGAAAAGCATCTAGCGTGTATGTATCCAGGAATTGAAGAGCGAAGGAAAGAAATCCAGCTGGCAGCAGCTCCATCTTTGTATTTTTGTACTTTTATTTAAAATAGTTGGACTGTGTAGAGAAGCGGCTATGTAATTATAAATGGCAGTTAAAATCTGTCCCGTAGATATTTGTTTAAGGATAGCAACAACAAACGATGTTCGTTTTGGCTGTTAGATAGGTGTCAAGTGGTTGCAAATAATTTTTGTTGAGAAGGAGCCGAGTCTAGAGCTCAAGGACACCTATATATACAGTTGTAATCAGAGACACAAGGGTTGAAAAATCTTAAGAAAAAGTATTTGTGTTTTGATGATTAGTTTGTAATACATTTTCTTGGAGTTGTTTAATAGAATTTGCAGAGCTTGATGCCTGTGTTTTTTGATAAGGATTCCTGTGTAATCAGTCTGGTAGTCTGTACCTTTCTTTTCCCATGTGCAAATGTGTTTCTATCTTTTGTTATTCCATTCTGTGATATTTCCTTCATGCTTGGATCGGGGTAATAGTTAAGTAGAATTCATAGAGATTATGCTCTGCTTAGCTTATTCCAATTATTTCATGAATTATATTCTGCTAAAGTTGATGTAGGATTCATCCTTGTTAGATGCCTTACATTGATGGACTGTCTCTTCTCTCTTATGTTCCACAAATTAAAGCTCTTTGACTACTATCTGCTTGCTACCTTGCCCTTGTGAATGCATTCGCTAAATCTTTGTGAATAACATTTGCAGAACCCGTAAAATGTGATTTCATCACCCCAAATGAAATCTATGCGTTTTCAACCAAATAGCTCTTAAATCGTTCTTTGTTTCATAAACAAAAATCTGATCTTCTGTGCATTGTCGTAATTGAATATCTTTAGTGTTTGAATGCTGGTGTATGTTTTCGTTGATTGACACCATTGAATATTTCCAGTATTCTATGATTTTATAGAGATATCCCTCTCTGTTTACGTTTGATCAGAAGCGTAAACCATAGATTGGTTAGTGGTTACCCGAGATTACCCTCTTTCATCCTTGGGGGTTAGTTTTGGTGTCAACAAATTGGCATCGTTTCCAGGGAATGTGAGTTGTTTATCGAGCCCTGGAAGAATGACATACCTGTCCGAAATTTCAAAGAATAAGAGAAATCCCTATGGGCAAATAGAGATCTCCACATTTTTCAAGAAGGTTGAAGAATTTTTCCCTGGCGACTCCACCTATTGAGACCAGACAATTCAGCAAGACTCCATTGGAGAAAGATCAGTACGCCAAAATATACTACTGAAGAATTTCTAAAGTCATCCTGGCCCCAAGAAAGATTCATACGAAAGGTTTCATCATCCATAGGAGAACAAAAAAGGGGCAGATCTGAATGTTGATGGTGAATAGCAATCAGACAATGAGCAGGTTGTACCATTCACTTGGCGACTCCACTCAAGATTCAATTCAAGTTGCATACTCCACTGGAGAATGAGCACAACCACCTTAAAAATGGAAGAATGAAGGTTCAGGTATCAAAGCATCTGTCCCTTCAAAGAAATCTTGTTCTTCTGTATCAATCTCCTTTTACCTCTATGTATATATATCAAGAAAATTTTGTTCCACCGAAGAACTCTAGGTCATGAGATACTCTCCTTTGTATATCCTTCTCTAGATCTTATAGATGTATATCCTCCTTCAAACCCTAAAGCTGATCCCATTCTTTCTTCTAAAGCATACAAGATCCATAGCCAGCCTTGCAATCCCCATGAGAATGAGGCTGAAGAAGTCCCCCCTGTACATATTCCTTTTCCTCCCAGATCTCAGCTGAGATATGGCCCTTTAAAGATGCCCCCTTTTCTTCATGAATACCCCCCCAAATACTACGGATACCTTCCCAGATTTGATGGAGAATCCAAAAACCTAACTGCTGAGAAACATCTTCAAGGCTTTGAACATTTTCTGGATCTTTTCGAAGTGGAGCATGATGATGTTTGTATGAGGGCTTTTGCCCAATATTTCCAGGGAGATGTGAAGAAATGGTTTACCCATTTGCAGCTTGAGTCTATAGACACATGGCAGGGGTTTTATGATGTTTTCTTGGAATTTTGGGATAAGAGAAGGTCATGGGACCTAGTGCTTTCATAATTTTACTCCATGAGAATGCAGGAGGGGGAAGTCATGTCCAGTTTTAACAGAAGGTTTGCAAGTTTTTATTATGATATGCCAAGGGAAATTCGACCCTTAGAGAATGTCACCAAGTTACACTATGCATCTATCTTTCCTTCTAATTTATCTTTTCTTTTTTTGCAGAGAAGGTCTCCAATCTACAGCATATGTTTATTGATGCTTTGGAGGTTGAAGAAAACCTTAGAGTGTCTAGAAAATTATCAAGTACATATAACGATGAAGATATTGAAGAGTAATCTGGATTCGAAGAAAGAAATGAACAAGGAGAACTCGCTTTGCATTCCAGTATTTCCCAGGATGTGCAAAGAGATGATCAGCCTGGTGATGTACCAGAAGAAGGTAATTCTGTTTCGTTTGAGGAAAATTACAATCACCTTGCTAAAATTTCTAGTGGTAATGATATTAAAAATAATTTCAGTCCACCTAAGTATGATGAGTATGGTGATTATGAAGAAGAACGCTTAGGTATTGAGTCGGCTGAAAACTTTACAAGTTCCAGGACAATTAGTAAAGAAAATCTGGTCACTGTCCATGACCAAACCTCTGAAAATAGACATGTTGAAGGTGATTGCTTACCCCTATGTTATGCCTCATTGGAATTGATAAAACAAAGAATCAGGGCTTCTAATAAAAAACAAAAGTCTAAAATGGAAAGCTTCCAATTCTTTTTTGAGAGTGAGGATAAATAGGAGAGGCAAGTGTGTGATAAATCCCAAGAAGCATAAATTTTCCATAGGGAAGAGAAGTACAAAATAGAAAATCAAATCCCTCTTCCACATTCCAAAATTTTATATCAAGAAGAGTTTGTTGCACTTAATTGTATTGAAAAATTTAATGATATTCCTGCTGTGTTTGTTAGAGGAGAGCAAGTTCCAAATTCTGAGATTTTGGGTAAAATTGGTGATGACCTTCATATCTATGCTCCCGAGAGGGATGAAATTTTTCTTCAGTTTTTCCAGTTGTCATATGATTTAGAAGAAGATCAGAATAGTTAGATGAGCTCTTCTCCATGTCATCTGACTTCAGACTCTTGTTTCCTAGAAGGAATTGTTTTCTTTAATACATTTGAAGGTCTTGATACCATTTCGATTGAAACCCAATAAGAGATTCAGTTCTATCAAGCTGATGTACATATGTTTGATTGTCTAATACCTCCTGACAAAAAAAATGAATATGCTTTTCAAAATCTTTATGAGACTCAGTCTGGCAGATGGCAAGTAAAATTGTAGTTTGATTGGCCTTGTTGTGACATGGATAATGTGAACAATCAGCAAGAACCCATTGAAGAGGCTCTCATGGTTGGTCATAAAAATGTAGGACCTTTCCATTTCATTGAAGATCCTTTTGCTAAATTGCTGGAGTCATCAGAGAAAATGGAGGCTATGTTGTTCAAGAAAGCAGGGATGGAAAAATATTTTCAGTTGGGGTTATCATTTGCTGAGTTCTTTTTTTAGGTTGGAGAGGCTAAATCCGAATTTCAGTCTGGAAGTCATTTGCTTGACTGGCTTCATTGGGAATATGTGATCACCTGAGTTGGCCCTTATGCTCATGCAAGTAGGGTAGGAAAACGGTTGTATATAAATAAGCTTGAAGGTCAAGCATTTTCATTAATTTCAGTAATGTAAGATAGGTAGTAGGAATAAGTTTGCTCAACAGGAAGTCTTCCAGTATGTACAGTGTTATTTTTTCAATTTGTGGCATGTTCAAAATATTTCAGTATATTTTTCAGTTTAGGCAATTAGCAGTTTTCAGTTGCAATTTTCAGATAAAAGACAAATTGCAAGTTACAGTGGATAGGGTTGGGAGCCGCTCAATGGATCAGGCACTTAGTCTACGAGTGTTCTTTGCTACCTCGCAGGGAGGATATCATCCCCATTGGAGCCAGTTGTTAGCACTCAAATTGTGTTGAAAGCTATGGTATCTTTTGGAGTGGATGGAAAGACCTCATGAAACATCAAGACCTGAGTGGATAATTGGCTCTCAGACTACATCCCCTGAGACCAAGGAGCAGGTGGTTGTTAGAGGTCATAGTGTAAACAAACAGGCTAAACACGTTGGAAATAAGCTAAGTAGGCGATGATGGCTGAGATTGAATACCCCGAAGATCGAAGGTCTCGAGCCCACTGCACGAACAAAGATGCAGGCAATATAACATAATGAGCGGGTGGTAATCGACGAGCAAGTGAGGAAATCCATCGATGACGGAGATTGGCATATGGGAAGATATACGGCACACAATCCCCGCCCTGATCCAACAAGTGTGAAACATGTCATGTTTCAAATCACCGTGGTCGAGTTATGTATCATGCAACTATCAACGGCATAGATTCGCCAAGGGCAAATCAAAGGCCCGAGATCGTCGCGCTGATTTTTCTGGCCGGTAATTTAACTGAATCTCAAATCGCTGCGATAGGCAAGGACGTTCCATCCAATAGTCATACTTGGAATTATGTGTGACAAAATGGGAAGCCATAGAAGCAGAAAAAGGGGCTGTGATCTTAATCCAATCACCGGTTCCCACACGAGAAAGGGGCATCTCCTCCAGAGATTAATGATGGCCACATGGGATAAGCCACCTCAGCGCCGTCAAGGATCTTTTATGTATGATCTGAAATGCACAGTCGTACGTGCATTATGTCATTCCTATCCTCAGTCATCATGATAAATCATTTGGAAGGTCTAAGTCAGAGAATCATAAGAGCATAATTCGCACGGAGATGCCGTCACTATTGGTCATTATAAGCTTGACTCTTCGGGCCTGTAGCTTATGTCGAATCCCAAAAGGTGGCGAGTTCTTCCATCTTGGTATTGTTCGCAGTTTGTATCAGAGCATGGAGAGAGAGCAAGGGGCCGAGATAATAGTTGCACCAGAACATGTGTTGTCCGAGATAATGGAGGATTATACTCTCCCACCTATTATGATTTCCGACCAAGCATAAGACGATTCTGCTAGAGAACCGAAAGAGCCCGAGGCACTACAGGAGTGTTGGAATTTGCTGCAATAGAAAGGAGGAAAAGCCTACGAGGAAGAGGAGCTAAAAATCCCCTTTGATGAAGATATAATCCAAGACTGGATCCTCTCTACCGAAGAGATGCCCCCTGTTTCCCCACCCAAGGAAACCCGAATGAATGTTCCTTCCGACGCTGGTGATTTCCTCGATTGGTATGATCAATTGAGAGCCCAAAAATAGGGTGGCAGTACTCTTATGTCTTCTGCATCCCACTATCCGGCAAGTTAGTTCTCTTGGCTATACAAGTATACTCTTGGTTTCCATGTTTTGAAGATACTTAGATGGCTTGCAAACCCATTTTTGGAAGGATAACGTGAAATGGTGCAGGGGAAACAGAAAAGCATCTAGCGTGTATGTATCCAGGAATTTAAGAGCTCATGAAAGCAATCCGGTTGGAAGCAGCTACATCTTTGTATTTTGTACTTTTGTTTAAATAGTTGGACTATGTAGAGAAGCGGCTATGTAATTATAAATGGCAGTTAAAATCTGTCCCGTAGATATTTGTTTAAGGATAGAAATAATCAAAGATGTTTGTTTTGGCTGTTAGATATGTGTCAATTGGTTGCAACTAATTTCTGTTGAGAAGTAGCCGAGTCTAGAGCTCAAGGCCACCTATATATACAGTTGTAATCAGAGACACAAGGGTTGAAAAATCTTATGAAAAAGTATTTGTGTTTTGATGATCAGTTTGTAATACATTTTCTTGGAGCTATTTAATAGAATTTCCAGAGCTTGATGCCTGCGTTTTTTGATAAGGATTCCTGTGTAATCGGTCTAGTAATATGTACCTTTATTTTCCCATGTGCAAATGTGTTTCTATCTTTTGTTATTCCATTCTGTGATAATTCCTTCATGCTTGGATCAGGGTAACAGTTAATTAGAATTCATAGAGATTATGCTTTGCTTAGCTTATTCCAAGTATTTCACCAAATATATTCTGCTAAAGTTGATGTAGGATTCATCCTTGCTAGATTCCTTACATTGATGGACTATCTCTTCTCTCTTATGTTCCACAAATTAAAGCTCTTTGACTACTAGCTGCTTGCTACCTTGCCCTTGTGAATGCATTCGCTAAATCTTTGTGAATTGTTAAATTTTCTGAATTTACTTCAATCTGATCTAGGATCTTAACTGAGAGAACAACATGTACAGCATATCTACAGCATATCAATCATGGATACAATAATGCAAGCACACAAGAGACACAAATATTTACTTGGGGAAAACCATAAAGGTGAAAAACCCCAATAATTTCCTCAGAGATAGATAGAGCAATGATACAACCAACCATAAGAGATAGACATAACCTAGCAGCAGATCCTCCTCCTCCATAAGTGCGCCACTCCTCCTTGAGTGCATGAGTGAGAAGTGAGTGAGTAAATAGAGTGCCTCCCGCACTCTATTTATACTTGACTTGACTTGCCTTTTTACCTAACTCATGTAGGCTCGAACTTAAACATAACATAATGCTAAGTGGGCTGACCCCCGATAGGGTGGTCTAATAACCCTTTGACCCACATGGCCGACCCCCAATAGGGTGGTCTAATAACCCTTTGACCCACATGAATTATACAGGGCCGACCCCAAACAAGGTGGTCTAATAACCCATCAAGTATAAGTTATGACACTTACAATATAAATGACGACACTTCCTTATAGAGGAATAATACCATCTCTATAGGAATACAATATACATATATGTGAAATACATTCCGAAGTTACATATACATCAACATGAATAACGTTTGCAGAACCCGTTAAATGTGACTCCATCGCCCCAAATGAAATCTATGCGTTTTCAACCAAATAGCTCTTAAGTCATTCTTTGTTTCATAAACAGAAATTTGATCTTCTGTGCATTGTCGTAATTGAATATCTTTAGTGTTTGAATGATGGTGTATGTTTTCTCTGATTGACACCTTTGAATATTTCCAGTATTCTATGAGTTTATAGAGAGATCCCTCTTTGTTAACGTTTGATCAGAAGCGTAAACCAAAGATTGGTTAGTGGTTACCTGAGATTACCCTCTTTCAGCCTTAGGGGTCAGTTTTGGTTTTAACAGTGCTCTCACATGGCACAGGTGTAGAGGGATATGGAGAATGTGAAAGGATTCTTCGAAGCACCAGTTAGTCACCAGGATCACGACCATGATGAGATTATGGAGAAGCAACTTTGTTAGGAGAAGCAACACATCAATGCACAGAATCTCATGGATGAATTTGGGGGATAAGTCGAAGATTCGAGCTCGTCCAAAACACGTGATACAAGGAATACTAAAACCATGGGAATTTATTAGACCATAAAATCTCTCTTTAGCATGGAAATGGATGACTGTGTGCAGGGTAAATTTCAGGAAGAAATGAAGGGCCCTTTGGTGGCTACCAAACTGGCTATCCTCGAAGAGGGTATGCATCATCTCGTGTGCAACTAGGTTATTGTTGAAGAACATGTGAATGAAAAATTGGATTCCTTGGCTTGTGAGCTAATATAGCTGCATTTGTCTTTTCCTTCAGGCCCACATCTTGTGTTTCATCGTCACCTGGATGCTCTTGTGCGTGTTTCTAAACAAGAAGACCCAGGTGGTAACTCATCCTATGTTGTATTTTCTGATGAGGACTAATCTCAGTACTCTCTAGGTTCAACTTTATCTCTTTTTTTATGTTGCCCTTCATTTTCATTTTTGCGGGCCATAATCCCTACCCTTTGGGGGATCCTTATGCTTATCTAGTTGCCAAATTAAACTTTTACTCTCAAACCCAAGTAGGCTTAGTCATTGCAGACACAAATTTTTGTTGGCTACAGTCTTTTATATTTTTCCTTGACCATGATATATGGACACTGCATACAAAAGAGTTCTTTTTAATGTACATATTTCCTCTTTTTTAGTTTAATATAATCTCGAACTTTACAAAAAAATAAAATTAGAATGATAAAAGATACACTATTCTACTATGCCCACTCAAATATGTCACCTTAGTAAATGTGAATTACTAAGGACCATCGAGGTAGTTGGAGAAATTATGAATGAAGAGGTGGACTGTCAGCTATAGTAGCAAAGAGTAAAGAAGTGAAATGGTGCAAAGGGCGAACCATGACAGTGTAAGAGCCACGCGGTTAGAACTGCCACTATCAGAAGAAGCACCAAAGCTAGAGAAGCGATGCAAAAGTACAATAGAGCTCCTGCGAAGTAAAGACAAAGCATGGTCGACATTAGAACCATGCCATTTTTGGTTTAAGGGTACTATGGGGGTTGGCCGATAGTTATTGTAAAGATGTGACCTTCGAGCATAATCTATATAAAGGGAAATTTTGTATAAGGGAAGGTTATACATTGTTAGAGATTTTATTAGATATTGTTAGATCTATGCTAAGAGATATCTAAGAGAGTAAAAAGAATCTGTAGCTGCGTGCCAGAGATCTATTGTAGAGAAGAGTCTGTAGTTGAGTGCGTAGACTAGAACTATTAAAACATTCCTTGTAATATACAGAATAGTTCCCGTGGATGTAGCACCCATGTGGGGACTGAGCCACATAAATACTTGTGTTATGTGTTTGAATATCTCTTATCTTATATGTTCATGAATGTTTATGCTTATATATGTGTTTCCATATGAATGTGAATGGGAATGATATGTTAAGTAGTGAAAAACCCATGTATTAATATGCGAAGTGATAACGAATGTGATGAATGTGTAGTTACAAAGATATAATCAACAATGATTCAACGGATTCTATAACTGTTGGTAATTGCATCATGCGAAGTCCCACATTCGTGTTATTATTCGCAGTAAATGTGAAGTAGGACAAATTCACGAAGGTCAGTATCCCACATCCGCGCATCACCAGGTTGCAAAAACTTGATTTTGTAACCACCCATATTCACCTCGGGTGAGACTTCATCTTGTTCATAGATTGATGCATAAAGGGATGGTGAATAAAGGGGTTTTGTTGTTGTTGTTGCGAAGTAATATCACCAAACCTGGGTTAGTTGGAGAGAAATAAAGCCAACAAGGGTTTATCCTAGAAAATCATAGACATCCAACCAAGGATCAAATCCAGTGACGGATTCACTCTAGTAGAGCTTTTCTTTTTCCATCACTCAACCACATTGAGATAGGAATTAACGATAGGTGAGTATGACTGTGCAGAGGAACACTCCTTTTTAAAGGATAAATCAGTATCCAAAAACCCTAGTCAAACCACTATCTACACAGAGCTTCACAAAAATCAATACAAAGAATTCATTATCTACATAGAGCTTCATAAAATCAAAACAGAGCGTCCATTAATTACTCAGAGCTTCGAAACAGAGAAACCATTATTTAAAACCGACCCTTACATTCGTTTTCCAAAATAGATATTACAAACCCTAGTACACAAAACATCCCAAGAAAGAAACGCAGTATAGAAAACTAAGAAATAACATCGTATAAATTAAAACACCAGAGAGTCGAAAAACATAACATAAAACTGAGTACTAATCATTTACACAGGCCCGAAGGAAATAAAGGTATCAACGAATTCATTCTTATACATTTCAATAGTTTAAGCATGAGACTCACTGTGACAGGATGAAGTATTGCTTAGTTATTGGAACAGAGAAATGGAGTAATCAAACCCTAAGTCCCTTTACATCATAGCGAAGAGCCTCTCTAGAAGGGTATGAGAGATCTGTACAAAATAAAAACACCCAGCATAAAAACCGATGCCCAAATCCCTTGTCCCTCCATTGAGGTGAAACACCTTATCATTAAACCAACTAGCACTAGCATAACCTTTCCTCTTTTAGAGAAACCTAAACCACATGAGAACGCGCTTACTAGGGCTTCGAGCTCTACCCAGAACCCAATGCAGGACTTCATTTACGGCATCCCCTTCACCTGCATTAGATATTAGGAAAACGATCCATTAGAACTCCAACATTGAAGAACATCCAAGAATTAGAAAACAAATGAATAATCCTCACATGAAACCTTACCTGAGATTTTGTAGCAATAACATCCCCACACCCGCGAATGTGCATTCCATTAAACTTAGCAAATACAGAGGAAAGCAATTTATGCATTCTGGTAATTCGAAGTGCGATTCGATGCCTACCATACTACAACTAGAACGAAATCATTCCATTGGGAAGCGAATTCCATCAGGGTTTAAACAAACAACATAGAGGAGAAGCCCAAGGCTTCCCACTAATGCAAACCAAAACATCCACAAATGAATTAACTGCATAAACCCTCACCATGATGAATACAAGAATGCTCAACTTACGTGGAACCAAAAGCATTCCCATCACATGGCAGGATTTAATACTTCACCCACCTCCCAACCAACTCGCATTCATTAAAGACTTGATTTTTTTTTTGCTTGCATTAACTTAGGGTATAAAACATTCAGAATAGGAATTTAAGGTTTAACCCATAGGGTTTAGCATAGAGAAGTCGTAGAGTATGCATATTATTTATTACTTATGAAATCACATAGATTATGTCAGGTTTTCCATATAAGAGGAATATAGGATATGAAGGAAATTATTTTACACAGTAGTGAGTCTTCCCACTAGTTAACCACCAGGTCATTCTTGCAACAGCCCCTTAGGGCCATTGTAGTAGGTAAAACTTAAACCCCTCACTTTTAGCTTATGGTTTTCATATTAGAACATGAGTCCCGCTTCCCAGACCTGTAAAAGAACATTAACAAAACATGCATTAGCTTTTAGAAAGCTAATTAAGCAAGTCTGTACTGAAGAGTAAGTTTTCCACTCTCGAAAAAATAAATATCATCATACAACGAAAACCATAAGATACTTAAAAATGTCCTTACAAATAACCAGACATGAATCATCAACCACATGATTAAAAGAATCATTATAACTAACCAACGAAGAGAAAATCTAGATTAAACATATCTAAAACCAACGATTTCACTGACTCACTTCTCAGTGGTGAAGTTAATTTAAAAAGAATCATTGTGACTGATTCAAACATCTAGACACCCATATATAAAAAAAATTGATAGTGTATTTTTAGGGACATTACAAACAAAACCTCCTTTTTCATATTAAATGTAATTTCATTTTCAACCTCTCTCCCTTTTCATATTAAACACCAACATGTTTAATTATCATCCCGGAGGGCCCATGCAAAGGAACAAATCGCTAAAAATGAATGACTATTTCCAAGTCAAGTCAATGTCTTGGCCAAAAAACATAAGTCAAGAAGGATGGAATTGATAGTAGGGTTCATGTTATTAAATTTATCTTACAACACTCAACTGGAGGTCGATCAAGGAGTACATATATTGGAAACAGTGCTAAGAGTGGAAGGTGCCTTGGGTGGGAGAAGGTATACAAATTCTTTATTTTGTTTGATATATCGAGCAATAAGCCAATTCTTGATTTATTGTAGTACAGTTGTGAGATAAGCAATTGTGAGTTGGTGAATATATAAACATCTCATATCATTCCTTGTGCAATTCCCATAAACTCATTATTCTAATTTTTATGGTGATTTATTTTCAAATCTATGTTAAGGCGGTCCAAAATTTTTTGTAATGAATTAAATAACAAAGATGTGAGAGTGATCTTTGCTAGTGGCTTGAATATCTAGTTTACGTTGATGTAGCATATTGTATTGAAGATATTAGTGTATCACATAAGAATACATTGTATTAAGTTGTAAGTCGTTGAAGTATAGATTACACATTCATAAATATTGTATTGTAAGCTCACTATATGAAAAAATCCTATTGCAAAGAGCTTGATATTTGCAATGTTTATTGTGTATGTATTGCAAATATGTTGCAAACAATACAAACCTGCATGAGAGTATTGTACTATAGATACTCTATTGTAGTGGGATTTACTAGACTATAAAATGGTGCGTCGACTTAGACCTGCACCTTGTGTCATTTGCACTAGAAATTATAGTTTTCATTGCAGAGTTTTTCAACTGAAGATGCATTATTATAGAGAAAGTAGTAAAAGAGGATGCAAAGCAATTATAGAGGAGAAACCATTCTTCCTTGTAAGCCTCAAGAATTTTAATTGTATTCTTAGTCACGTGTTCACTCGAGACATCACCAATATCTCAATGTGTGTCCTCTTCATGGATCTCCATCGAACCTTCTTTTGGGGACTCCCTAAAACAAATTCAATGCAAAAAATCTAATGATATGACATGTATACTAAATCGGGGTTTCATCGGACTTTCCTATCATGACACTTTAAAACAAGTTTGATACAAAACTCTGAAACATTGGCACATGTTCTGTTGGGAACCTCCCATCGAACTTTCCCTACATTCCACCTCGAAGCAACTCTGACATGAAAATACAACATAGGTCTCTGAAACACTGATATGTGTCCTTTTGGTATTTTTCCATTGAACCTTCATGTCGAACCTTAATTGTCAGGACTTTCCCAAACATCCTTGTTTGTTTATACGATATGGGCACTCCAATGGCCACTCTGCTTTTTCCATGTGTCCACGTTTGATATGCTATTGGACCAAACCTTTCAAGGCTTCTTTTGAATATCCTCCTTGACACCTCTAATGCAGGTGCTCTGATATCTAATCGGATTTTTCCACTTGTCACCATGTTGAGGTTTTAGTCGGCCCGTCATCATGAACGCTTTATTTTTAACTCCACCAAGTGACCTATGATTCTTAGTCTCCTATTTTCATGAGTCAAATTTCAATCGACTATTGGGATTTCCCCATCGAGGTTTCTATCGATTATCACCAATATCACCCATGATATCAAACTCCAATAACCACTAGCTTCTGATGCATGTCATCCTTCAAGTTGCTATCGATATTTCTCCATCGTGGTTTCCAGGTTCCTCAATGCTAAGCCAAAAATTTTCCTCAATATTGATCAACACCTCTTCTATTTTTTTCCTATAAACATTGTGTTTTAGTCCATACAACTTTGATGTTGCAACCTAGAGCTCTAATACAACTACATAATGTACCGATCCATTAAATGAATGACATAGAGGGGGATATCAACAATTGTGGATTCTTAATTAAGTGTGAAGGCCATATACAAATTTATATTGAGAACAATAGTGTGTAGAATCATAATAGTAAACACAATGGAATTTAACACATAATACATGCATTTTCCAATGTAATATATAACACATGCATAATCATAACTCATTGCTCATCAAACAACAACATTTCAGGTTCAAACACAATAATTACTTATCTGGAACAAGGCTCCAAGAAAGTGGTGGTGTAAGTTAAATTTTCCACCCAATTGTAGGTACTCTGTCCAACATATACTACTTTTGCTAAGATTCCATCCCCAAGCTGGGCTACAATTCCAGTAGGGAAAAGGGGACACCTATAGCCTTCTATATCCTAGTCCAAAACCCCATTTTCTATCCATTCTCAACCAAATGCTCATATATAGATCTACATTAGTCTTATTTGTCCCGCATACCCTTGACTCCACAATACCTTTCCCACGCAACACCTTCAAGGATCAGGAATCCCCTTCACCAATACGGGTCCCTAGGTGATCCATATTGCCAAGTGCTTCTAGTGTGTGCATAGAAAGATTCTAACTAGGTTCCTGCTACTGGAGATCTAACTGTAGCTTTAATTCATGGCTCCTCGAGTAGGTACGAGTAGTATAACTCATAGGGTTGGTCTCAGGCCTTGAGGTTCACTTACAACCATCTCTCTCTCTCTCTCTCTCTCTCTCTCTCTCTCTCTCTCTCTCTCTCTCATGCGCACGCATGTGTGCTCTTCTATTAGAAATCAATATTTTTGGGTGACGAACAATTTGGTGTCAAAACAAGTCTACGGAAACATAGGATGGTAGGAGTGTCTGATGCATAAGATAAGTTGATGCATGAGGGTCAGCCAGGACAAGGTATCCACATTAGAGAATTGAGTGAGTCCACGTGTGAACGAGTCTCATCGATAGTCTACGTGTCACAATGATAGTATCAAGGTGATTTCTATGCTTGTGAGGGTCTAAGTCTATGAGGGTCTGAGTGTGATCAGGATCTACGAAAAATGAAAGTGAGTCTATGAATCTGCAAGGGTGTGTAAGTCATGGGAGAGTCTGGAGAATCAATGTGTGAATGGTAAGGTCAATGACTATGAATCCTCAGGTAGAATAGATGGGAAAGGACTTCTACAACTACCAAAGAATCACCTGCATCCCCATGCCCCTTTAACTACATGAAGGTACTTCTCCCACCAACATCACAAGTGAAATAAATTATTGAGTGAAAGTAGTAAAGGCAGTAATTTCTCATTCAAGGCTCGTGGAAGAAATTGGAACACCTATATGGTTGAAACTTGGCAGTCAAGGATTCAATCCCCTATAGGCCCCCTTTCATCTTCCCCTCTATTGGAATTATAGCCCCTTTGGTGCACCTTACACAACCGTCTTGGATCATTCATATTATTTATCGCCATAATATTTAAGTAGCATTATGATTATCTTAATAATCCAACCACACAGTTTAAATAAGAAAAGATTTACATAATAGATTTAATATATATATTCCAAGTGTCAAATTGAGGGTATTACAGTTAATGACTAATTATGGGTTTTAATTAAGAGATATTAACACTTGTGGGAAAGACACTCCATTCATGATGTATATGATTAATTTGGAATACACTAGTTTTTAAATTTGTTTGATATTAGAGATAGATATTATATTTACACATTTAAACACGGCAATAGGTTGTTGTTGTCACCTCAAAATACTCAATAATAATTAGTATAATATTTATATACTACCTTTAATATCACCATTAGATATCCATTTTTATGTGTGTGTGAGTGTGAATGTAATGCCGATCCAACCAAAAGGATATTAATATTAATATAATTTTTGAAAAATAAAGTAAGCTATTTCCTAAAATAAATAACTTCCTTTCACTAGATGAACTCTAAGGTTTTAGAAAGTTTACTCATCCACATTAAGGAAGTGATAAGCTCCTTATATCCCTACAATGAATAAAATACTTATATAACACTTCCAAAATATAAGTCGAAAATTGTATCAATTCTTATAACATCTTCGCAATAAACATAACATATTTTCCCCCTAGAAATGATATATAAATGAGTAGTGATAAGAATCATTAATTATATATTAAAAAGAAACTTTTTTATAGTTCCATCCTCGGCACCATGGTTCACCTGGCAAGAGGGAGCAAGGATACCTCCTTTCATAATGTTATTGTGAAACCAACTTCAATGTTGGGTCGTGCCAATGGTTCTTCCTCTACAAAGCTCATGGAAGAAAGGAACTCTAGGAAACCAAAGCCACAAGAAGAAGTGCTCATCGAAAATGGAACTACTAGAGGTATAAGATTTCAACAAATAGCTACCAAGGCTCGTTGCAATGGCTTCCTTCCCAAGACATATAACATCCAAGTTTGGAGGTTACCTCCAATTGGGTAGGGGAATATAGGGAGTACATGAAGGATCACGCCCTATTGTACAAGTTCATCGGATTCTGGCCTAACAAGAGGAATATTTAGGGATGGATAGCTCACAAGTGGAGGCCCAAAGGAGATATAGACCTAAATCTAGGCTCGAAGGGATTCTTTGCTATGATATTTTCCAATTCAGAGGACCGATACCAAATCGTTGAACAAGGTCCCTACTTTTTCAACAATGCTTGGCTATTCATGAGATATTGGAAGCATAAATTTAGCCCTGATCACAAATACTCCTTAGAAGTTCTTATATGGGTCTGACTCTTCTCATTTCTCCAAGAATACTGCAAGGAAGAAACCATAATGGGTATAGGTAACACCTTGGGAAAGTCCATAAAAAATTCTGAGATAACAAAAAGGGTCGGCTACTCCTCTTTCGCCCATATCTTTGTCAACATGAATTTTTGAAAGCCACTCCCTGAATCTATTTTCCTCATCTTACAAGATGAAGAATGCATTCAAATCGTATACTACGAGCACATCCTCTTTTGCTGCCGGCATTGCCATGTATATGGGCATATTTTCAGGGAATTCCCTTTAATCCCAAATCCCAACCCTCCGTCTCCCCAACCCACTCAAGATGGCTTCACCATCGTCAAGAGAAAATCGAAAGGGATCCCTAAAGCGACAAACATCAGCCCCAATAGTGAAGTTGCTACCTCTAATTGATTTGCGGCCTTGGAAGAGATGGAGACAGGGCAAGAGCATCCCAAGAGAGTGGAATTGTTTGAAATAGACGAATATAAGGAGGAGAGAGGAATTCAAAATTATTCCACTACTTCATGGTGCAACGCAGAGCTCACAATCACATCTCTCTTCTTCACTCTAGGAAAGAGAAGAATTTAACTAAGCAACATGAAATTCTAGAGGAGTTGGTTCACTTTTACAATACCCTGCTGAAGGAATATAATATTGATAGGGAAGGAACCATGAACACCATTGTTTAGAATATTTATTCCTTAATAATGGCTAAGAATATTGATAGCCTTATTTGACTAATAGCTATGGAGGAGGTATCTAAAGTGATCAAGGATATTCCTACTGGAAAAGACCCTGGCCTGGATGGATTCATGACTAACTTTTACCATCATTGTTGGAATATTGTGCAGCAAGAAATTTGAGAGTCTGTGGAAGAATCCAAAAATCAGATGGATGTCCTTCCAGCAGTCATCACTAATTTTATCACTCTCATTCCAAAGGAGGACAAATCTATGCACCTAGGTAAATTCAGATCCATCTCCCTTTGCAATGTTATATATAACATTCTCACCAAATTTATTGCAAATAGATTAAAACCCGTTCCACCTTTCTTAATTTCGACAGAACAATAGTGTTATGTGGAATGGAGGAAAATCTTGGATGGAATATTGAATCCCCATGGTATGATCCACACATTCAAAATATAAGAAAATGTTGGCATGCTCATTAAACTAGACCTTTTAAAATATTTTGTTAAGATTTCCTAGAGATACATGCAAATATCTCTTCTTTCCTCTAGTTAATCCCCAATTTGGGTGCAATGGATCACGGCCCTCTCCTCGTCCACTTTATTTTCCATTATTTTCCATGGCTCTCCCTCCTCGACCTTCTCCTCCTCACAGGGAGTTAGTCAAGGTAACCCATTTTCACCCTTCTTATTCATTGGCCTGGTTGAAGGCCTGGGAATATTCCTGAAAGCTACAATCCACAACAATATCCTCTCTGGCCTATTCCCATCTAATGATGATAACAAATCCTCCCACCTCTTGTTTGTTGAAGATACCATGATTCTGGATGCATCAACCATGAGAGAAGCAAGATGCCACAAATCCTCTACTTACAACTTTCTTAGAGGCCTCAAGTCTTTCCTTAAACAATGACAAATAAAAAATATTTGTTTTCAATACCCCAATCAACTTCCAAATTTGAATTTATACGCTCTTATATTTTTGAAGAGTCTTTCTTCCCTCCATATACATGGGAGCCCATCTCATATAATTTGCCACTAGACATAGAGCTTGGAACAATCTTGTTTCAAGAATGGAATAGTGTATCTCCAATTGGTATTTTCATTCTCTTAACATTGTTGGTCAACTCATCCTCCTCAATTGTGTGTTAAGAGGTATGTGTTCCTACATATCCTCCATCTTCTCTTCTCCCAAAATATTTTTGAATGAAAGTAGATACTTGCAGAGGAATTTCCTTTGGGGAGGAACCCAAGAAAAGAAGAGGAAGTGGGCCTTAGTATCCTGGAAAAAAATATGCAGACCCAAACTCCGTGGGGGTATGGGATTGAGGTATATTGAAATTGAAAATAGAGTCGCGTTGGATAAGTTATGGTGGAGATGGATCACCACCCTAAATGCTCTTTGGGAAATAATTTGGAAAAACAAATATGCAAGGGACATTGATCAATAGAACATTGTGTGCCTACATGAAATAAACTTAGGGTCACTCATATGGAATGTGGCTTGGCAGAATCGCGACCTCGTCCAAAAACATGCATTCTAGGAAATTCACAATGGGAAATATGCAATGTTCCAGGACAGTTACTAGTAACAACGGGTTAAACTCAATTCCTTGCATTATACTCAGCCTATTCGTCACGCAACCCTTGCTTCCAATAGCTTCCTTGTATCCTATTTCTAGAAATTACAAGTGAATAATTCTCAATGGAGATAGTGGCACAAAAAATATATCTGGCCTTCCACCCTTCCCAGTGACAACAGGAATTCATTTTGGGAAGAGATTCAATCTAGAAAGATAATGTCCCATGACGGAGACAACATTATTCATTGGGGGCATAAAAGAAAAGCGATGTTCATCCCAAAAGAGGCCTATTTGATATTGTCCAATCACCAACGGGAGCAACAAGAGAATATTTGGAACCAAATATCGAAGCAAAATATCTGGCCTAAGGTCTCCACTTTCGTCTGGCTGGTTTCTTGGATAAACATTCTAACTTGGGATTGAATCATCGAAAGAGCCTTTGAAGCCCCATCAATATGCTACCTGTGTATATTTCCTGAAGAGGATGTTGAACACCTTCTCAAAGGAGCTAGTAATTTTCAATAATTTAATTGAAACCATGTCAGCATCAGGGAAAATTTGGCCAACTGCCACAAGCATATCTCCAACAACAACAACATCAGCAAAACCTGGAAACTCTTTCTGGGGTTTCTTCTATGGGATATATGGGAAGAAAGAAAACGATGAATCTTCAAATATTCAAGCCTTTCATCTGACCATATCTGGAAAAGAATTCAGTCAGAAATTCATGAGACTATTTTTGTATCCCAATGGTCCTTTGATGAATGGGACTTTCATGCCCAATATAGGGCCATTCTCCTTTCTTGGGATCTCAGTTGAAACCCAAACCAAATTAGTGCTCCCAAGCCACATCTAGACTCTACGCGTTGAGAGTCCCTCCTCTTGGTCTCCACTGGAAGAGTGATTTGTGAAGTTAAACTGTGATGGGGATAGTCGAGGCAATCTTCGTCAGGGACTCTAGGGTTTGGGGGAGTCTTTAAGGATGGAAGAGGTAGAATTCTCAAATTCTTTGTTGGCTCCTTGGGATTGGAAAGCAATAATGTAAAAAAGTTAAATGCAATGCTTAAGGGAATCCAATTTGTAAATGAATCCAGATACAACAAACTAATAGTTGAGGGGGACTCCAAGATTATGGTGTAGATTCTGAATCGACTTCTCAATGCTTCTAGTATTAGAATAATCAATCCGATTTGGAGACTTGCTACTAAATTGGAATCTCTTGTTTCCAATATTCACAATTCCTATGCTATGTTGCCTCACTATGTTCAAAGAGATTCCAACAAGCTTGCAGACTGGTTGGAAAATTGGGGGGTCAATCACTTGTGGGAGGAATGCAACCAATCACGGTTAGATGATGTGAGTCCCATACTCAAAGAGGAATGTTCTAGGACCAATAATTAGGACACACACCCCCATGATGGGTGCCATCTTATTTATGAACCAAGCAGGGAATAGGGGCACTTGGATGGATGATGGGTGTGATTGGAAAGTTGGGTCAGTAGGTTGGAGTCCACCCCTGCCAAGTAGTCATGTGGCAAGAAAGGTCATTATGAACCAAATTCAGGATGAGTACGACATTTGTCTTGGTGAAGGGGTCTTAGTACAAATATTTGTATATTCATATTTTGTGGGATTTCATGTCTCTTCATGATAGTTTCCACCATAATGGACAAAGGGCTTGTGATTTGGTTTCCCCCTTTCATAGGAGCGGTCGTTTTCGACACCATATTTGCATCCACGTTATTGAATTTGGCTATAGTTTCCATTTCTACTAGGGGATCCTTCCTAAGAAAAAGTTTTTTTTTGGTCTCAATGGAGGACGGTGTCCTTCATTCTGGTTTCGCAGTGCTGGCAGCTTCAGTATGGTTCGCACAAAGACTACCAACCATAGGACTACAAATGGCCCTAAGTGCTCTCACATGGCATGAGCACAGAGGGAGATGGATAATGCGAAAGGATTCTTCGAAGCATTAGTTACTCACCAGGATCACGACCATGTTGAGCTTATGGAGAAGCAAATTTTTTGGGAGATGCAACACCCCAATGCAAAGAAGATCATGGATGCATTTGGGGGATTAGTCAAAGATTCAAGCTCTTCTAGAACACGCGATACAAGGAACACTAAAAAAATGGGAATGTGTTGGACTATAAAGTCTCTCTTTAGCATGGAAATGGACAACTGCGTGCAAGGTAAATTTTAGGAAGAAATGAAGGGCCCCTTGGTGGATTCCAAACTAACTATCCTCGGAGAGGGTATGCGTCATCTCACATGCAATTAGGTTATTATTGAAGAGCATGTGAATGCAAAATTGGACGCATTGGCTTATGAGATAATATAGCTACATGCGTCTTGTGGTTTAGCCCCGCAACTTGTGTTCCATTGTCACTCGGATGCTATTGCACGTCCTACCAAAGAAGAAGACCTAGGTGCTAACGCATCCTATGTTATAGCTTTTTATAAGTACTAATCTCAGTCCTGTCTAGGTTCAATTTTATCTCTTTTTTATGTTTCCCCTCATTTTCATTTGTGTGGGACATAACCCCTGCCTTGTGGGGGATCCTTATGCTTATATATTTCCAAATCAAACTTTGACTCTCAAACACAAGGAGGCTTAGTCATTGGAGACACAAATCTTTGTTGGCTACAGTGTTGGATCCTTTGCCATGGCCATGATATATGGACACTGCATACAAAATATTGCTTTGTTATGTACAAATTTCCTCTTTTTTAGTTTAATATAATCTCGAACTTTACAAAAAAATAAAATTAGAATGATAAAAGATGCACTATTCTACTATGCCCACTCAAATATGTGTTAAAAATTAAGCCTTATGGTAAGATAGTCAAACACATTCCCTCATATAAACAAGGAGCTTTATTATGGGGGTAAGTTTAAACTTAAAGTACTTTAGTGATAAAACCCAACCCCAACCATTAACTTGAAGTTATATTGTTTGTATGATAACATTTGAGGTAAAATATTGAGGGAGTAGTCTATTTATTTTATGTTTTGGATTTTGCGGTGTTTTTTGTTGAAACCCGGTAATAGTTTTTTGGTAAAATCTAAATTCAAAGCATTTAAATTGTGTTGTTGAATGCATAAATAGATTCATCACCCTCAAATATCCATATGGACTTCAGGTTATGCAATTTCCACAACTAATATATATGACTCTAAGATTTTTTGAAGATTTCCAATTAAGTCCAATATACCCACGTACAATATTTCCAATTAAGTGCTCAAGAGCATTATCGCTCAACACTAGTTACAATAATTCAGATGTTCCAGAGCTCACTTTCTCACATCATTTAATAATTTTGGTGTTATTTAGAGCTCCCTAGATAACCACCCAAAATAACCACTTAGGTGCTTCCAGAGTTCATTCAACTCAACACCTATCACAACAAAATAAGTGTGTAAGGACAATTAAATGTCAAAATAAAAATAGTCTTTTCTTGGGATATTAGACTAGTGAAAGAAAAACAACAATATATACATGCTTTGTCGGCACTAAACATAGAGAGCAGAAGAAAAATATAACTGAGCCCATATGCTATGAAAAGTATATCATTACCAATTAAAACAATAGCTACTACCCAGAGCAGAGAGAAGAAAAAATATAAACGAGCCCATGCGTTGTAAAAATTAAGTAGATCACTACCAGTGAAAACAATAACTATTGTCCAGAGTAAGAGAAGCCAAAAAATCCAGTCATTCCTAATGATAACATAATGAGAAAAAAATTATGGCCATAAATTGAGAAAAAACATGGATAAATCAAAGAAAGGAACTAGTCTATAATGTAGTCTATGATGGGAAAAGTCTCATAAAAAAATAGATTTTTCTCTCAGCACTTTAATTTACTACATTGGCTTTCCTATCGTATTTTTAACATCCTTAACCAACATTGCTTGAAGAAACATGTTACTGCAAAACCATGCAAACACATATAAAAGAACAGTAAAAAACACATAAACACACAAACACCTAGAAATTCTGCTAAATCCCACCTGATAGTTCTGCTAAATCCCAATATATGGCTTTCATTGCAAACCCTCAAACTGCAATGAAAGGAAAATCACAGCAAATTTCTTTCTTCTTTCTCAAAAATCACTATTAGAGCATTCTCCATTTTTAGCAAATTTCTTATGATATAGTCAAGTGCTTCTCAATAAGCATGAAAACAATATATAAGTGTAACAAACAAGCAAAGTGTTGGCAGTTTTGCAAAATCATGGCAAAATCTCATATATGACAATGGATGGAAAATCAAAGCAGAAAGATCATAATACCAACTTGGTGCCCGACCTGTTGAGTGGACCTTGGATAGTACCATTAATCCATCTCTTTGGGATTTGGTTGAATTGATCATATGTCACAAAGCTTGCGTAGCTACACTTGATCATTGTCACATAAGCCAAAAGGCCTGTAGGACCTCGAAAGTATAAAAAACTTATTGTATGGGTCAAATTCGAAATCTACTGCCTAGCATGAATGATAAAAATTTATTACATGGTTTGATGGATCTTATCCAGGATTACCTTAAAATTTTTGGGTGAGGCCGCTTTCCTAATGAAGGAGGAGAATAAATTTCTAAGGAAAATTTTTCCAGGATAACTGATCATCAAGAATCATGATTAATTAGGTTTCTTGTGAGTCAATATATGGAGTAGGTAGGGAGGAAGGTCTGAAAATAACTATAATAAGGAATTCAGGAAGCCTAAGCCCTAACTTCCTATCTCAACTTTAGAGCCTCAGTTAAGGATGGCAGGGTCCCCAGGATGGAGTTGTCGGTTTGAAATTTATAATGACCAAACCTGAATAGATTCCTACCCACACCCCCTCATTGAATCTCGAGGAAGGGAGTTCAGGGAGGGGAGTGTTATAGGTAGCATACAGGAAAATATCCAACTCATCCGGATTGTAACTAATCTATCTATTGTAACATCATCGAGCTCCTCTAAGACATATTTATTATTTGGATCCACTCCTCCGAGACAACCTTCACCCCTTATTCGATTGTTTGTTCCAAATGTATTGCACCTTCCCACCCAGTGGGAGGATATAAAGTTACAACGAACCTTCCTAATTTAATTTCTTCCCCGGATAGTGGGTGAGAGGCAAGGATAACTCCAAGGGAGGAAGGCTCAATGCAAAAGAGAAGAATCAAGAAACCAAGATCAGTCAATGATGATGGAGTAGAAGAAAGAATTAATTCTATAAAAAAGAGAAGAGAAACCACATACTACTACCCAATATCACAACTAGTAAACCTCGATTCTACAACAAGCAATGCAAGCTTGAGTATGATGAATACACATGGCATTCCTGTAGAGGTTCATAGTTGTAAAAATAATTAAATGCTAAATTTTATTGAGGTGGTAGTTAGTGCAAGTGACAACACACAATATACACTTGGAATTCCTGGAGGTGCATAGTTGTAAAAAAATTAGATGCTAAAGTTTATTGAGGCAGAAGTCAATGCAACCCACAATATCGTACACCCTTCAAACTAGGCAAAATATTTAGATTGTTCAAAGGTATGTTTTATTTTTATTTTATTTTTATTTTTTTCTAATCTGTTCAATGATAAAAATTTGATATGAAACATTGGATTCTCATATCTTTCCTCATATAATACAATTTATTTTTTTCTTGCAAAAATTTAATAAACAAAAAAATCATAATGATTAAACCAAGCACACACATAATGATATAGAAGGTTTATCCTAAAAACCTTTAAATATGCTTCTTCACAAGAAATACAATGGCCATTACCATGGGCCCAAAAAACCATGACCGAGTCAACTTGACCTAACAAGGGCATAAAATCAACCACACCATGACAAAATCAAAATTTCCATATTAGAAATAGAAATATAAACAGAATATTTAAAGTAAGTTATTTCCTAAAATAAATAACTTCCTTTCACTAGATGAACTCTAAGGTTTAATTATAAATCTTACTCATTCAAAGTAATGAAGTGATAGGATCCCTATATCCCTACAATGGATATAATACTTATATAACACTTCCAAAATAGAAGTTGAAATTTGTACCAATTATTATAAAATCTTCGCAATAAACACGACATATTTTCTCCCTAGAAATGATATATAACTGAATAGTGATAAGAATCTTTAATTATATATATAAGAATTTTTTTTATAGTTCCATCCTCGACCCCATGGTTCAGCTGGAAGGAGGGAGCGGGGCTCCCTCCATTCATAATGTTATTGTGCGTTAGGATATTTAGACACTTAGGAGTTAGTTAAGATCAACTTGTGTAATATATCCGTTAGGGATAGTGTGTTTCTTTAGTATGCATTAGTATGCATTTGTAAATACTTAATCCGACGGTCACGATATGTTTCCGACATAGAGTGATCCGACGGATCAACTTCTCTTAGATCAAACCTAACCTTGATCCATGGCTTAACACCCGATTGGTCCATGATCTCTATTTAAAGAGCATGGAGGGTCATTGTTTAGTTGATCGATTATGAGAAGCTCATTGTAACTTTCTTTCTTTGCATAATAAATTGTCCCGTAGAAGCTATTTGGCCGGGGCCGTGGAGTGTTTCCCTCAAGAGGGTTTAAACCACGTCAAAACATCGGTGTGTTGATCTGTGATCTGTTTGTGTGAAGTGGTTTCTCTTGGTGTTCGGTCCTTTGATAGTACCCTGTGTACCCGAACATGGTATCAGAGCTTTTATGAAGTGCCGCTTCCGGTTATGATCTAGATCTTGAACTGTTGTTGCCGAAACTCGAAAGGGTTTCTAGTTCTGGTATTTCTGTGCAGTGGGAGGTGTTCCATTGTGTCCGGAGCATCGTTTCCATTGGGAAATAGTTTTCGTTTGATCGAAAACGGTTCCCGGTTGCTCCAGAAACGCGTATTTCATTAGATCTGAAGGTATAATGTTACAGTGACGCATTTTTTTATTTCGTTTTTTGAAAAGAAAAAATTTCATATTTCATCTTTTTTTTACTGTTAGATTTTTTTGGTTCGGATTTTTGCTTTCCCGTCTGCGTATGCTCCTTTCCGTGCACCTTGAGCGATCTCGGCAAATCAGAAACAGAAAGGGAAAGGGTTTTTCTCGGCTGCGTATGCTCTTTGCCGTGCACCTTGCGCGATCTCGGCAAATCAGAAACAGAGAGAAAACGTATACTTTCCGGGCAAGCTAACAAGATCTAACTCCACAAGTGTGGAAAAGTTTTTTTTGTTTCGATTTGTGGTCTGTTTTGTAGGAAAAAGGGCAAGCACGCAAACCGAGCAAGAAGAGTAAAAAAAAAAAAAAAAAAAAGCCCCCTTCCTCATTCCCATATTTTACATACCTTTTAATCTAGCTCACTTGGTTCAAAGTTGCTTTATTCCGTAATAGGTCTTGAGTTCAAGTCTTAGGAAGTTATTTTTAAAAGAAAAAGTGCATGCAATTTCTATTTTCAAGTTACTTTATTGTAAAAGTGCATCTCACTTAAATAATAAAAAATAAAAATACAAGTGAGTCACTTAAGTTTTTTTTATATTGTTGCACTATTTAAAAGTAATATCATTATAAAAGTGAAATCACTTATTTTACAAAAGTGGTTCACTTCAAGCAACTTTTTTTGTAAAGTGATTGTCAAAAGGTTCATTTTGGGAAGAGGGGGGTTTCTTTTTTTTAGTTGGACATTTTCTAGCTGCCACGTCACTATTGGGGACATCTTCAACAGTTTCTTTGTTCAAGCATAACTTCATCATACAGAGTCCGTTTTCAGTGCCGTTTTTTTTTAAACCGCCTATTTTTTTGAGATCTTCACATCCAGACTATTGGTTTCTATTTTTACAGCCATTAATTTACAAATATGGCTGCCTCTTGTGATATTCTACTTAACAGTTCCAACTATTTCTCATGGAAATCTCGTATGGAGGATGTTCTACGAAGTAGGGGACTTTTCAGAATTACAACAGGGAAAGAAAAAGAACCCACTGATGATGATAAGAAAATAAAATGGGAAAATAGATGTGATGAAGCTCGTGGATTGATTGGGATGTCAATCTCTACTGATTTGCGATTCCACATATCTGGAATTGATGAACCTAATACTGCTTGGGACAAGTTGAAAACTGTGTTTGGTAAACACAATGAAATTCGAGGCCACCAACTCGAAAATGAGTTGATTTCTTTAAATCCAAGTGACTTTTCATGCATTCAAGATTATTTATCTAAGTACAAAACTCTTAAACTCTTATGTGCAGAATGTAAGATTGAGAAGGAAGACAAACAGTGCATTTATCATATTCTTTCCAAACTTGGACCTGCATATTCTGTTTTTGTATCTACATTTTACTCCATGAAAGCATCATTGAATGCAGCTAGCTATCAAGAGCCTAGTCTTGAATCCTTTTGTGAATCCTTGATTAGGGAACAAGATAAACTCATTCATCTTGGAATAATCAACAATGCAGATACATCTGGGAAATCCTTATTGTCCCAACAGAAAGAAAAGTCCAAGCCTCCCAAGAAACAAAATTTTCGCAATAATAAGTCAAACAAGGGTCCAAAACCCTCTCAGTCAGCTCCTTCTTTAAAAAAGGACAAAGGATCCAAGCCAAAAGGCAAGAAGACTGAGCGTCATTGCAACTATTATGGGAAAGATAATCATGATGAATCTAAGTGTTTCAAGAAGATGACAGCCTTGGAAGCAACAATGAAGAAGCACCACATCAGCCTAGATTCGCCTTCAGAATCTACCTCTCATGGACATGCACTTTGTGCTTCTGGTTATTCTTATAATGCATCTTCTTCTTCTACTTCAAATGAATGGCTCATTGATTCTGGAGCATCTTATCATATGGCTAAGGATCAAGCCATCTTTTCTACTATGCATGAATGTAACACCAAACAAATATTTGTTGGTGATGATAGATCTCTAAGTGTTGTAGGAGCTGGAACAGTTCCAGTAGATAATGGTCATTTTAGTGATGTACTATGTGTTCCAAGAATTTCCTGCAATTTGTTATCAGTCTATCAAATCACTCATTCTGGTGAAGGTAAAACTGTGACCTTTACACCTCACCAAGTTGTAATCAAGGATTTTAAAGATCCTCAACAGGTCCTAGCTACCAGAATTGTTGATGATATTACCAGGTTGTACAAGTTTAACAACTTTGGGTCATCACCTTTCCCTTCAGTTTTTGTTGCTCATAGTGATAACTTGAGCAAACTTTGGCATGAGCGATTTGGTCACTTAAATTATCGCTCATTGCAACAACTATGTAAAGAAAATATGGTGACAGGTCTTCCGATGGTATCTTGCAGAGATGGTGTTTGTTCCGGTTGTGTACTTGGAAAACATCATCGGGACATTTTTGACAAACGTGCCTCTTGGCACGCCTCGGTTCCCTTGGAGCTTGTGCATAGTGACTTGTGTGGTCCTCTTCCATCTACTTCCTTTTCTGGTTTCAAGTATTTCTTAACTTTCATTGATGATTACACCAGACGCACTTGGGTTTATTTCCTAAAACTTAAGAGCGAAGTATTTAACATGTTCTTGGCCTACAAGGCCCTTGTTGAAAAACAATCTAGTCATCAAATTATTAAGTTAAGATCTGACAATGGAGGAGAATATGTTAACAAACAGTTCACTACTTTCTGCATTGAACAAGGCATCCAACAACAGCACACTGTTCCATATACACCACAACAAAATGGTGTACCTGAGCGAAAGAACCACACTTTAAAAGAAATGGCTAATTGTATGATCCAATCTAAGGGACTAAGTCTTCAATTTTGGGCTGAAGCCATAAATTGTGCAAATTACATAGTTAATCGCACTCCCACAAAAGCATTACAAGGTATAACACCGGAAGAAGCATGGAGTAAAATTAAACCTGATGTAAGTCACTTTCGTGTGTTTGGTAGTGAAGCATGGGCTCACATTCCGGATGAAAAACGGAAAGCATTGCAGCCTAAAAGTGAAAAGTGCATATTTGTTGGATATTCTGAAGATGTAAAAGGTTATAGACTTCTTCAACCACATTCTCATGCTATAATCATTAGAAGAGATGTTAAATTTGATGAAAATCTCTTGGCCTGCGAGCCTAACTCGGCGATTGTGCCATCTTTGGCCTGCGAACCTAATTCGACGTTTGTGCCTTCTTCTTCTTCTTCTTCCAACTTCCTTGACAGGTTTCCAACTCCAGTTTCTGATGATGATAGTGAGGATGAAAATCCACCTCCGCCTGCTCATGTTCCTCCAATTGCACTAGTACAAGTGCTTCCTCGATGGGTCCGTTCAACATGTGAAGCAGCTGGTGATCTTGTCGGTGATCCTAGAGATCAACATCGAACACGTTCTCAGTTTCAGCGAGCCTCTTCTCTTTTGGCTCAAGTTTTCGAGAATCATGATCCAGAAAATTTTGCAGAAGCTTCAGGGAATCCAGATTGGGATGCAGCCATGGATGAAGAATATCGTTCCTTAATGGCGAACGATACTTAGGATCTTGTACCTCTTCCAAAAGGAAGAAAACTTGTCAGATGTAAATGGGTCTATAGAACTAAGTATGCATCAAATGGAAGTGTTGAAAGACTTAAGGCAAGGTTAGTTGCCAAAGGTTTTTCTCAAGTTGAAGGGATTGACTACAATGAAACCTTTGCTCCTGTCACCAAAATGAACTCCATCCGCCTTGTTCTTTCCCTTGCAGCCTTACACAACTGGGAAGTCCATCAAATGGATTTCAAGTCTGCCTTCTTACATGGTGATTTACAGGAGGAAATTTACATGGAACAACCTCCTGGTTATGTTCAGAATAACTCTAGCCTTGTCTGTCGCCTTAAGAAATTCTTATATGGCCTTAAGCAAGCTCCTAGAGCTTGGTATGCCAAAATGGATAACTTTCTCCTTGACACTGGTTTTTCTAGATGCCATTCTGACCCCAATGTCTATACCAAGAAAGTAGGAAACCATCTCATCATACTTGTTCTATATGTTGATGACCTTATTCTTACTGGTAGTGACCCTAAGCTTATAACCCATGTGAAATCCAGTCTTAAACAAAATTTTGAAATGTCAGACTTAGGACATTTGCATTATTTTCTTGGTCTCCAAGTCCTGCAAACCAAAGAAGGAATCTTTCTTTCTCAGTCTAAGTATGCTTGTGACCTTCTTCGACGCTTTCACATGGAAGATTGTACACCAGCCCCTTCTCCCTTCCAGTCTGGAGTCAAACTTTCTGGCACTTGTACTTCACCTGAAGTAGATGCCACCTTGTATCGTCAGCTTGTTGGTAGTCTTTTATACTTGACTCATTCCCGTCCTGACCTTTGCTTTGTCGTTGGTCGAGTTTCCCGTTATATGCAGACACCTCATGAAAGTCACTGGAAAGCAGCTAAAAGAATACTTCGATATATTCGAGGTACAGTTCAGTTTGGGATTCATTACAGTACAGGGGGGAAACCTTTGTTGGTTGGTTTCACTGATTCAGATTGGGCCGGCGATCCTGATGATCGAAAGTCTACTGCAGTTTATGTTTTCAGTCTGGGATCTGGACCTATTACTTGGGCTTGTAAGAAACAACAAGCTCTTGCTTTTTCTTCAGCAGAGGCAGAATATCGAGCAGCAGTTAATGCCAGTCAGGAAGCTTTATGGCTTCGACAGATCCTTTCAGAGTTTGGATTCGGGCAGTAGCAGCCTACTCCACTTTGGTGCGACAATCAAAGTGCCATCAAGCTTGCCAAAGATCCAGCTCTACATCAACGCAGCAAACATATTGAGCTACATATGCACTTCATCAGAAATCTTGTTCATGATCGTGTTCTTGAAGTGCTCTTTTTCCCTACGGATGATCAAGTTGCAGACATCTTCACCAAGTCTCTTACAGAAGCGAAGTTTTCTAAACTTCGATCTATGTTAGGAGTTCAGGAACTTGTCATTAAGGGGGGATAGGCTCTAATGCCTCCTTCCTTCTCCTAATAGTGTCACTTTTGTAAATCCTTCAATCCTATCCCAAGTTGTTCTTAAGGGGGGATGTTAGGATATTTAGACACTTAGGAGTTAGTTAAGATCAACTTGTGTAATATATCCGTTAGGGATAGTGTGTTTCTTTATTATGCATTAGTACGCATTTGTAAATACTTAATCCGACGGTCACGATATGTTTCTGACATAGAGTGATCCGACGGCTCAACTTCTCTTAGATCAAACCTAACCTTGATCTGTGGCTTAACACCCGATTGGTCCATGATCTCTATTTAAAGAGCATGGAGGGTCATTGTTTAGTTGATCGATTATGAGAAGCTCATTTGTAACTTTCTTTCTTTGAATAATAAATTGTCCCGTAGAAGCTATTTGGACGGGGCCGTGGAGTGTTTCCCTCAAGAGGGTTTAAACCATGTCAAAACATCGGTGTGTTGATCTGTGATCTGTTTGTGTGAAGTGGTTTCTCTTGGTGTTCGGTCCTTTGGTAGTACCCTGTGTACCCGAACATTGTGAAACCAACTTCAATATTGGTTCGCGCCAATGGTTCCTCCTCTCCAAATATCATGGAAGAAGGAAAATATGGGAAACCAAAGCCACAATAAGAAGTGCTCATTGAAAATGGAACTACTAGAACTACAAGCTCTCAACAAGTAGCTACTAAGGGTCCCTACAATGGATTCCTTCCCAAGACATATAACATCCTTGTTTGGAGGTTACCTCCAATTGGGTAGGGGTGTACAAGGAGTACATGATGTATAAAAACCTATGCTACAAGTTCATAGGATTTTGGCCTAACGAGAGAGACCTTCAGGGATGGATAGCTCACAAGTGGAGGCCCAAAGGAGAAATATACCTAAATCTAGGCTCGAAGGGTTTCTTTACTATGATATTTTCCAATCCATAGGACTAGGAACGAATTGTTGAACAAGGTCCCTACTTTTTCAACAATGCTTGGCTATTAATGAGATATTGGAAGGATAAATTTTTCCTTGATCACAAATACTTCTCAGAAGTTTCGATATGGGCCTGACTCTTCTCATTTCCCCAGGAATACTCGGAGGAAGAAACCATAATCGGTATAGGTAACACCTTGGGAAATTGCATCCAAAATTCTGAGATAAAAAAAGGGCCAGTTACACCTATTTCGCCCATATATGTGTCAACATGAATGTTTCAAATCCATTCCCTCAATATATTTTCCTCGTCTTCCAAGGATAAGAATGCATTCAAATCGTATACTATGAGCACATCCCCTTTTCCTCCCGGCATTGCGATGAATATGGGCATACTTTTAGGGACTTCCCTCTAGTCCCAACTCCCAACCCTTTGTCTCCCCAACCCACTCAAGATGGCTTCACCATCATCAGGAGAAAATCAAAAGGGATCCCTAAAGGGACCACCATAGTCCCCAACAGTGAAGTTTCTACCTCTAATCAATTTGCATGCTTGGAAGAGATAGAGATGGAGCAAGAGGATCACAAGAGAGTGGAATTTTGTGAAATAGAGCAAGATAAGGAAAATATTTATCTTGACCAAACAAAGAGACGGAAGCTACACCCTTTGGAAGATAGAACCATTGAGGAAGGTGAGGATCACAATATGAATGAGTAGGAAAGAGAAACATAATCATAGATCACGAGCTTCAAAAAATCATAGAGACATGCAGAAAAGGAGACCTAACAGCGATCCAATATCCTCACATTGTGGTCATTCAAAAATCCCTTCAAGAAGCAGTGGCTAGACCATCTGATCCTAAGGAAGTTAGAGATATTCAAGGAAACTAGCTTAGAATTCATCCTTTTCCTAGGCCGCTTAGCTTGCTTGGAGGTAAGACGGAAGTAAATCATGGTAGAAAATCAAACCAACAGAGGCTCATGGAACTGGGGGAGCATCTGATGGAATTAGGTAACCACCAATCCCTTTCTTACTATTTTATTCACTCCCTTCCAACCATTAGTTAGCCTTAATGAAAATCATATACTGAAATATTTGTGGTCTGGGTGGAAAAATAAAGTGACTCACTCTCAAATCCAAAATATAGCAGGGAATGGCAACAATTTTCATGCTACAAGAAACAAATTGTTCTATGGATTCTCTCCTCAACTTATCATATTTTTGTTGGAAAGGCATTAAAGAAATGGCCACATATGCCACTCGGACCACTAGAGGCCTTTCTATACTGTGGAATCTCGCTCTCATCCAGTTGCCCAATTTTTTCTCTACCTAGTTCTCTCTATCAGCCTCTTTTCCTCCTAGCCTCATAGTTCTCTATAACTCTAACAAATATCTATGGGCCACACTCCCATGCTTCCAAAATTGCCTTCTTTTCTTCTCTCTCTCATATCAAAGATTTGTCCTTGGATTCGTCCTGGATCCTAGTATGTGACTTTAGCTTGATTTATTCTCCTCTAGAGAAAAAAGGAGGCATTAGCCATCTTGATGCAACTATCAGATCCTTTGGAGAACTCATTACCTCTCTAGATTTGGTTGATATCAGACCTAAAAATCTTACTCATACATGGAACAAAAAAAGAGGAGGAATCCATCAAGTGGCCTTTAGGCTTGATATATTTATTCTTCCCACCAACTTAGTGCATTCTGGTGCCATCCTTGACACCTTCATCCTCCCAAGTCCTTGATCTAATCATTGGCCAATCAACCTTGAAATTGATGAACACAGTAGCCCCCACAATTGTCCCTTTAGGTTCAAATATTTTGGCTAGATCATCCTGAGTTCATGGAAACTCTTTCCACATGGTTGGAAAATGCCCCAGCATTACAAGGCTCTAAGATGTTTAAACCTCAGCAAAAGCTAAAATGGATCAAAGGTAAGATCAAAACCTGGAACAAGGAGGTATTTGGAAATATCTTTGATGAAAGGAATAAGTTCGAGGAGGATATGGCCATAGTACAGTAGGATTCCATATCTAGGGGTTAGTATGAAATTCTCTTACAAGGGAAAAAACAACTTCAGGATGAGATAAATCAAAGAATGGACCAAGAAGAAATTCTTTGGAGACATAAGTCACGAGTAAGGTGGATAAAGGAGGAGAACAGAATTCAAAATTATTCCATGACTTCATGGTGCAACGGAGACCTCACAATCACATCTCTCTTATTAACTCTATGCAAGGGAAGAAGTTAACTAAGCAACATTAAATTGCAGAGAAGCTGGTTCAGTTTTACAACACCCTGCTCAAGGAAGATAAGATTGATAGGGAAGGAGCCATGAACACCATTGTTTAGAATATTTCTTCTTTATTATTGGCTAAGAAGAATGATAGTCTTCTTTGTCTGATAGCTATGAAGGAGGACTCTGAAATGAATAAGTACATGCCTACTGGAAAAGACCCTGGCCTGGATGGATTCATGACTAACTCTTACCGTCATTGTTGGAATATTATGCATCAAGAAGTTTGGGAGGATGTGGAAGAATCCATAAATTAGATGGATGTCCTTCCAACAGTCATCGCTAATTTTATCACTCTCATTCCAAAGGAGAACAACCCTTTGCACCTAGGTAGTTTCATATCCATCTCCCTTTAGAATGTTATATATAAAATCCTCACCAAATTTATTGCAAATAGATTAAAACCCATTCTTCCTTAGTTATGTGGAAGGGAGGAAAATATTGGATGGCATCTCGACTTTCCATGATACGATCCACACACTCAAAATATAAAAAAAGACTAGCATGCTCATTAAACTAGACCTTTTAAAATCTTTTGATAAGATTTCCTAGAGATACATGGAAATATCTCTTCTTTCCTCTGGTTTCTCCCCACTTTGGATGCAATGGATAATCACCCTCTCCTCATCCACTTTATTTTCCATTCTTTTCCATGGATATCCCTCCTCGACCTTCTCCTCCTCTCAGGGAGTTAGTCAAGGTGACCCCTTTTCACCCTTCTTATTCATTGTCATGGTTGAAGGCCTGGGAAGATCACTAAAAGATACAATCCACAACAATATCCTCTTTGGTCTATTCCCATCTAATGATGATAACAAAGCCTCCCACCTACAGTTTGTTGAAGATACAATGCTTATCGTTGCAACAACCATGCGAGAAGAAAGATGCTCTGCTTACAAATCCTATGCTTACAAATTTCCTAGAGGCTTCAAGTCTTTCCCTAATCAATCACAAATTGAAAATATTATTTTTCAATACCCTGATCAGCTTCCAACTTCGAATTTATAGGCTCCTGTATTTTTGAAGAGGCTCTCTTCCCTCCATCTACATGGGAGCCCCTCTCATATCCTTTTCCCTTAGACATAAACCTTGGATCAGTCTTGTTTCTGGAATGGAACATTGTCTCTCCAATTGGGATTTTCGTTCTCGTAACATTGTTGGTCGACTAATCCTCCTAAATTATTTGTTAATAAGTATGTGTTCCTACATCTCCTCCATCTTCTCTTCTCCAAAAATATTTTTGAATGAAAGTAAATACTTGCAGTCTTGCAAAGGAATTTTATCTTGGGATGAGCCCAAGAAAAGAAGAGGAAATGGGCTGTAGTCTCCTAGGAAAATCTATGTACACCCAAAATCCTTGGGGGTCTAGGATTGAGGGATCTTAAAATTGAAAATATAGTCACGTCAACTAAGCTATGGTGGAGATGGCTTACCACCCTGAAGGCTCTACTGGAAAGAATTTGGAGAAACAAATATGCTAGGGACATTGATCAACAAAACATTGTGTGCCTACATGAAGTCAACACAGGGTCATGTGAAAATCCTCACAGCAGATCTGAGAGATGATGTATACCTCACAAGAGTAATTATGATTAAGGAGGAAAATAGAAGAAGAGTGGTCAACGCAGTATAATGAGCAACATAATAATAATACAATAGAACTCAGATGGAAGCAAAAAAAATTCACACACACTAATTCATTAATCACAAATGGACAAATAAATAATACAATGCATGAGGAATTCGAATGCCTAAGGTGGAAATTCGAATTCGCCTTCATGGAGTGATCAAAATGTCACTAGAGTGTCATCAGAGCACACCTGGTGTCATCGGAGCACAACTGGAAGTCTTCATCATCATCAGTGGAGTCATCAATGCTCAAGTAACTGTCAACCATATATCAAACTAAGTCTGGTAGGTGTAACTGAGTGTAACTAAGTGTATCTAAGTGTAACTGAGTGTAACTGAGTGTAACTGAGTGTAACTGGGTGCAACTGAGTGTAACTGGGTGCAACTGAGTGTAATTGAGTATAAACTGAAGACAACTGAATTGGTAGGTGAAGAAGGGTGAGTAGCTTCCTAAAATCAAGGAATAAGGGCGCATTAATCAACTGGAGGGCTAAAATTGATCAGTGAGAAGCTCCTGGGGGTTGGCTAATTGAAGGCTAGGTGCTAGACTGATGACTGGGATGCATGCAAACCCTAGAATGCATGCAAACCCTAAAAGTGCATGCATGACTGAAAATGTAAATGATCAAAATACTGGTGGGACTGGGTTGGAGTATAGGAATATCCTAACACCCCTACTTCATCCATCGTGGGCCCTAGTAACTAAGACCAAAGGTCACCCAATACAATGAATAATAACAGTCAATAAACCAAGGAAGTGGGGAAAATTTCATGGGAAAAATACCCCCCCCTCAAAACAAACTTTAAGACACACATAAAAATAAATGCTCCAAACTCAACTAGGTGTGATGCTTGGTCATATGTTTGGAGGTATATTCTTCTTGGGAAGAAGTGGATCATGCTCAAAAAACATGTGTTTGTACTTTCTCTTCAGATCGAATGTGATGAGAACAAATCCAAAAGTATGAGGATGATCCTTGAACCTGTGATTCGAATCACCTGAGGTAGGATCAAAATCATGAATATGCAGATAGTCTTTTGTCTTCTCCTTCGAACCATCATGGGTGAGATTATGCCAAAAAGAACCATCAAATAATAATTGCTTGAAATCCAAATCAGATTTAAGACTTGAAGAATAGTTTCTTGAGATCTCCTTTGAAATAGCAGGGGTGAGATCAAAACTATCATATGCATGAGAAATTATCCCAAGCGAATGGAAATGGTTTCTTCGGATCTCCTTTGAACCATAAGAGGTGAGATCAAAACCAATGGATGCATGAGAAATTATCTCAAGCGGGTGGCAATGGCCATATTCTTCAATAACCTTCTGAAAGCATGTGCTAATGATCATATAGTAGTAAATAAGATATGATTGCTTGAGCGGAGCGAATGCATTACCTCCAATAGCTGATTTTACCCCCGAAATAATCATGTGATCATGATGCAAACCAACAGAATCTAGTGCAAGAGAGGATTTAGGACCTTCTGCAATATCTAGAGTGTGAGTTGGCATAGAAAGAGAAGAAAGTTGGAGCATGAGTGTAGAATCTGCAAGTTCTTTGTCAACAACTTCAATATGAGATGATACTGGTTCTTGATCTGAGAGATCATCAAGGGGAGCGAATGCATCACTTTGCTTTCTCTTGAAAGGGTTTGGACCAATCCCTTCATTCGGTATGCCAAATATTACATCCAGGTGAGCGCATAACTCTTTTGGTGATGAAAAATCAGGGAGGTTATAAAACATCCATTCATGCATAGCATCAATCATTGATCTAAAGACTCTGTCACCTTTATTTAACCAATCAATATTCTCTTCAGAAGATTCGAACTCTTTTTCAAAACAACAGTCAAAGAGATCATGGCTCTTCAAGTATGCTATCATTTTTGGTTTCCATTCATCATAGTTGAGTGGAGAAAGAGGAGGGATTTTTTCTGAATTCATTGAAGTTGTAGAAGACCTACAAAAACAATAGAGAATATCTGCAACTGCTACTGCTGCAACTGTTGCACTCAAAATCTGGATAATAACCTGCAAAAAACTCTCAAGAATGGAGATAAACAATATTCTCAACATGCTCTAATACCATGTGAAAATCCTCACAGCAGATCTAAGAGATGATGTATACCTCACAAGATAATTATGATTAAGCAGGAAAATAGAAGAAGATTGGTCAATGCAGTATAATGAGCAACAGAATAATAATACAGTAGAACTTGGATAGAAGCAAAAATACTTCACACACACTAATTCATTAATCACAAATGGACAAATAAATAATACAATGCATGAGGAATTCGAATGCCTAAGGTGGAAATTCGAATTAGCCTTCATGGAGTGATCAAAAGATCACTGGAGTGTCATCAGAGCACAACTGGTGTCATCAGAGCACAAATGGAAGTCTTCATCATTATCAATGGAGTCATCAATGCTCAAGTAACTGTCAACCATCAGTCAAACTAAGTCTGGTAGGTGTAACTGAGTGTAACTAAGTGTAACTGAGTGTATTTGAGTGTAACTGAGTGTAACTAAGTGTAACTGAGTGTAACTGAGTATAAACTGAAGACAACTGGACTAGTAGGTGAAGAAGGGGGATTTGTTTCCTAAAATCAAAGAAGAAGGGCGCATTAATCAACTGGAGGGATAAAATTGATCAGTGAGAAGCTCTTGGGGGCTGGCTAGCTAAGGGCTAGGTGCTAGACTGATGATTGGGATGCATGCAAACCCTAAAAGTGCATGCATGACTGAAAATGTAAATGATCAAAATACTGGTGGGACTGGGATGGAGTATAGGAATATCCTAACAGGTCACTCATATGGAATGTAGCCTAGCATAACCGCGACCTCATCCAAAAACATGCATTCTAGGAAATTCACAATGGACAATATGCAATGTTCCAACATGGTGCCTGGAAACTGTTGATGTATATGTAGCTTTGGAATGTATTTCACCTATGTATTTCATCTATGTATATTGTATTCCTATAGAGATGTTATTATTCCTCTATACATAACTGTTTTTACTCCTATAGAGATGTTATTATTCCTCTATACATAAGTGTTTTTACTCCTATAGAGATGTTATTGTTCCTCTATAGAGAAGTGTCGTCATTTATATTGTAAGTATTGTAACTTATACTTGATGGGTTATTAGACCACCTTGATAGGGTCAACCCTATATGAGTCATGTGGGTAAAAGGGTTATTAGACCACCTTAGTGGGGGTCAGCCCTGTCAGCATTATGTTATGTGGTTAAGTTGAGGCCGACCTAGTAAAGGTTATTAGGCAAGTCAAGTCATGTATAAATAGAGTGTGGGAGGCATTCTATTTGATCATTCACTTTCTCTCTCACACACTCATTGGTGAGTGGCGCACTTGTGGAGGAGGAGAAGCTGCTGCTAGAAGGATTATCTCTTATGATTGGGTTGTATCATTTCTCTATCTATCTCCGAGTAAGTTGCGGGGTTTTTCACCTTCTTGGTTTTCCCCGATGAAACTCTGTGTCTCTTGTGTGCTTGCGTTATTGTGGCCATGATTGATATGTTGTAGATATGTTGTATATATGTTGTACATGTTATTCTCTCAGTTAAGATCCTAGATCAGATTGAAATTTCTAAAAAACTAACATGGTATCAGAGCTAGCCTGAAAGAAGGCATGGTATTGCATTTATGACACTTGTTGCAATTGCAAATCTAGGGCTTGATATAGAAAAAACCAATCATCATAGCACTTTTTCTATAAATCCATTTAGGAAAGGTTTCAGGATCTGAAACTCTTACATCTCGAATATAAGATCCTCATGTACCTTGTGTCTAAAGCACAACCTCTAATTCGTTGTACTTTATGTTTTATGATCTATACAATCTAGGATTTTTGCCTCTTCTAGATTTGAGTCATAAACAAGTGACCTATGTAAAAAGGTCATAAATTGGGCTAGGAATCTCCAAATGAAATTTCGTAAAATGTGACAGGTAGGGAACAGACTTTACTTTCACAAGCCAAAGGTTCAGAGGCAAAAAGTGAAGCAGTGACACGTGGCACTCTATATAAGTTCGCTCTCCTGTTTTATCCCATAAACAGGTCACATTGCAACAAGTGGCATAAATATCTCTCAGGGAATCCAATTGAGGTCATATCTATGGGGTTCGAAAGATGGCAGGTTGGGATACCACAACTATAATTTGCAGACATTGTGGATTCGTAATTTTGGAGTTACACCAGAAACAATAAGGTGCATATTTCTGTCAAAACAGAATTTGATTTTGAGCACCTTCATTCATGGCTCTGGGAATTAGGGTTTCGGAGAAAGTTGGAATTTTTGTAATTGGAGACCACAGCTGAATGATACTCATCAAAATCAAAATTTAGAGACCAATTTCCAAATTTTTGGTTGGGCAGAAGGCCAGGCTTAATCAAACCCTAGTTCGGGACTTTGATCGAAAAAGTGGAAAATTAGGGCTTCTGCAAAAGTTGGAATTTTTTAAGTCTGTGACCATGGCTGGAAGCTCCTTAGAAAAATCGAATTTTAGAGCTTTGGATCGAACCTTTTGGTTGGGAAGAAGGGTGGGCTTTATCAAACCCTAGTTTGGGATCCTCTCGAGAAGATCCGAAAGTTTCAAAGGCAATTTTGAGGGGTTTTGCAGTTTTCAAATTCTGAGTATACCAGCTTGATTAGCTCATCAAGGTGCATCTTTCTATCCTTTCAGAAGTTTGAAATTCAAAGTTTGAATTTTTAGAGTTTCTCTAACAAACCCTAATCCAGCTCTAGATCCAGTTTCTGTAAATCAAGTGGATTGGGTTAATCCTAGAAGAGAATGGTTTGGTCACCTGCATAAGTAAATAAGTTCATGTTTCAGAGGGAGATGAGGCTAAGGCCTTACATAAGAAGATTACAAGCAATCTCAGCAAGTATGACTTATCCAGGTATGTTTCAAGATCTATTCATGATTAAGTTTATGGTATGTTTGTCTTCATTAAGGTTAGTACAATCTTGATTAGCTTTAGACTTGTGGACTCACCTTAATAAAATTATGAATGTAGATATTCGTTGATTAGGGTTTCGACACTTATGATTGTACTAATGCTTTGTGGTGTTGTATGAGGTTGATGTTGTCCGCTAACATGAAAGGTACATCAATAAAGACAAATCATGTTCTAGTTCAAGAAAATATGACCATGGTGACATGAAGACAAAGATTCATCCATTGTCATGGATCACATAGAATCTCTACTTACGAGGTATGTATATTTTGGTTCTACAATGCTTAACCTATGAGATATGCAAGTTACTAGCACAAGTCATTGAAGAGAACAAGAAGGCATTGCTAGAAATAACTAGCAAGTATGATAACCAGGTATGTTTTTCCTATATCAAGTTAGAATCCTACCTTGTGTTAGGATCTCTTATATAAGTATGCATGGCATGATTGATAATTATTATTCATTGAAGTTAGTAATCATGGGCTTAGGCATATTATGTTTCTTACTTTGATTGATGATATGACTAACCAGAAAAGTCGGCCTTTGGTCAAATAAGAGTATGCATGACTAAAAGAAGTATTCCCTGAAACCTTGAATACTAATGTTTATAATCTGTGTTTGAAATGATCATGACTATACATGTTTAATATTATTGTGTTTTGATTATACTAATGAATGTATGATTATGTATGAGATCTCGAGGGTAACACAATGATGATACTAGTAAACATGCATAGTGATCAAGGATGGATATAAGTTCAAGGACAAGTAACCCAGGAAGCAAAGATCAAGAGGGAGCACACTCCAGTAGTTTCTGCAAGGATGCAAACATTCAAAGGGATTTGACCACTTCTCACAATCCACATCAGAATGGAGTTGCAGAAAGGAAGCGAATACTGAGAGGGAGTCCACCCTACAACCAAACAAGATAAGTATTTGAATTGTCATTTCTTTCATATTTGTTTGTTTAAATAATATTGTTCAATGATGTATATGCTTAAGTTCCTAGACTTAGGGTGTGTATTATGCATATTAGAATAATTGCATTAATGAACAGTATACTACGAATATGCATCTAATGGGTAAGTGGCCTATGGAACTGTACAACATTCCATTGCTACTTATCTAGAATGAAACCTCTTTGCTGACATGTTGGGAGTTGCACACACTCTTAACAATGTTCTGGTAGAGATTGGAAGGCATCTAGAAAGTTACAGGATATGGATAAATGTTATATTAAAGCATTCGCTAAAATAATTGCATGACTGTATGACATATTTCTTTATGTGTAAGAGTTTGTTCTGAAAACTATCAGATGTTTTATAATCCTGCAATTTAACTTGTTTTGTAGGAAAGATCGTATACCATCACCTACAAAAGAAGGACTACAACATTTGTTCAACAACAAAGTTATCTATTGATGAATATGAAGTTCCCAAGATCTGAGATGAAGTAATGTCATGATCCATCGATCATGAAGAATGACATTTGGGATGTAGTCCCAAGACCTGAAGGGAAGTCATTTGTGACTTCCAAAATGGATCTACAAGATCAAGCATGCTGCAGATGGCAGCATAGAGAAATACAAAGCGAGATTTGTAGCTCATGGCTTCTCCCAGAAAGAAGGGATTCATTGATTAGGTTTTGTACAAAAATATGGAATGTTTGTATATTTTACTTATGTTGCTATGAAGGAAATGATATAACAATACCTAAATAAAATGATTGTTGCTATGTTTATCTATGACTAAAACAAAAGAGGTTTCATTTGAAATTGTAAGTAGATAATAGAATACATGAAAACATGACAGAATTTATCTATGAATGTTATTCAATCATTCTATCTATTTTTAAACACCCTTCCCTGTACTAGAGTATGGCACAAGGACAGTGCGTGTAAAAATACAGGGAAGTAATTTATTCTATCATTTCATATAATTTCTTCAACAATTTAAAGAATCATAATCAGTTCAAACAATCAAATATTTACTTTTGCATGATGATAACTATCAATATTTAGCTAATAAATCTTAAATCAACAGTTACAAAAAATAAATTATAACTACTTAGGAAATGAAATAACAAGTAGAACCTGCAAATGTAGATAGGGTGGAAATACACCCAAAGAGGCATGTTCCTCCCAGCCTTCTCCAGAAGAAGCAACCAATATCACTTGCTCCTTTGGACCCTCAATCCTGTTTACTGAACCACTAGATAGAAGACTCTATGTAGAAGCAAGGCACTCAAGTCTTACTTCCAACAATCAATGGAGACTTGCAATACACCTCAAAATAACTCTCTGCACTCAGGAGTAAACTCTGCACTTAGCAGAAGTGAAACAGACTTACAGTACAACTCAGAACATAGCTTCGCCTCATCGAATCTTTTGTGTGCATACAACAAAACCACAAGGTAAATTTTCTCGTAAGAAAAAGTGTGAGCCTCTTCTCAAATTCGATGGCTTATAAAGATGCCTAGGTCTTTTAGTGGTCAATTTTCAAATAAATGAGCCTCAAGCTCCAGTCCCATCTTTCAGGGAACTTTGGCCACAAATCAAGGGAGTTGTCCCATAACAACAACTAGTTACTGAGTTCCTGATGCTGCCACTTGTCCATTTCCTTCTACCCCAGATTCCATTCCACCTAGTGGGTCAGTAAACACTCTTTCAACAGTCTCTTTGGGTGAGTGTCTCCTATTTTATTTTATTAAATAATAATATTGTGCAATTAGAGTCATCCTTGGCCACTTGGCCAAATATAAAACTTTACAATAAAAGTTAAGATAATTTTGTTCTCAAACATAAAATGTTTCAAGTAATAGGTATGTTACAAACACCCCCACTTAAGCTCAACATCATCCTCGATGTTGTATATTCTTCATCAGATCCTCCTTGGAACAGAATTGGGTATGCTGCCTACATATTACTTTCCAATTCCCAGGTAGCTTCATCGGGGCTAAGGTGTTTCCATTGCACCTTTACTTGCCCTATGGTACGATTCCAGAGCATAATTTCCCTCCTATCGAGAATACAATCTGTTCCACCTAAAAATATTCTTCGGGTTTCACCTTTACAAAGACATGATCTCCAACCTAAAATTCTCTTTCAGTTCGTTTCAGATCTGCATAATTTTTTTGTCTATCTTGTGGAACTTTTACATTGCCTTGTACCTGTTTCACGGTTAGCTCCATCTCTCTTAACAATTTTGGTCCTAACATAAATATGTCAACAGGGTTATCCCAAGAAATAGGAGTACTACATTTCCTTCCATATAAATAATCAAATGGAGCAAATCTAGCAGATGCTTGATAATGGTTATTGTAAGCAAATTCAGCTAAATGCAAATAGTCTTCGCACTTAGTTGGTTGATCTTTAACATACATTCTTAAGATGTCTTCTAAAATATGATTAACCCTTTCAGTCTATCCGTCAGTTTGTGGATGGAAAGAAGTACTGAAATTGAATTTAGTATTTAGACCTTTAAACAATGTTGTCCAGAAATTTTCAGTAAATTTGGAATCTTGATCAGAAATAATTACATTTGGAATTCCAGGTAAGCAGAAGATTTGCTTCATAAACACATCTGCAATGTTATCAGTTTTAAAAGTAGTCTTAATAGGAATAAAATGAGGAGATTTACTAAGTTTATCCACAACAACCATTATTGAGTTATTATGTTTCTGATTCTTAGGTAAACCTATTATAAAATCGATACTTATATTTTCCCATTTCGATTCTGGAATTGGCAACGGCTGTAATAGGCCAGTTGGTTGTTGATGTTCAGCCTTAATTGTCTGATATTCAAAACACCTAGCTATGTATTCAGCCACTTCATTCTTCATGTTGGGACAAAAGTAATCATTTCTTAACATAGTTATCATTTTTTGATAACCAGGGTGTCCTCAATAAGGACTTTTATGAACTTCATCCAAAATAAGTAGTTTAACTTTTGACACATTAGGTAAATAAATTTTGTTTTTATAAGTCATCAAGACCTTTTCATTAATGATGTAATCTACTATTAAATTTTCAGATAAATTTCCAGCAACTTTATCATGCAATTTTTGATCATTTTCATCTTGCTTAATTCCTTCTTCGATCTGATTTTCTAGATTTGCCTTAAATGTACTGATTGCTGCCACAAAACCTAATTTGGCATTTCTGCGCAAGGCATCATCAACTTTGTTTTCTTTACCCTTAATGTGTTGAATCTCAAAATCGTACTCGCTAAGGAAATCTAGCCACCTAGCTTGCATTGCATTAAGATTTGCTTGATCCAACAAGTATTTTAAGCCTTTATTATCTGTCATTAGTGAAAACTTTCTTCCAATCAAGTGATGGCACCACATTTTTAGCTCTTGTATCACGAATTCCAGCTCTAGATCATAAGTAGCGTAATTCTTTTCGTGGATTTTTAACTTCTTAGACTCATAAGCAATAACACGACCTTCTTGAGTTAAGACCCCACCAAGTCCATCGTTGCATGCATCAGTGCATACAACGAAATCCTTATTGGGATCAACAATTTTTAATATAGGTGCAGTTGTTAATAATTCTTTTAACTTCTTAAAACTTTCTTCACATTTTTTATCCCAGACGAATTTCTTTCCCTTCTTCTGCAAAGAAGTTATGGGATTCGCAATTCTAGAGAATCCTTCAATAAACTTTTTGTAGTAACCTGTTATCCCCATAAATGACCATACGTCAGTTACGTCTTTAGGGATAGGCCACTCATTAATTGCTCTTATTTTATCTTTATAAAAGTCACATTTTCTGAACTTAACATAAAGCTGATGTTCTCTTAGAACTTGCAGAATTATTCTTAAGTGTTCGTCGTGCTCTTCTTCAGTTTTTGAATAAATTAGAATATCATCAATGAACACAATTACAAACTTATCTAGGTACTTATGCAAAACGTTATTCATTAAACACATGAAGATTGTCGGTGCGTTAGTTAGCCCACAAGGCATAACTACAAACTCGTAGTGTGCATAACGAGTTTTGAAAGCAGTTTTGAAAATGTCTTCATCCTTTATTCTAACTTGATGATATCCAGACCTTAAGTCAATTTTAGTGAATATCTCTGCTCCGCATACCTGATTGAACAGATCGTCAATGCAGGGCAAGGGATATCGATTTTTAATAGTCATTTTATTAAGTTGACGATAATCTATGCACAGTCGCAATGTACCGTCCTTCTTTTTAACAAAGATAACTAGTGCTCCCCAAGGAGACACACTGGGCCTTATGTAGTTATTATCAATTAATTCTTTCAGCTGATATTTTAGTTCATTTAATTCCAGAATATTCATTTTGTAAGGAGCCTTTGATTTTGGTACTGCACCCGGTACTAACTCAATGGTGAAATCGATTTCCCTTTTCGGAGATAGTCTTGGAATTTCTTCTAGGAATACATCAGAAAAGTTCTTAAGAATAGGTATGTCTTCCATTGTTATCTTATCTTCTTTAGATGAACATTCATCATTAATCACATTCACAGCAAACATTTTACAACCCTTTCTTACATCTTTCTTTACTTGTAAAGCAGAAATTTGTCTCACAGATGTTTTTATAGGAATTCCTTTTATTGTTTCAGTTTCTCCTTCGTTATTCAAACAAGTAAAAGACTTTTCATAACAGTTAAGTACTACTCTATGTTGTTCAAGCTAGTCCATGCCAATTAATACATCATATGACCCTAATGGAAAAACATCCAATTTAACTTGCGTTTTCAGCTGACTCATAAATAAATCACAACTTTTTACAAACTCTGTAACTTTTCTTTTAGTGCCTGTTGCTAGCTAGACTAACCATGATTTATAAAAAAATTCTACCTTTAACTTGCAAATTTTCACTAATTCAGGTGATATGTAACTCAAACTTTAAGCTAGATCTATTAAAATGGAAATAGATTTGTTGTGTATCATACCTTTGATCTCGACCATAGAAGTTTGATGGTCTGCTTATCGATTTTCCAACACTGCATTTATCCTGGGCATTTCTCTTGCTACATCACCAACTGTTGGTTCCACTTGTATGGTGTGAATTTTGTTGACTGTTTTTCTTCTGAGTGGGAAGTTTGCTCTAGTATGTGGTCAATTGCGGTCAAAACACTTCAAAGGTGGCCTCTGTTTAGCATTTCTAGTGTTATTATTATTATTATTGTTCTTATTATTATTAGGCATATTCCTTGTAGTAGTAAAATTCTATGTTGCATTACCTCTGTAATTATTATTATTCTGAAAATTTTTGTTATTGAAATTTTTATTATTTCCACAATTCTTAAAATTAAAAGTTTTCTTCTTATGCTCATAATTACTTAGTTTATTATTCCTCCAAATCGATACACCTTCTCTTCTCTTATTATGTTCAAAACAAAAATTAGCCTTCCTCGTGGCTTCTTCAAGAGTTGAAATATTATCGTATTCAATTCTTTCCCTTATGTCGAAGGGTAAGCAGCTTAGAAACCTTTGTATCTTAGGTTTTCCTTCAGCTAGGTAAGGTACATACATTAACAAGATCAGAAATTTTCTACATAACTCCTTCATGGTCATAGAACCCATCTTTAAATCATAAAATTCCTTTGACTTATCTTCGTAGTACTGTTCAGATAAAAACTTTTTCTTAAACATTTTCTTAAATGTACTCCATTTTATATTCTTGTCTTTAAGTCTTTTAACTCTCTTGATATCTTGCCACCAAATGTCTGTCCTTCCGGTCAGATTGTATATGGCCATCTTAGCTTTTAATTGAGATGAGTAATTATAAATCTGAAAATACTTCTTCATCCCAGATAGCCATGCTTCAGTTGCCTCTCCCTTTTCATTTTCACCATTAAAAGTTGGAGTTTTTATCTTTTTAAACTCTCCTGAAATTTGTTCATAATTTTTACATCTTTTCTTAGGACCACAATCACTGTCACTGCTGTCCTCATCAGAATTCTATTTTTTGTGATAAGTTTTATCATCAGATTTAGAAGAAGAAGAGTTACTTTCACTTTTATAGTACTTCATTTTCTTATCTTCGTGTTTGTAGGACATTGTTCCAAATTTAGATTTTACTTCTGTTCTCTTATCTTTTTCATCTTCATGGTACTTGTCCAGTAAAATTAGGTTTAATTCTTCTTGTGCTATTAAAATTCGTTCATTTTCTTCTTTAACATTACTTATTTCATTTTTTTAAGTCCTTAACAGTACGTAATAATTCAGACGATTGATCATTCAGTTCTACATAGATTTCTTCATTAATATTTTCATGTTCATTATTATTACGTTCATTATCAAGAGATATGTCCTCTGCTGATTCTTTTGGTATGTCCATACCTGCAAATTAAATGTCAAGTTGTTCTGTACAGAAACAAATTTAAATAAAAGTTAGTAACTAATTTTTCTGGTTTCATTTTCTATCTTACGTGCGTGAGCCTATTTCAGGCCTAGAGTTTGAACTCGCGCTCTGATACCACATGTAACATCCCAAAAATCACAAAAATTTAAAATTTTCATAGTAGCATTTATTGCTATAATTATCGAGCGAAAGTATAATAAATGTTTATTTGTTTAACTAGACGTCATAATGTACTTGACATGTTACTTTGATTATGTGTGTAAAATGTATCACAAAATATGTATAGCATTTTTATATCTATAGTACACTATTGTGGATGTTGTTACCTCAATTCATGCATCCTAAATCAGTTACGTTTTCTTATATCAATGTCGATACTTTATAGACTTGATTCTAAATCTATTTTATGTGCTAACTATTTACTTTTCTTGTTGATGATGAAGGGGTCCTATGGGTACCACGAGGCTTACTTAGCTATTTTTAGCTAAAGCATTTTGAACATAATGTCGTAGATCATAAGTAAGAGAGAATAGTATTTTCGAAAGTGAATACGGAAGTCCTATATATCATCAGTTAGTTTTCAAGTTTGAAAAGAGAAATAGAATAACTTGAAAACCTTTCAGGGTGAGATCTATCCCAGTTGTTTCTTTGAAGCTATATTCTGCAATAAGTTATTTATAAGTTTTCATAAACATTACACTCCATTCTCAGCATGTATGTTATTTGTATTACACATGTAGTCATATAATGTTGAAAGTGTTGTGCATTGAGATCAGTGTTTAAGTGTTTTACAACCTACACCCAAGAATTACAATATGTATTCAATTACCTATGGTAATAGGATCGTGTCTAAACTCTAATGTCTTTTATTTAAGTTCTAAGCCTATCTTCTGATCTGCGCACTATATGCATAACCTATTTGATAGTGTTATTATGAAATTCCAACAATTCCTATCGTTGTAGACTATACTATGTGAAAATCCTCACGGCAGATCTAAGAGATGATGTATACATCACAAGAAAGAATTTAGGAATAAGATTAAGAGTGGTCAATGCAGTAAGATGAGCAACAGAATAATAATACAGTAGAACTCGAATAGAATCAAAAATACTTCACACACACTAATTCATTAATCAAAATATGGACAAATAAATAGTGCAATGCATGAGGATTCAAATGCGAATGTGGGAATTCAAATTATCCTTCATGGAGTAATCAAAAGATCACTGGAGTGTCATTGGAGCACAACTAGAAGTCTTCATCATCATCAGTGGAGTCATCAATGCTCAAGTAACCGTCAACCATCAGTCAAACTGAGTCTAATTGAGTGTGGTAGGTGTAACTGACTGTAACTGGCCCTAACTGAATGAAGGAGGCTCATTGGAGGGCGCATGAGGAGCTAAATGGAGTCAAAATGGGAATTCTAGTCTCACTAGAGGTCCATCGGAGTGATACAGTCAGTTGAGAGTCAGTCTAACTTTAAATCAAGGAAAGAATTGATGATAACTCAATTAAGTGAAGTGCAACTGAGTGGTAGGTGAGAGAGGACAAGTGGCTTTCTTAAATCAAGGAGGAAGGGTGCACTAAGCTCTAGGAGGGCTAAAAATGATCTGAGAGAAGCTCCCGGGGGATAGCTAACTGAGGCTAGGTGTTGGGACTGATGACTGGGATGCATGCATGCAAAAATGCATGCAAGACGGAAAATGCAAATAATGAAAATGCTTGTAGGACTAGGATGGAGTATAGGAATATCCTAACACCCCCCCTTAATCCATCTCGGGCCTTAGTAACTAAGACCAAAGGTTACCCAATACAATGAATAATAACAGTCAATAAATCAAGGAAATGGGGAAAATCGCATGGGAAAAATACCCCCCCTCAAAATAGACTGTAAGGCACACACAAAAATAAATTCTCCAAACTCAAGTAGGTGTGATGCTTGGTCGTATGTCTGGATGTATCTTCTTCTTGGGAAGAAGTGGATCATGCTCAAAAGGCATGTGCTTGTACTTTCTCTTCAGATTGAATGTGATGAGAACAAATCAAAAAATATGAGGATGATCCTTGAACCTATGATTTGAATCAGCTGAGGTAGGATCAAATCTACGAATGTGCAGATAGTATTTTGTCTTCTCCTTCGAACCATCATGGGTGAGATTATGCCAAAAAGAACCATCAAATAATAGTGATTGCTTGGAATCCAAATCAACTCCAAGACTTGATAAATGGTTTCTTGATATCTCCTTTGAATCAGCAGGGGTGAGATCAAAACTATCATATGCATGAGAAATTATCCCAAGTAGTCATTTCTTGGATTTTAAATCAGTTCCAAGACTTGAAACATGGTTTCTTGAGATCTCCTTTGAACCATTAGAGGTGAGATCAAAACCAGTAAGTGCTTGAAAAATTATCCCAAGTGAATGGCAATGGCAATCATCTTCAATAACCTTCTGAAAGCATGAAATAATTATCTTATAGTAGTAAATAAGAGGTGATTGATCAAGGATAGCGAATGCATTACCTCCACTGGCTAAGTTTACCTCCGAAACATTCATGTGATCATGATGCAAACCAACAAACTCTGGTGCAAGAGAGGATTTAGGACCTTCTATAATTTCTAGAGTGTGAGCTGGCACAGAATGCAAAATAGAAGAATTTGGAGCACGAGTGTAGAATCTATAAGTTCGTCTTCTTTGTGGCTAAGTTCAATATGAGATATGTTTGATACTAATTCGTGATCAATGAGATAATCAAGGAGGGAGAATGCATCACTTTGCTTGCTCTCGAAAGGGTTTGGACCAATCCCTTCATTCTGCTTGCCAAATATTTCATTTAGGTGGGCCCATAGCTCTTTTGGAGATTCAACATCATCAAGGGAGTAGAATGCCAAACTTCGAGACATAGCAAACATTATGGCTGCAACGGCTCTGCCACCTTTATTTAACCAGTCAATCTCTTTTTCAGAGGATTCGAACTCTCTTTCAAAACAATAATCAAAGAGATCATGTCTCTTCAAATATGCTATCATTTTTGGTTTCCATTCAACATAGTCGAATAGATAAAGAGGAGGATCTTCTGAAAACATGGAAGCTACAAAAGACCTACAAAAACAATAGAAAATATCTGCAACTGCTACTGCTGTAAAAATGTAGAAACTATTGCAACTGTTGCACTCGAAATCTTGATAATAACTTGCAAAAAAATCTTAGGAATGGAGATAAACAATACTCTCAACATGCTCTGATACCATGTGAAAATACTCACAATGGATCTAAAAGATGATGTATACCTCACAAGAAAGAACTTAGGAATAAGATTAAGAGTGGTCAATGCAGTAAGATGAGCAACATAATAATAATACAGTAGAACTCGGATAGAAGCAAAAATACTTCACACACACTAATTCATTAATCACAATATGGACAAATAAGTAGTACAATGCATGAGGATTTGCATGCGAAGGTGGCAATTTGAATTAGCCTTCATGGAGTGATCAAAAGATCACTAGAGTGTCATTGGAGCACAACTAGAAGTCTCCATCATCATCATTGAAGTCATCAATGCTCAAGTAACTGTCAACCATCAGTCAAACTGAGTCTAACTGAGTGTGGTAGGTGTAATTGACTTTAACTGGCACTAACTGAATGAAGGAGGTGTAGTGGAGGGCGCATGAGGAGCTAAATAGAGTCAAAATGGGAAGTCTAGTCTCATTGGAGGTCCATTGGAGTGATATAGTCAGTTGAGAGTCAGTCTAGCCTTAAATCAAGGAAAGAATTGATGATAACTCAATTAACTGAAGTGCAATTGAGTGGTAGGTGAGAGAGGACGAGTGGATTCCTTAAATCAAGGAGGAAGGGTGCACTAAGCTCTAGGAGGGATAAAAATGATCTAAGAGAGTCTCTCGGGGGCTAGCTAACTGAGGCTAGGTGCTAGGATTGATGACTGGGATGAATGCAATTTGCATGTTGCATGCAGAAATGCATGCAAGACTAAAAATGCTGGTAGGACTAGGATGGAGTATAGGAATATCCTAACATACTATACCATTATAATGCTAGGGAATTATAATTTTAACTATGCAATAGTTTGATATGCGCTTTAAAGGTCTTAATACCATATATATAAAGGTTTGATTTCAAAACTATGTTCCACGTAATACTTTAGTTGTTACTTTGAAAGGGTTTAAAAATATGAAAAGTTTAAAATGATGGAATATAACTATATTACCTTAAGGTCATAAATATCCCATGTCATTGGTCAAGGTCTTATCCTTGGGCTTAGTGCAAAGGTGAATCCTACGTAATACTTGGATTAATTACAATAATGGTAAACTTGACCTTTGGTATCGTGTAACCATATCATATTATGATGGTATGTTTGTGGTAAGGGAAGGTTGATTGATAAACATAATGCATGATTATGCTGATAGGTTCCATGTACGATGTCAGCTATGAATATTAAAGTGCAATAAAGGGTTTTACAGTGGAAAGCCTAATGGAATCCATCGTGGCGATCTTCACATGGATTTCTTGGTAGTTATGGAAAACCCTAAGTGTCTTTGGACTTACCTCGACGAGAGCACAATATCGGCATTCATTTGGCAAGGAGTGGGGTGTTGGAGAGGTTGACTGGCCTACGGGTTCTTAGGGTTTACAAAGGTGTTTTGGAGGCACCTATACAGGGTTCGACACCCTGACCTGTGACTTAAAATTTTCTTAGTAAATTCTAGGAACCGAGTCTTTCTTATGCTAAGTTTGCTAGATGTGCATTTTGGATCTGGTTCTCGCCGAATGCTAGAGTTTCTGGTTCAAAAGCGAAGTTCTCATGAAAAGGTAATGTCTGTGTTTCTTTCTTGCTACTCATGATAGTTATAATGTTGCAGCTGTATTATTTGTTTAGAGCTTCATATTTCAACTTTTAACCATTTTATGTGTTGTATGGTAGGTGCTCCTCGACTTTGTTGTTGAAAGTTATAATGCAAAGGTTGGAAGCTTATGAAGCCTGGTAAGCCTCGGTGGTTTCCTCTAGGTGTCAACTTGGCAATTGTCGGTCCTTATTTGGTTTTTAGTCAAAGCTTTGGTCTTCGTGGTTTAGCTGTGGATTACACTTCCATTGTAAAGTTTGTAAGCTATATGGCGAGTGTAGGGACGATTGAACCCTCAACCTACTTCTTTGTTTTACCGTGTATTGTTTTGTTGAAAGTGTAACAGCTGCGTGAAAGGGTTTCAACCCTCGACAATTTGATGAATAAAAAGGATTATTGTGTTTGAAACTTATTACTATTTAGGTGAGTTGCGCTTGAGAGAAATGCTCCTGGCATCCTATGTTATTTTAATCGATGGTTTGTTATATAATGATAAGGGAAATAGCCCATTCTTGAATGTTTATAAACTTGTTGAGTTTTGCTTTTCAAGGCCGAGAGACGAATGGCTAAATGCCTCGTTTTGTAAATTCAAACCTGAACTTGTTTTTTTTTTGTAAAAGGATAGATTCAAAAAGTTTGTGAAGTCGCTCTTAAAGCTAAGACCTAGTCTCGTATGTCTCTTTCGTTTCATCAAAAGATGAGTTGTTATCTTAGGTTTGTTTGAAGAGGTTCAGCTGTCTTATTGTCAATGTGGTTTCTACATTTAGGTTAAGTTTGTACATGATGTGATTGTGTTACTATTATACAAGGCATAATACCTTGGTTCGAAACCCTTCCTAAACAATTTTTGTGTTGTTAAAGTTAAAGGGTTTCGGTTATAAGGATTGTGAAACCCTAGCCAACACTAGTGTTATTTTGTTTTACTTACTATATAAATGATATGGTTTTGAATGAAAATACATGTAACCAAATTCTGTCCTTCTATTTTGTTTTGATAAGGAAAGTTAACTTAGTTTATTTGGAAAAATAACAAGGGTTTGAGACTTAGGACATTCGTCCGAAATAGAAGATGTTATGTGTTTTATTTGATCTACGATATTAATGATAAAAAGAGTGATAGGAGCTTTGCATACTGGGTATGTTTGTTTTTCGATCTCCTTATGGTTATTTCAATTCATAATTGTTGATGAAATTCCACAGTGAAAGTTTCAATACTATAATCTAGAATACTCATATGTATTAATAGAGTATTCCAAAGAAAAGAAAGAAAGAAATAATAACAATATATATATATATATATATACTATTCGTCTTCTGTAAAGAAATAGTTAGTTTATAATTAAACCTTAGGTTTTGTACAGAAATATGAAATGTTTGTGTATTTTACTTCTGTTGCTATGAAGGAAATGATATTACAATACCTAAATACCTAAATAAAACGATTGTTGCTATGTTTATCTATGACTAAAACAAAAGATGTTTCATTTGCAATTGTAAGCAGATAATAGAATACATGAAAACATGGCAGAATTTATTTATGAATGTTATTCAATCATTCTATCTATTTTAAACACCCTTCCCTATACTAGAGTACAACACAAGGACATTGCATGGAAAAATACAGGGAAGTAATTTATTCTATCATTTCATATAATTTCTTCAACAATTTACAGAATCATAATCAGTTCAGAAAATCAAATATTTACTTCTACACGATGATAACTATCAATATTTAGCTAATAAATCTTAAATCAATAGTTACAGAAAATAAATTATAACTACTTAGGAAATGAAATAACAAGTAGAACCTGCAAATGTAGATAGGGTGGAAATACACCCAAAGAGGCCTGTTCCTCCCAACCTTCTCTAGAAGGAGCAGTCAATATTACTTTCTCCTTTGGACCCCTGAGCCTATTTACTGAACCACTAGGTAGAAGAATCTGTGTAGAAGAAAGGCACTCAGGTTGTACTTCCACAATCAACAGAGACTTGCAATACACCTCAAAATAACTCTCTACACTCAGCAGTAAACTCTGCACTTAGTAGAAGTGAAACAGACTTACACTGCAACTCAAAAGATAGCTTCCCCTCATCGAATCTCTTATGTGCATACAACAGAACCACAAGGTAAATTTTCTCATCAGAAAAAGTGTGAGCCTCTTCTCAAATTCGATGGCTTATAAAGATGCCTAGGTCTTTTAGTGGTCAATTTTCAAATAAATGAGCCTCAAGCTCCAGTCCCATCTTTCAGGGAACTTTGGCCACAAATCAAGGGAGTTGTCCCATAACAACAACTAGTTACTGAGTTCCTGATGCTGCCACTTGTCCATTTCCTTCTACCCCAGATTCCATTCCACCTAGTGGGTCAGTAAACACTCTTTCAACAGTCTCTTTGGGTGAGTGTCTCCTATTTTATTTTATTAAATAATAATATTGTGCAATTAGAGTCATCCTTGGCCACTTGGCCAAATATAAAACTTTACAATAAAAGTTAAGATAATGTTTTGCTCAAACAAAAAATGTTTCAAGTAATGGGTATGTTACATTATGGAGAAGCAACACCCTAATGTACAGAAGCTCATGGATGAATTTGGGGTATTAGTCGAAGATTCAGGCTCCTCCAGAACATGTGATAGAAGGCATTCTAAAACTATGGGAATGCATTGGACCATGAAATCTCTCTTTAGCATGGAAATGGATGACTGTTTGCAGGGTAAATTTTAGGAAGAACAAGGGACCCTTGGTGGCTTCCAGACTGACTATCCTCGAAGAGGGTATGCGTCATCTCGCATGCAACTAGGTTATTGATGAAGAACATGTGAATGAAAAATTGGATGCCTTGGCTTGTGAGCTAATAAAGCCGCATCTTTATTGACCTTAAGCCCGACAACTTGTGCTTGGTCGTCACCGAAATTTTGTTTTGTGTGCTACCAAACAAGAATACCTAGGTGCTGACCCATCCTATGTTAAAGTTTCTGATGAGGACTAGTCTCAGTCTTGTCTGGGTTCAATTTTATCTCCCGTTTTATGTTGCCCCTCAATTTCATTTTTGCGGACCAAAACCCATACTTCGCGGAGGATCCTTATGATTATCTAGTTGCCAAATTAAACTTTGATACTCAAACCCAAGTAGGCTTAGTCATTGCAGACACAAAACTTTGTTGGCTATAGTCTTGGATCTTTTGCCCTGACCATGATATCTAGACATTGCATACAAAAGACTGCTTTGCTATGTACAAATTTCCTATTTTTGAGTTTAATATTATAATACTGAACTTTACTAAAAAATAAAATTAAAATTATAAAAGATACAATATTCTACTATTCTCACTCAAATATGTGTTAAGAATTAAGCCTTATGGTAAGATAGTCAAACACCTTACCTCATTCCCTCATATAAACAAGGAGTTTTATTATGCTGTTAAATTTAAACTTAAAGTACTTTAGTGATAAAACTGAGCCCAAACCATTAACTTGAAGTTAGATTGTTTGTATGATAACATCTCATGTAAAATATTGAGGGAGTAGTTTATTTAATATCCATATGGCACTCACGTTATTTAATTTCCACAACTAATATATGTGACTAAGATTTTTTGAAGATTTCCAATTAAGTCCAATATACCCACGTCCAATATTTAAAATACTCCAATATTAGATCCAATCTCTTAATGTATTTATCGATTTCCCAAATAATAATTATTCAATTAATTTTACATCATTATCTATACCCATCTCATTTATAATTGAAGTTCCTATCTCAATTTCCAAACTACAATAATTCTTAGTTTTACTTCCACTTCTTACCTTTCATTTTTAATTTTCACTATTAAATTACTTTCTTACCTTTCATTTCCAATTTTTACTGTTAAATTAATTTAAAATGATTTTTTTTCTCTATTACCACTCCACCTCCGCCCATCCTATTTATAATTGAAGTCACCTTGAGAACCATAATACTCACTTTACTTCCCCTTGTTCCTTACATTTTAATTTTTCTTTCCAAAAAGAAATAAATTTAATTAAAACAGAAATAAATTTAATTAAAACATTATTCTTTAGTATCTTATTTCACTTTTGTAAAAGTTAACCGACTTAAATAATGGCTTTTACAATGAATCACTTATATTAATTGAAATTGAAATGCTAATTTTTTAACGAACTTAAATAAGGGATTTAAACCCACCCCAACCTGGCTTACTTTTTACAATTAATCACAACTAATTAAAATGCTAATATCCATATTTCAATAGATATACCCAATTTCACACTTGAATTTTATTATACGGCTTCTCTTTATGATACCAATATGTGACCTAGAGCCTTGGCTGGGTGGTTTGCACGATGAATCCGGTAATTATGATGGGTGGTTTCCACGATGAATCCGGTAATTATGATGGGTTGTTTCCAAGATAAATCCGGTAATTATGGAAGCAAATTCTGCTTTTCACACTATTTATGCAAATTAATCCATCCATCCATTTTCCCATTCAACACGACGCGATTTTACTTCCTTACCGGCGTTACCGCTCCTGAATTATCTCTATTGCATGCGAAATTTGATGTATTTTTGCACTCAGCGTATTCGTTTTATGTGACTTAGGGTTTCTGGGTTGATCAGTCAAACTTAGAGCAACAAGGTCATAACTGAACGAGGTGTTCTCCGCAGACAGAAATATAAATTCATCGCAGCAAGACAGATCTGTGTTACCTACAACACAAACTCCATGGAAACAAAGGGAGAGATAACATGTCCCCGTTGGAAGCCAACGAAAAGACAGACAGAGATTTTGGAAGAGTTGTTCAAACAAGGCCATTATAACCCTAGTCGCTCTCGCATAAATGAGTTTACCAATCTACTCGAACAACACGGCAATATTGAAGCAAAGAATGTGTTTTACTGGTTTCAGAATACTCACGCGCGTAACAAGAGAAAACAGAGACGGGAGACCCGTCAGATGCAGCAATCTCCTATTGATTCAACACCTCAGCGTCAGAATACTCAACCGCGTAACAAGAGAAAACAGAAAAAGGAGACCCGTCAGATGCAGCAGTCCCCTACTGAATCAACACCTCAGCTTCACAATGAAAAAGATATTGTGAAAAGCTTGGAGGGTCAAACCTATTCATCTCCAACTAAGGGTAAACTGTACTTGCTTTGTTCCGAATGGCTGGGTTGTTTTTGCTTTGTTATTAATTGTTTGTTAGTTTTTTAAGCTGAGTTTTACTCAGCCTGATGTAGGTCATTTAATGTCGATGCAGTGGGTTGTTGATCGTTGGATTTTAAGTCGCTTAAGATCCAAGGATCAACATACCCATTGCAATCTCATTAAATAACAAGCTAAATTGTGTTGCTCAAACCTATTCTTCTCCCACTAAGGGTAAACTGTACTTGCTTTGTTCTCAATTGCTTGGTTGCTTCTTTAACGGGTAAAGTTTTTTTAAAGGGTGGTTCGCCATTTGTTAGAGGGCTAGTCCACCTGGGGAAATGGTCACCACCTGCTATTCTAGAGAATCAAGGTGGCACGAATTACAATCATTACAATATGGGCTCAACAAGAGCAATATGTCACTTACAAGAATTGAACCTGGGTGGGGAGGGTAACAAACATTCCTCCCAACCACCCAAGCTACAACCAATGGACAAGTTTAACGGGTAAAGTTATTTAGTTTCCATCTTGGTTGCTTTCTTATTTTGTAGCCATGTCTGTCTATATTCAGCTGATGGCATTATCTTCGATTCCTCAACGGTTATGGCCCAGTTTCCAGTACAGGTAAGGAGAATTTAAGTGGTTCTCTTTTATTCTCATTTTTTTTTCGATCATTACAATTAGATTTCACATATGTTGTTCACTCTGATTAATTGTCCACGCGTCAATTTATAATATTGCTTAGGGGCACACAAATTCACCGGATTCAACCTCCAGTACGGCAACACAAAAGTTGTTACCCATGGATTTGTCAGTGAAACAACATTTCCAATCTGTTGGGAACGAATCGTTCTCTAAAGTCGATGGTTTCAGAAACAACATGTGGAACAAAGCAGCTGTTAGAAATGACGGATGGGCGCATCATTTTATAGACCGCAGCAGAAGTAATGTTATGACTAATTGTTGGGGTGGCCAAGAACATGAAAGAAAGGACGAAATACTGGAGTTGTTTCCTTTGCATCCCGACGGGAACCTCAGATCCGAGTGCATTAGTAGTTCTCATGTTCACAAAGAAACAAACGATATCAGGCGGGAAAGAGGTGAATGGTTATCTTTGAAGTTTGTACCCTAGATACTACCGAATTGCATACTAAAAACCTCCCAACATTCGAAACATTTCCGTGAATCTAATTCAATCGTTCTACAAATTGTGTATCTGACATATAAACATAAGCCAAGTGTATTTGAAATATAAACTGAAGCCAGGTTTGTTGCACGGTATATATATCTCAAACAGTGTTGGGTGTTCGACTTGTGTAAATAAATGCAAATGCATGGATATTGTTGGTTAGTGTAAATGTTCAGAGTTGTATGCGTTGTACATTTTTTTTTTATCTAAATGAACATAGCCTATATGGCAACATGAATTATTTGCTGACTTGCTATAAATTTTTGTTTGTTTTTTTCCGAAGTTGGAAATCAATACTTTCTCTTTACATTTAAATCAGTGCTGCAAACAATCCTGTGCAAATCTCTCCTTCCGTTTCAATTTGAAAACAGCAACATCATTAGTAAATAACTCTGAGTCACACTAAAAGGAGACATTTACTTTTTCTAAAGCTATTTGGATATATTTTTGGTCCTCCATACAGGAATCGTGATGGTTTGCTCTGCCATGTTGCAAAAAATATACATATGACTCTGCGTATGGCCCACTTGGCCAGCTTTCATTATAATCCCATGTAAAATCCTTGTTTTTATTTTTTATTTTGCTACTCATATTATAAGCAGAGGGTCAATTTGACCTGAGTATGATTATATAAAGTAATATGATTTTTTATAACAACACATATATAAACTATATTAAATTATTTTAAAAAATACCTATATTAACTTAATGGATAGATTAAAATATTTGAAGATTTGATTTACTTTAAAATTGTATTCTTATTCATAAAGCATTAAAGATTACTTAGTAATATCTTTAAAATTATAAAATTTGTTTTGTTTTTAAATCGAAGTTTTATAATCATTTTTTAGAATGTAATAACATATGTCTTAATATAATGATGTTCTTAGTTTATCTCTATAATTATTAGCCTTTTTAGATTTTCATGTTTTGCTTGGTTTTGTCTCCAATTAAGTATTATACAATTATTTATTAATTTTTACAGATTAAAAAGATAAATATCTACTTAAAACTTAATATTTTGATTAATTTCATTAATCTTAAAATGTTTTCTAGTTATAATCATTTCCTTAATGTAACAAGACTAGCTTTTAACTCACCTGCGACAATCCAAGATTTACTAAAGATATTCCCACAAATTTTAAATTCATCAAATTATGATTTTAATATACAAGAATGTACACTATGTATATAGAAATCGATTTTAAAGTTGCTTTGCAATATTCAAATTCATAATCTATCTTAAGATCATTAAAATATTGAGAAGAAAATTCAACATTAAATCAAATTTATAGATAATAAGTAAAATTTATTTTTTATGGAAATGAAAAATAAATGACAAAATGTACAAACCTAATGCATGGAAAATGACAAAATGACACATATTGAATTTATTTTTAAACTTGACATGTTGAAAAACAAATCTTCCTATTGAGCTATTCCTATAGTATAGATATTTATGATGAAAAAATTGTCTCAATTAATATTAATTATTAATCTTTATTATATTTCTCCAAAAAATTATAAGTTTTACTTTATTATTTTATTAATTTGTAGATTTATATAAAAAAAACTATAGATATAAATAAAGTTGTATAAAAAAGCTATAAATATAAATAAAGTTGTATAAAAAGATGTAGATATGAATAAAGTTTGTTATCAAATCAAAACGATCACAAAATTATCTCACTTTTTTAATAAACAAAAGTAACAAAAAGCTTTAGCTTAAAGTGTAAGTTAGATTGAAGTGAAAGTAGGTTAAATTCATGTTCATAAAGTTTATTATCGTTACTCAACCCAAAACGATCACAAAACTATCTCATTTTGTTAATAAAAAATTAACAAAAAGCTTGAGCTTAGAGTGTAAGTTAGATTGAAGTGAGAGTATGTTGGTTAAATTCTTAATAAACATGAAAGAATTTATTTAAAGATGTCTTGTGACTTTTGTGACATTTCCTATACATTTAATAAGTTAATAAAATAAGGATATTAGTAAATTTGTTCTTAAGGGTGTGTGCAAGAAGATGGGGAATTTTTAGATGTAATCCTATTTTTTGAAAACACGTTCATGTTACATAAAAATATAACGCGTTTATGATACTTCGCACTTGGTATGGTAAAACCCGAGCCTAACATGTCATTAGACATGTGGGATAGGTAAACATAACATGTACGCGTTATGTAGTTATATAATGCGTACGTGTTTTGTAAATCTAAAATTAATTTAAATACACAGTCACGACCACTCGCGGCGCATTTCAAGCATGAGAAATGCGAATTCGAGTTTGGACGACGACGGATTTTGTGCCCTAGAGTATTGGAGGCGCCGGATTTCATTGGAGGGGAGGCAAATTCACCAATGGATTGTCATCTAATCAGGTATTTCATTCACCCATACCATTTTTTGTCAATTCTAAACCTAAATTATCGTTTTTTTATAGTTTAAAACAACCTAATTTTGTAATATTTATCAAATTGAAAAAAATTCAATCTCTAATTAAATTTACATCTCCCTCAAACAAGATGAGTGAATAGTTATCATGAATCCCTTTTCAAGAACTCAAAAATTCCTAATGCAACCAAAAATCGAAAAAAAATATAAATTCTCCCTTTCTACAATGTATCCATCCACATGAAACCCAAATTTCCAACCCTTGAAGGCCATTTCCCCATGATACTAATTGAATAAGTTTCCTTGGAAATGGCCATAACAAGATGAAATGCATGCACAAGAGTGAATAGAAAAACTACATAAAAAATTAGTAACTTGGTTTCTCAAAATTTCATCACAATAATTTGTCCATCAACATAATCAAAATTTCATCACAAGTGTATGTAGCTATACATTGCCTCTTAGTTAAGCACCCTTAACTAAATGACAAAACACATTAACAAAGTGCCTCTCAGGCCTACCCTATCCACACCCTCGATCAATCTATTCAACGCTGAGGGACCGTCGATTCAACTCAAAGAAATGTTGAGTCTCTAAGATCATCTACAAGAAATTGTATTCCAATCCACAATTTCCCCATTTTCCCATGTCACTTTTTGTTGGTTTCCATGTTTATAGAACAATGGAAATGGTGAACACCGATGAACTACCTAGAGTGTGTCGTGAGAGTGTTCCCAACCATGATCAAGTCAATGATTTTTAGAGGATTGGTGGCATCCCTGTATCACCGCTTTTCTTGCCTCGCATATCCTAATAGTCCCTTGCCCCTGTCGTTTACCTATCCAACAATCCTAATCTACACTCAGAAAGACCTATGGCCCTGACCTAGTAACTACTCCTAGAAACCTATCCTAAAACCCTTCTAACATTCTTTCCTATCTCGACCCTTCTTCCCTTGGATGTTGTCCTAACCCTACATCTATCCTAAACTTCCATCCCTCTTAAAGACTGTGTTTAAGACACGGGTCTGAGTTTTACCACTTGACATGCCCTGGGCATGTTACCTTAACCATCTTTCTAAGCCTAACAAGTCATATCCTAGTCTTACTTATTCATTAACTGAATGTAGTCACAGTCCTAGGACTGTGACATTTAAAATTAGTTGTTCTATCTCAACTTAATCTTCATCCTCCTAATCAACCATCTTGTCATATCAATCACATATCATAATACTTGGATCATTAATAAATATACATGTGATAATTATGAGATAACACTGTCATATTCCACTTGTGATATCGTATTAAGTTGACATTGATGTTATTGTCATTCTAGTTACAATCTCTAGTTGATTATTCAAGATCTTAATCATCGATAGTCATCTCAAGTATATGTAATCATATTGGCAGGACAAACTCATACATATCCATTTCATTCCATGCCACATTGTCCTCCCCTCCAACCACAAGGCGTAATATGTTGAAATCAATAAATTTAATGTTAGCTTATGAAGCTGATGGAAATATTGTTTTCTTCAAGGGATGTAAAGGCCAAAACATGTCAAAATAACACTCCTAAATTCTAAGAAGTTTAAACCCAAGTTTGCAGGGAAAAGTCACGAATGAGGGTTAAGAAGTGCCTTAACTTCTAGAAAGAAGTTGAACGAAACTTACTTTTTAATTGTTAAATGTTTAATTTTAAGTTTTAAATGTATGTAAGTGAATGGCATTAAATTGCTTACTTGCGTTTGATTTAATACATTTTCAATTTTGAAGAGACGTCATTATATACCATGTATATCTTTCTAATGATTTTTGTATTGATTTTTTTATTGCAGTTGTGGCTATGGACACAAATGCAGAGATACAGATTGAGCTTTCCCTCTTGAGGGGCATTAGTGCAGCTTTTAGTGGTGGTAACAGGATTCACCGCTCACTTTCATCAACTCTAGATGCAATTTTTGACACCATTTCACAGTCTAGCAATGTACTATATGATATTACATCATATAGAGAAAGAAAAAGACAAGAATATGCTGATGGGATAGACTACACTACAATAAAAAAAGTCAAAAATATCCAAAGAGCTCATATTTGCATTGTGTAGGGACCCTCGGTCGGGGGAAATCCCAAATGCAAACAGGCCTCATATCTCTATTGAGTGGTGCACATTTCAACCATTTGTTGATAACTGGATGGACAGATGGTACATGGTTTTTGACATGTCACCACATAACAACAGGGAAATTCCCTTATATTTCCTTTGAAATATGTATGCAGAGTTCGTGTTACATAAACACGTAAACTATTTTGATATCTTAGTTTTAGGCGATCGGTGGGGGGATTCCCCAAAAATGACCCGATGCGAGGCTTCGAGACCCTGATCGCCCTATCCCTGCACCTCGTAGGTAGTTTCCTAGGCCAGATGTTCCACCTGCACATTGTGTTATTCCACAGACATGTGATGAGTTTTTGAGTTTGGCATGGGAGGTTGTTCACCATGACACTATGGTTCAACATATAGGTGAGGAAGGGACATTTGTCCCTGGTGTGGTACATAGACCAGGTCGACACCATGCAGGACCATCGTCCAGTGTACGACCATCCACTAATGCAGGACCATCGTCCAGTGTAGGACCATCCACTAATGCAGGACCATCGTCCAGTGTAGGACCATCCACTAATGCAGGACCATCGACACATCCCCAGCCTAGTATTGAGCCTCACAAGTGCACATCGTGTGGTTGTCCCTGCTATTGTCTTGTCTCAGATGTTGTCTTCAGTGGGTTTTTGAGTGAGGTATGTAGATGGTTAATTGTAATAAATTCTTCATTTATTTCCTCTTTGTACACATATATATAGTTTGAGCTAATATATTAATTTTGTTAACTTGCAGTTGATGCTTTATGGTGATAGTGATGCCCCAGAGTCAGATGTTCCAGACTCTACAAGGGGGCATGCCATTCCATCCACTGCTCCCATTGTTGATGGGGGTATTCATGATGCTACACAGTTGGAAGGCCCCTCTTATATAGCACCCATTTCCATATCTCACACCGAGGTAAACATTTTAAAATTTCAATTTTTTAATACTTGTTCATTTCTTAATTTCCACATACTTTACAAATTAGTTCACTAATGCTATCTATGGTCTAATATTTACAATTATTAAACTTGCAGATGGTAGATCCTTCACTGGGGTGAGCCAATATGGAGGTAGCATCCATGGTCGTATCGTCCGAGGAAACATCTGGGCTCCAAGTAAACAATTAAAAATATAATTTTTTAAATACATGTCTGTTCATTGAATCATGCATGTCTAAATACATGAACACTTGTTGACTGTAGGCACCAACCAAGACATCTAGACCATTGCCTAGATTTGTATATCCTCCTAGGCCATTTGTGAACAAGGGTCATGTGTATGTGAGGCGGCCTACTCCTAGCAAGACTCCAGTTTCCCACAACCATGGGATTACTGATACCATGGTAATGTATATCCTTCGATGATATTTGTTGGTTAACTTGAAATCCAATGCACAAATCATTTTTGTTAAAGTTTGAATTGCATGTTTACAGCATCAGGAACTAGAGTTGTCTATTGAAAACCTCGCATTGATGGTTGATGTAGTAGTCAGTGCTGCATCTGCAATGGGAATTGGTCACACAGAGGTATGTAACTATTTCAACATGATCTTTACATAGTTTATTATTGTTGTCTATTATTTATTCATGCATGTCTAACTATTTCAACATTTTGTGATTGTAGCCACCTGTAACATACCATTACTTGAAACATTTTATGTTTGAGAAAAAAATTATCTTAACTTTTATTGTAAATTTTTATATTTGGCCAAGTGGCCAAGGATGACTGTAATTGCACAATATTATTATTTAGTAAAATAAAATAGGAGACACTCACCCAAAGAGACTATTGAAAGAGTGTTTACTGACCCACTAGGTAGAATGGAATCTGGGGTAGAAGGGAATGGACAAGTTGCAGCATCAGGAACTCAGTAACTAGTTGTTGTTATGGGATAACTCCCTTGAATTTGGTCAAAGTTTCTTGAAAGATGGGACTGGAGATTGAGTCTCATTTATTTGGAAACTGACCACTAAAATACCTAGGCATCTTTATAATCCATCGAATTTGAGTAGAGGCTCACACTTTTTCTGACGAGAAAATTTACGTTGTGGTTCTGTTGTATGCACACAAGAGATTCGATGAGGGGAAGCTATGTTTTGAGTTGTAGTGTAAGTCTGTTTCACTTCTGCTGAGTGCAGAGGTTTATTTGAGGAGTATTGCAAGTCTCCATTGATTGATGGAAGTAAAACCTAAGTGGCTTGCTTCTACACAAAGTCTTCTACCTAGTGGTTCACTAAACAGGCTCAGGGGTCCAAAGCAGCAAGTGATATTGGTTACTTCTTCTGGAGAACGTTGGGAGGAACATGCCTCTTTGGGTGTTTTTCCACCCTATTTGCATTATCAGGTTCTACTTGTTATTTCTTTTTATTCTATATCTGTTAATCTATTTATGAAACTGTTGGATGTTGTTTTGCATGACTTGTATGTTTATAGAGCGGGAAGATTAGGATGAGGATTTTGCATACACCCTAGCATAAATATACTGTTTAGATTGTTTAAATATTTACTTTCTAGTTATCAGCTTAGCTAAACTATTGAATGGTATTCTGAACTAGATAAATCGTTTCTATCAGATCTATTTAAAGATTTAGATAGTGAAAGTGATGGAATAAAATATCTTCCTGTATTTTTCCTTTCGTCATGAGACGATGTACTCTAGTACATGAAGTGTGTAATTAACCTTGAATATGAGATGATTAGCAATATAAGTTTTACATTAAAAAAAAATGAAATATGTTTATTTCTCCTACTTTCACAGTATAATAAATTTATACTTTATACTATAGTAAATTTCCAAGTTCTGCTATCAATACATCTTTGCTAGTTTCTGTACAAACATATAGCATAAAATATGTAGGGTTTCACCATCTCATAAACCATTCAAAAATTCCTACTTATACTTGTTTTTTCAAAAACTGCTAGTTTTATTTCATTTCTCATTTTGTAAGATCAAAAATAATATTTAAAGAGAGTCTATACTATATACAAAACAGAGTCTATATTATATACAAGTTGAATGCTAAAATTATTTATTCTACATACTACTGCCTGTCGAATGGCTCAACAAAACTATACTATAGACTTATCAACACAAACCTTGAACTATAAAACTTATCATGTATTTCTATTTTCATATTACAGTATTCCCTGTATACAATTTTCAAGACCAAATCCTTCGAAATAAACATAGTGTATTACCAACAGGGTATATCATTGTTTTACTCTCACTACAAATGAATACTCTTATACTATTATCATCTAAACAGGCATCAAATATTCTCCACATTATTACAAACATCCACATGACGTATTATTCAACATAGTGCCGAATCGAGAACCAAACACACAAGCATCCTAGATTTGCAATAACATCATTTCTTATTACACAAAACATACAGTAAGGAGACATCACTAAACCAAGTTTAACCTTTAGTTGGGATCGAGACCTGTATAGGCTCATCCAAGGGTTATACCCTATAAACTTAAAAAATGGTATTTTAATCGATTAAATTACTGTGCAAAATTTATAACTGGAAGATGAGGGTCGAGATTCATATAAAAGAGGCAACCCTTTTTGTTTTCAAGTTAAAACCCTTTCAAAGATTACATTTTCCATACCGGAACCCTAACCACCGACGACACAACTATATGCACTCTTTTAACTAGCATTTGAAAGAATCTAGGGTTTGAGTCTCATCTCGAGCTCACCCATGTTGGAAGCCTTATGGCTTAGAATTTATAACAATATTGCAAAACGCATGTACATAAATGTTTTCATAAATCCCACGTCAACCTTATATGGGTCACAGGCTTGAGTCCCGACCCGTCCAAATACCATTTTTAAATACAGAGGATAGGCAAAATCATAAACACTTAAATACATAGGAGTTCCATTTCACATTTAGGATTTATCCCTTCTCCTCCAAATTAAAACATACACAAAATTTATACACAGAGATGAGTTTCATCGAATTATCACATTTTTATACATTGTAAAACTTACATCGCAGACCAACTATCAGAAGGATAGTAAGTATCCTTTACAAAACCTTTTTCCTATCTTACACTATAGACTTGAAAGACAAACATCTTGGGCATTTACCCATCAAAACAACGCTTGTGAAAATGAAGCATAAAAACCACACGACCGATGGAGCTGCACTGACAGAAACCCAAACATATCAACCTCTTCACAGGAGATTTGAGACAATCTGAGGCTTACCGATGGAGCCAAACCCTCATGAGTTGTCTCTTTCCCTACTCACAAACTTCATCATGGTCTTTTCATTAAAAAATAACCTGCCACATTAACAGAAAACCAAGTCAAGACCAAACACGAGAAGCTCAGTATATTAAACTTGAAAACTAGGTTTGGAAGACTGGAAACGCAACTTACCTTAGTTAAATATTAGAGCCAAGGAATGAATGAAATACTGGAGACTCCACCGATGTTGTCAAGGCCTTAATTTCTAAACAAACTCTCAACTGATGCAAGGTATGGAGCGACAAACCACCAACAGTCATGGCGTTTGTAAAAGGCTAGTCGCCCCCTCCATAACACAACATAACACAATGACCAAAAACCCCGATGTAGGGTTTTGTGTTTACCAAGTCACATTTACTACCGTCACATGGCCGCATTCATTGAGTTCATATACCACCCTATGTGGTATTTGAGGGAGCTATTACACTATAGAACAACCTTGGTTTATATCTCCATGGTGTGTTATGGCACCATTGGGTTTTCATACGACCCCCTTCTCTATAGTCTATCCATATCATAGTTCATGATCACACTTATGGAAGAGCACACAAACCTTATCTCTATAGTTTATCCTCGGAACATAGTAGGAATGGCACAAGGGCAGGTTTAAAAACCATCATTATTTTATTTTAAACACTTCATATTACCACCTTTGCTTAGACTTTATGATTACAACCTTTCGTTAGGAGTATCTCTCCCATGCCCTTGCCATAATAGTAGATCCTCCACTAGGAGAGTATTTTCAAACAAAGGTTTAAAACCTGTAACATGCACAGTTAAAACCAAATAATGAATTAGCTTAAAATCTAAGTAAGCCATCGAATCACTATTAGAATCTAACTGCCAACAAGAGATACGCTTTATTTAACAACTCATCTCATCATAAATAAGGTCATAAAAATCAAATAGAAGGTTAAGTTTAGTATACATTCAATAGTATTATGAACGCAGCTACATAAATGAACCATATCATTTTATCACGCACCATATTTATGTCATAAGTCTTAGTTATACTATCGTAATAATAAGTACCATCCAGTATAGGATGCGTAGGTCAATGATTGACGACACTATGAAATAGATATAATGACTATAACTGCTATAGGAACAACAGATGCACTTTAATTGTCGGTAGGACAATTATTTATTCTTAAAGGTAAATACTTATTATAATTAAATTATAATTAAGATGTTACTAATAGACATTTATTATACTTCTGCATAGCAAACCTAGTAGTTAATGCTACCTATTAAAAATTTTAATATTTGTGAATTTTGGATTGTTACACCACCACCAACCGGAGCAGTTCCTGGCCCCCCTGGTTCGACCATGGTTGCGACCATCCTAGATGTTCAACCAACAGCTCCATCTGCTACACAAGGAACGCAATCCCCTTTTCCACAATCTCTCGTTGAGGTGAGATGTCCATTAGTGACCAAGTGTTTCATGCAATTTTCATGCACATGTTGATAATTGTTGAGTTAGTTGTTGAGCTAATGTATTAGTACATAGTTAGTTGAATTTAACCATTGATATTTAATCTGCAGGATCCAAAGACACACACTGATCCTAGAGATGTGCCTAGAGGATCAACGTCAGGAAAGAACAAGAGGAATCTTGAGTTTTGATGTGTCTTATGGGATATATGTACATTTGGATACATGTACATGTGGCTAGGATATTTTTGGATAGTTTTGGGTACATGTACTTTTGGATACTTTTGGATATATATGTACTTTTGGAGACATGTACATTGACTTCATTATGCTTGTACTTTTGGAGACATGTACATTGACTTCATTGGATACATGTACTTTTGGATACTTTTCGATATATATCTACTTTTGGATACATGTACTTTGGAGACATGTACATTGACATTTCACTTATAAATGAATGATACATTTCACTTTGTGTTTGTTCTTCGGTTTCCACGTGTTCTTGTGTTAATCTATTGTGTTGAGTTGTGTGGATTATCTACTACTCATGAATACGTTATGTCAAAAGAACAAACTATTATATTTACAAGTTTCAATGAACTCACTACATGCACACTAATTGGATATCTAATTAAAAATTGTAATTTTGGATGATCATTACAAGTTAAGTCAAAGTTCTTTCTCGTGTAATTTAATAAAACTAAGTGCAATACAATGTATTTAAAGGTTTCAATGAACTCACTCATTCACACTAATTGGATAGGTCTAATTAAAATTTGTGAGTTTGGATGATTAAATTACAAGTTAAGTCAATGTTCAAGTGTAATTTAATAAAACTAAGTGCAATACATGCTACACATTTCATCAACCTCCAATATTTGATTGTACAATTAGATTCAACACTACATATGAGTAACTACATACAAGTGCTCAAAGCAACATTGGTGAAAGGAACAAATCCTACCTCGGGATTCGAGAAATAAAGTGCCTTCTATTGTTGGTTGGGAAGGATATGCTTGGATATCCTTTTGGCTTGGAGGTCATCTTCATGGAGATAAGTACTCTTGTTTTCATGTGTCATTATGGGTTTTTCATGTGGTAAAACCCTTGAGGGTTAGGGTTTGTTCATGGTTTCATTGTACTTGTTTTATAAACATAGTTATTCTAAGAAAGGTTGCTAGGTTTTCTTCCCCATGAGGGTTTGCCAGGATAAAATGTTGTGTCTCTTGTGCATTGTTATTCTTAACTAGATCCTACATGTTAAATTCTTTATGTAAATGTTTTATGGTTAAATTTGTGCATTGAAATAATGGTTATAATTGGTATAAATCATTTATCTAAATCAAGTATCAAAACTTTAACATGGTATAAGAGGTGAGCTCTCAAGAAGGAAATAATACAAGCCTTAAAAAACAGAAACCCTAGAAGGACCGAAAGTCACCAAGTGTCCCAAACCGAAAGTCACCAAGTGTCCCTGAACGACATTTTCATGTGACTTGCAACTCAACATAACTGGGAAACCAAAGGTTGGATCGACGAACCGTCAAATCCATTGGTCTCCTAGCATGCGGTTACCTCTAGGGGGGCCTCTCCTTCGTGTTCTTATGGCCCAGTGACTTCATTGTGCATTAATTTCGTAAACTAGGATTTTGCTCAGTTTCCTTGGTGGGTCAACTCTACAAAACCCTCCACCGAGCCAGTGTTGGTAGTGTTCCCATGTTGGCATTGCCCATACACACTTGAAGGAGCCAACAACATGCAATCTTGCTACTCCGTTTTCGTTTTCGCTCCCAGACCGAAAGCCACCAAGTGTCCCTTAATGACATTTTCATGCGACTTGCAAATCGACATAACTCAGAAACAGTTGGTTGGATCGATGAACCATCGAATCCGTTGGTCTCTTGGTGTGCGATTACCTCTAGGGGGGCCTCTCCCTCGTCTTCTAATGGCCCAGTGACTTCATTGTGCATTCATTTTGTAAACTAGGGTTTTGCTCAGTTTCCTTCAATGCAACTATTGCATTGGTTGTTTCAACAACTGCACATGGGTCTACTTCAAGTGACTTAATCATTCGTTTTATATCAAACTCTACATATGCTACATTTGAACATGTTGCAACATTAAGAAAACACTATGTGTCTACAGATCATGGGCTATATTATTCATGTACTAAAGTATAAGCCAACAACCATATGCCTAAGCTACACTTACAAATTACAAACCAACTAGGGTTTCATTAACAACACACCGCATAATAAAACTAGGATAGGCTTGGAAAGGATATTTTTGCTTGAGAATACTCTTAATGGGGGGGAAGCTTTTCACATTAAGAAATCATAACGGGGATAAAATTTTAATTGAATTCCATACCTAAGGATTGTATCATACTATGTTTCAATTCCTAAAGAGCCTAATATGGCCATGCCTTCTCATACTTGAGACAAAAGATGGCAAACACATCATCCACATCCATGCATCTATTTGGAACCACTTTGTTGAAGTAAGTAGCCAATAGAAATGCAATGTAAAATGAAAAACCTCAGTAAATGACCCACAAAGCAAGAGACTCTAAGTCATATTTGAATTCGCTGAAACCTAAAATACATACTTATCACACTACAAGATACTCTTGGTCACTTCCAAGATGCAAGAGCCTTTGAATCACTTTTGAAAAAAAATGCTTACCAGATCCTTTTCATCCTCAAACACCTCGGCAATGAATGGAATAGCTCAGCCTAGAATGAAATGCTTGCCAAATCCTTCTGAGCATGGTCTCCTATCTTCTCTTCCCCAGCAGTATGGATAAAATTTTAATTGAATTCCATACCTAAGGATTGTATCATACTATGTTTCAATTCCTAAAGAGCCTGATATGGCCATCCCTTATCATACTTGAGACAAAAGATGGCAAACACAGCTTCCACATCCATGCATCTATTTGGAACCACTTTTTTGAAGTACGTAGCCAATAGAAATGCAATGTAAAATAAAAAACCTCAGTAAATGACCCACAAAGCAAGAGACTCTAAGTCGTGTTTGAATTCAGTGAAACCCAAAATGCATACTTATCACACTACAAGATACTCTTGGTCACTTCCAAGATGCAAGAGCCTCTGAACTACTTTTGAAAGATGAATGCTTACTAGAACCTTTCTGGCCTCAAATTCCTTGGAAATGAATGGAATAGCTCGGCTTGGAATGAAATGCTCACCAAATCCTTCTGAGCATGGTCTCCTATCTTCTCTTCCCCAGGAGTATGGATAAAATTTTAATTGAATTCCATACCTAAGGATTGTATCATACTATGTTTCAATTCCTAAAGATCCTAATATGGCCCATGCCTTCTCATACTTGAGACAAATATGGAAAACATAGCTTCCACATCCATGCATCTATTTGGAACCACTTTGTTGAAGTACGTAGCCAATAGAAATGCAATGTAAAACGAAAAACCTCAGTAAATGACCCACAAAGCAAGAGACTCTGAGTCATATTTGAATTCGCTGAAACCTAAAATGCATACTTATCACACTGCAAGATACTCTTGGTCACTTCCAAGATGCAAGAGCCTCTGAACCACTTTTGAAAAATGAATTCTTATGAGATCTTGTAGGTCCATTTTGGAAACTAGGGTTTTGCATAGTAAGGGAGTGTGCAATTTTTTGACACGGGAGTCAACTTTGCAAAATCATCCACCGGAAACGTATCGCTAGCATTCTCGGCTGGACGCTTCCTATAAACACTTGCAGGACTCCCTGGAACTCGGTTTTGTTGCATGGTTGGAAATCTATGCCCCTGGTAGGTATCCAGCAGGTGTCCCCAAAGGCCTTTTGGATGCGAGACGGAATGGGCCATAGAATGACGATCGTGGCTCGGATCGATAAAAAGTCAAATCTGTTGGATTCAGGACATCAGGATAGTGCTATTCATGCCCCTATCCTCTAGTCCCATGGCCTAGGTATCATCTTGTAGGTCCATTTTGGAAACTAAGGTTTTGCACAGTAAGGGAGTGTGCAATTTTTGCACACGGGGGTCAACATTGTAAAATCATCCACCGGGCTGTTATGGTTAGTGTTCCAAGCTGGAACCTTCCTAGACACACTTGTAGGACTCCCTAGACCTTGATTTTGTTGCACGGTTGGAATTCTATACCCCCCGTAGGTATCCAGTAGGTGACCCCAAAGGCCTTTTGGATGCGAGACAGAAGGATCCATAAAATGACGATCATGGCTCGGATCGACAAACCGTTGACTCCGTTGGATTCAGGATGTCAGGATAGTGCTAGTGGTGCCCCTCTACTCCGGTCCCATGGCCCAGGTGTCATCTTGTAGGTCCGTTTTTGAAACTAGGGTTTTGCTCAATAAGGGAGTGTGCAATTTTTGCACATGGGGGTCAACTTTGCAAAATCATCCACCGGGAACTTATGGATAGAATTCCCAGCTGGAACCTTCCTAGACACACTTGCAAGACTCCTCGGAAGCCAGTTTTGTCACACGGTCATCATTCTATGCCCCGGGTAGGTATACAGCAGGTGTTCCTAAATGCCTTTTCAATGCGAGACGAAACAAGCCATAGAATGATGATCATGGCTCGATCGACAAAATGTCAACTCCATTGGATTCAGGACGTCGAGATAGTGCTAGGAGTGCTCCTCTCCTTTGGTCCCATGGCCTAAGTGTCATCTTGTAGGTCCATTTTTGAAACTAGGGTTTTGCTCAGTAAGGGAGTGTGCAATTTTTGCACATGAGGGTCAACTTTGCAAAATCATCCACCGAGCACTTATGGCTAGCATTTCGAGCTGGAACCTTCCTAGACACACTTGCATGACTCCCGAAACTCGGTTTTGTTGCACAGTCGTTATTCTATGCCCCTAGTAGGTATACAACAGGTGTGCCTAAAGGCCTTTTGGATGTGAGACAGAACAAGCCATAGAATGATGATCATGGCTCAGATCGACAAACCGTCAACTTCGTTGGATTCAAGGCATCAGGATAGTGCTAGGGGTGCCCCTCTCCTCCAATCCCATGGCCCAGGTGTCATCTTGTAGGTCCATTTTTGAAACTAGGGTTTTGCTTAGTAAGGGAGTGTGTAATTTTTGCACACGGGGGTCAGCTTTGCAAAATCATCCATCGGGCACTTATGGATAGCATTCCCAGCTGGAACGTTCCTAGACACACTTGCAGGACTCCTCAGAACCCATTTTTGTTGCACGGTCGTCATTATATGGCCCCGATAGGTATACAGCAGGTGTCCCTGAAGGCCTTTTGGATGCGAGCGAAATGAGTCATAGAATGACGTACGTCGCTCGGATCGACAAACCGTCGACTCCATTGGATTCAGGGAATTGGGATAGTGCTAGGGGTTCCCCTCTCCTCCAGTCCCATTGCCCAGGTGTCATCTTGTAGGTCCATTTTCAAAACTAGGGTTTTGCTCAATAAGGAGCTGTGTAATTTTTGCACACGGGGGTCAACTTTGCAAAATAATCCACCAGGCACTTATGGCTAGCGTTCGCAGCTGGAACCTTCCTATACACACTTGGAGGAATCCCTGAAACTTGGTTTTGTTGCATGGTTGGAATTCTATGCCCACTGTAGGTATCGAGCAAGTGTCCCCGAAGGCCTTTTGGATGTGAGATGGAACGAACCATAGAATGACGACCGTGGCTCAGATCAACAAACCATCGACTTTGTTGGATTCACGACGTTGGGATAGTGCTAGGGTTTCCCCTCTCCTCCGGTCTGATGGCCTAGGTATCATCTTGTAGGTCCATTTTCGAAACTAGGGTTTTGTTCAATAAGGGAGTGTGCAATTTTTGCACATTGGGGTCAAATTTGCAAAATTGTCGACTGGGCACTTATGGTGATGATGATGATGATGGTGATGATGATGAAGACATTGATGGTGATGGTGATGGTGATGAAGACAGAGATGGTGATGGGATGGTGATGGTGATGGAATGGTTATGATGATGATGATGGTGATGATGATGAAGACGTTGATGGTGATGGTGATGGTGATGGTGACGAGGAACCTAGAGATGACAATGATGATAAAGATGTTGTTGATGATGATGATGGTGATGATGATGAAGATGTTGATTATGATGGTGATGGTGATGGTGATGAAGATGATGATGGTGATGGTGATGGTGATGAAGATGATGATGATGAAGAAGATGATGATGATGGAGATGTTGATGAGGAACCTAGAGATGAAAATGATGATGAAGATGTTGTTGATGATGATGATGGTGATGATGATGAAGATGTTGATGATGATAATGATGGTGATGATGATGAAGATGTTGATGATGATGGTGATGGTGATGAAGATGATGATGATGATGATGATGAAGATGTTGATGATGAACCTAGAGATTACAATGATGATGAAGGGTTTTGCTCAGTAAATTTATCAAGCTTTTGATTCATCATAGTGGCACCATTGTGGAGAGGGTGAAGAGGTAGTGTTACTTGTAGGGATATTATGACATATTGGAGGAAGTATCTAAAGGGTACATAGGGTTTAGTTATAGGGTTTGGGTGAGGGTTAGGGTTAGAGTTATAGAAGGAAATTGAATTAGGTCATTTTTCTAATGTACATTTTATATTAATGGTATGGCTTTGTCTAAGGTGGTTCTCTCAAATAGTTATTTCATTATGAAATATTTAACAAGACATGAATTAAATTTAAGATAAGTGTATTGTTAAATATAGTGAGCATTGAGCATGGGGAACCAAATATATGAATATGTGTATTGTTAAATATAATTTTGTTGGGTGAAGCCAATAACCAACATAATCAACATAATATAAGAGTTTTTTGGGTTGGGGATAATCAACTTGTGTGTAGAGCTCTAGGCATCAATGGTTGATGGGTGTCTCCATCCACATAAACAATCCATATTAGCTATGTAGTGATCCCATTACAAAATGCATGTGTATTCAATCAAACAAATTGAGAGGAAAATGCAACGCATACTCTTTCTAACTATGCAACTTGAAGGATTGAGCATTAACTGTATCAAAACATATTGTGTGGAGTTTTGAGGCAAACAAGCTATGGAGGAAAAACCAAGTTTCTTTTACAATTTCCAAAGTCAAATTTTATTGATCATAGTTTAAGTCTTAGCGTTAGAGAACCCAAGGAAAGTTTCATCTAACTCTACCCAATCCCATAATTTTAGGGTTTATTGATCATATGTAAAAAATGGCATATTCATAAACTTGACATACAAGAGAACTTTTGGCATATTTATAAACAACATAAACGTAAATTTGGCATATCAAGAACACAAAATTGACATATTCATAAATAACATACATGAGAAAATTGAGCATATATCAATATTCAATTACAAATAGTATAAATAGTATAGTATTAAAGTCATGTAACATACCTCATCATGCTAGATCCCACCTATTATCATACAACCAAGCCCTCCAGATAATCTCTTATAGCGATGGTCTCCATTAGTCTCTCGTGCTCTATATCTGGTAAGGAGTAGCGTACCTTCAATAAATTTCAGCTAGGCATTGTTCGTACCTGGAGGTCTGTACCAATGATTAAGTTGGTAAAGTGATACACACTTGCACCTGGTTTGTAATACTTGTAAACGTATCCATCCTTCTTTATTGCATTGTTGTCATGTGTCAATTATTCACCTTTAACAACCATAGACCCGATTGAGAAGTGGTTGTTTTCATCATCAGTCATGGACATATTGAGGGTTTGCTTTCCATCTATATAGCGTGCCAACCAGTAATCACCACCTGATTCACTATCTTTTGAGGCAACCACTATGTATATGTGCCTTGCATAATATGATTGTAGGTATACGATCAAAATATTTTTCGTGTGATACAAGGCCATTAATTTGCATTTGAAGACTACGTAAATAAACAAAAAAATGTTAAGGAAATGCATCATACCAGGTTGTACAAGGTATGAGACATGCTCAAAATCTATATAAATAGATGATTGGTCTTCTTCCAACGAAATTAACTCAACAATTGCATGTTGATCAAGTGGAAGTGATATGTGATTCCATCCATCAACCCAATCCAATGATTCACACCCATCCCAGTCACCATCACAACAAGGCGGGCAAAAACAAGCTAGTTTTCTGGTCCAAATTTCAAATACTGGGTTCTCAGAGCTTCGAACCAAATGAAAGCCACAAGTCCCAGGAATAGTGTTGCATTCCCATGATGTGAATGATCTATGTCTACCACCTCCAAAAAAAATCTCTCCACATGTCTCTTTCTTGTGGATTCTACTCGCATAGTTAATTCCTCTCCCATTACTGACATGCACCACCTGACTATAGATTGAGCATTTTGAATAGTAGATTCTGTAGATACTTTCAATTCTTCTCTTAATAGGGATGTTTTGACACATGATCCAGCTCCATCATGCTCTCCTTTACCATGCCCAATCTCAAAATAGTTCCACATATGTGGCACTTTGTAGTTTTTATGCAATGAACACAACCATTGAAATATGCGTGCATTTTTTAACTGACCAACACATCCATCAGACCAAATCCAGTGTCGATCCATCTGTATGTTTCTTCCCTTCAAGTGATCATATAACATGATGAAGCAATAATGTACATAGTGGAAGTCATGGCACCTATCATCACTTATGTAGAAGTGATATTCCTTCAGAATTTCTCTTTGCTCTTCACTGCTATTTGGGCCATGCCTATATGTGATATGGACCATCAAGGAAATCTGCTCAGAGTGCTAATACTAACTTTGGATCTCATTTTGAGGTTGTAGAGTGTAGTTCTCAGAAAAATCAACAACTGAAAGTATAGTACCATGGGGAAATGTATCTTTGCATATTCTAAACTTCTCATTCTGCCATCGTGCCAAGTGGACATGCTGAACATATTGATGTGTATTTTCAATAAATTCCTTGACGAAGTAACTAACTTGTACCTGGTGACACAAAATGATCTCAATATCAGTTTTTTTTGTAAGGATTGAAATGTAAATGTTCAAACATAAATTTATAGATAGAAATGCATACCTGAGATGTCACCAATTGTATTTTTTTTCTTTCTTTCCCTGGGACAATTTCATAGCTGATATATTTGAAACTTTTCATGTCTATAACCATATTCCCAAATTCACTGTCTCCGCTCTTGTGCATACATTGTCTCAATAATGTCATTCCAACATAGTTGGAGCATGTTCCATCCAAACAAAATTTTGCATAGTATGTTTTCCCCTCAGGCCTATTGCATATGATGCTATGAATGAATTCTCTTGATGAAGTCGGTGGTATTGTCAGGGAGCAATCATGCACATGGTTAGTATGCAACACACGACGAATGTACAAAAATTTTTCATAGTAATATTCATATTCTACGTGGTATATACAACAACAAGTGTTACAAAGAGTATTTATTATAACATACCATGGCTTACATTTCTCAAAAGATCTTTGCCCCAAGTTCAACTGTCTATGTTCATTCCTAAATTTCTCATATAGTTATGTCTGTGTTATATCAAGAAGATGCTTAATATGTGGTTCACGATCCTTTGAACCCCTTCTCAGTTTTAATACATCCTTCTGGTTTGAAGAAGGCCTTGTGTGATCATGCCAAAAAATCTGCACTAGTCCCTTTACTGCATCAACTAGCTTCATGTCATGATGTGGAAACCGACCAATAAAGGCCCAAAAAACTATCTAATCGGTTGTGTCAAAATGTTATCTTCTAATAGAATACCTACAGAGGGTTTTTACATTCAAATTAACTAGCTTGGATGTAGGCTTGAGAAAACGAAGGACCTTGGTGTTCTTATTTACAATTGCTTGTGACAACACACGACGAGCCGCATTGCGGTCCTTTGAACATGTGTTCTTACCAATTTTACCAAATGCATCTACTAAGATTTTAACTATATGAGAACTTGGTTCAGAATTCTTTATCATCTTTATCCCTAACTTTTTCCTAACAATATTCATGCCCCTAGATTTTAACAATGATAAAGATAATCTACATTTATCTCCATCACATTTAGAAACAAAATATTTATCAGGTATTTGTTGAGTTTTATAAGCAATACTACGTTTAGATAGTGTACCTTCAATGGAATTGAAGAGACTTTCATCAACTTGTATATGCTTCGGAGTTCTTCGACGTGTGCTTGCTAATGGAGGTAAGGGGGTTGGAATTCTACCATGTAGCGCATCACAAAGACGCTCTGGCATTTCAGTAGTAGCTTGGTGTCCTTCCATCTCTTCTTGGTAGTTGGATGGTGGAAGTCCAACATCCTCATCGATGGTCCGGATAACATTTTATTCTTCAATAGTAGGCTCCATGTCCAACGCCTCTCTTACTTCATCACTTGTATAATTACAAGAGGTGAACAAATTTTGTGTTTCTTCATGAGCTTCATCTTGAGATGGTCACTTATCACATTGACTTGAAGTGAGAATTGAAACATCCCCTAATGAGCACCTATGTTTTGCTTCTTGATTACCTCCATGGGGTGCTTGTTCAACAACTATTGTGGAAATTGAAGGTCCCTCTAGTGAATGCTTCCTTTTTTCTTATCGTGGATTAATAGGATGAACCTTGGTATCCTCTATAATTGGATTTGGATTAGTTTCCAAAGAAAGCCTCTGATTCATCATGTCTATTATTTTCTTTTCTTTCTCTTCTTCAATGACTTCTTGAGGTCTCTTCTTCCTTGTTGTTTTTCTTCCTTGGTTACGTGCATTCCCCGTCACCGCAATGATCAATTCAATATAGTTTGTTTTTGTTGCTCCTCAATTACAAGCTTTCAAACCTTTAGTGTTTTAGAACTATAGATCCTTCAAGGTGCTTCAACCTTCCTTCTCAATTGTTCATATTTCCCATCAAAACAATCATGAATGAGAAAATTTACTGTTGGTGCTCTTCAATAATAAGCAAATGAAAGTTAAATCATAAATTGTTCCTCAAGTTAATTCTCTTGTACAATTGTGTATATCCACCATCACCATGAAATGGTCTTGAAGATTGATACTTATCTTGTGTGCTCCTCAAATATAGAAAAAATGAATCTTTCAAAGACCTTATCTTTGGTGTTATTCAATTGGCGTTTCTTCAAGCTTGTTGATTATGTTCTTCAAATATGGCCATATAACCCAACACCACACTGATCAACCATGAAAGACATCCTCAATGCTGCACCTGCATAACAAAAATAACAATGGAGATGGTGTAAATTGTGAATATTTGCAATGGCGGGCTTGTGCTCTGTTCGAAAAATTACGGGATATTCTGTTTTTGCTTAGACAGAGTAAAGTTGCTCTCGGATAGGGACAATAAATATGTTAGGTGCACGCGATATGGTTAAGCACAATAAATAGGTTAGGTGCATGGCTAGGGCAACGAATAAAATCTAAAGAAAACAAATGTTTGTAGTGTGGGAAAGATATTTTATATGGTTCTACACCCCCCTAACTCCCTCCCAATAATCCCTAGATACCCCATATCTCTTTCTAAATATATGTCCCTCACTCTCTCTACATCCCTCCCTATATGTTTCTTTCTCTCCCTTACTCCATCCATGTTCCTACCACCCCACTCTCCATCTCTCCACCTTCTCTTTATCTCCGCCATTATCCCTTCCTATAGCACTCTCTCCCTTCTTCTCCCTTAATCACTAACCCTCTATGCCTTCATCCCTCCCCCCTTTCTCCTTTCTCTTACCCTATTCCTAGAGCCACTCCTCCATAAAGGCCTTTACACCCTCTTCTAAACATTAATCCCTAAGTGCATAAGTGAAAAAGATGATGAGGAGGAGGAGGGTGATGATAATGAAGATGATCATGATGCACATCAAGATGATAAATATGATGTAATGTACCCACCCATTCATCCAAGGCAAGGGGGGGATCATGATGTCAATATTTGGGGCTTTCACATAAAACTTAGCCCATTCATTAGCTTCTTGGCAATAAGAGAGATGTGTGCAGATGGAAAACAAGCAAAAATGCACAGTGGAAATAAACTCATCAACACACACATATATATATTTTGTTCACAACCAGCATATCAAAATAATCATTAAATTATACATTGCAGAAGCAAAACACATAGTTAGAAAAACACTTATCCTCATTGTGCAATTGGTCCCAAACAACTAGCTATGTCGTTACAATGTTCGACCCAACCATAGGCCAGTTGTGTTCATCAATCTCTCAACACAACTGCCACCCCCAAGCTGGGCATGATTCTTACAAGGAAAAGGGGACATTCACTCATTCGCAGCCAATTAATCATTTCATCTGAGCCAAGCCAGTCCATAGCTGGGTTTGTCAAGCTACATTTGAACCTTGGAGGCTTACAATCAAGCTCAAACCAAAGCAATGGATTTAACAATAGGATGGCCATGGGTTTTCCCCAAAATGTAGGCACCCCAAAATGGACTGTGGGAAGAGGGAATCAACCCCAAGGAAGAAAACCGATTTCTCCCACATATGTATGAGCATTCAGTGGGCCAAAACGACCTCAATAAAACCCCAAATCGTTGCCCCTTCCTCACCACTATTAACCACAACAAAAACTCCCTTCCCAGCTAGGATAAGGAAGGAAACACAGCATAAACCATGGAGAAAACACCCAAGCAGATCCAAAAATGTGAGAGGGGCAAAAACTGGTTGATGGGTAATGGTTTGGGGAGCAATTCATGGCTCTTTTCTTGCCCAAGAAGCCAAAAAATGCAATTTTCCATGCAGGGTGGATTTTCCATACCCGAATTTGGACATCCATACCTCCCATTCCCCAAGGCATTAACTACCTCGACCAACTCTTGGGAGAAATCAATGATTGGGTACAAAAGTCAACATGGGTAGTTGAGGGTTTGATGGTTTCTCTCATTGACACTTGGATTTTATTAAGTGGCTCAAGGGTTTGAATGTTTTCCCTCCCAATTTCTTGTAAAATCATGCCCCCATCTCTTTGTTGCATTGCATAGCTAGTTGTGGGTATTTTTATTATAATGCATATTACATGATGTTGAATTTCCAATGTGCCTGGCTAGCATGCAAACCATATCCATCAATAAATTGATGGCGGGGCCTTGGCCTTGAGCTCCTCACCATGATTTTATAACAATATTACATCATTTACATTTTTAATTCCATGGGGTTAATATGGGGATGTTACATACCCCTCGCCTTGGAATAACATCGTCATCAATGTTCCAATACTTAGGAATAAATACCCACTTTATACATTTTTCAAAATTCTCAAATGGTGGCAGGTCTGTCCTGCATTTCATCTCTTTACTTTGAACTTTCAGGATCAAGTCCTTTGGCTTCCACCAGCTACTCCTACTAGCTTTGATCTTCCAACTCTGCAGGCAGGCATCGCTCCACAACAATCCCTTTCTTTTTCACCTTCCAGTTACTCTGCAAGTCTAGAATTTCATGGATGTCATCTTTCTTGTTGTCTTGGCAACTATTTGAGGAAGATTTTCAACCAAATCAAATAGCTTTTTCCATGCTTCCATGATCAATTTGCACAATTGGCTCTTGCTTTTCTCACTAGCAACACTTGGCTAATACTAGTTGCACTCGATGGCTTTCAATGTCTCATTTGTGAGACTCATCATGGAAATTCCTATTAGGACAAGCATGACACAATATTAAAATTAGTCAATTATTTTCCCAATTGAATTGGAATGTCTATGCTTTACTTATGAGACTTCCACACATTTCATGCTTTCCCAAGATACACATGAACTCATTCATGTTCATCCTTTCATAAGAAATAACTAATTCAGTATTCACAATTCATTTCTAGCAATTAAACACAATTTGTTTTCATTTATGACATGCACTCAACAATCTTTTGTTTCTAAGATGCATCAATCAAAGGAAAGAGAAAAGTAAGAGTTTCCCCCTCTTAGTCTTGTTCTAATCTGGAGCCACACCATCACCATGGTTTCATGCTCCTTAGCCTCTTTCACTTCAATGTGAATGCTTGACTTGCCCTTTCTTGGCTATGACATTTAATGTCTAAGGTCTATCTACTGCTCTTCAACTAGGGAATCTTTCCCCATTGTTGCTTACAGAACCTTTGGCTGCTAGGACCCACACATATCCACTAGCACCATCTTTCATTACTGCTCAGACTGAGCTCTCTTTAGGAGGGTCACATGTCCACATGCATCCTCCAGATGCTTTCATAGTCCCTGCTTCTAGCAACACCTATACTCAAACATTGAATCAATTCACTTGTTTAGTTTATTCTCGTAGGGTTTATCTCTAAACAAGAGCTTAGGAAATCATAACCAAATCATATACACGTATATTCATATTAAATAAGCAAGAAGTTGCAAGATAACCAAATACTTATCTATATTGGATGTCTCCCCTTTATTCCACGGGATCCGTCTTCGCTTTACTAGCTTTGGATTTCCCATGGGTACAATAATGAATGTTGGGCCAGCATGTAGGCTACTCCACAACCATTCGAATAGGAGATTCCAGGCCAGTACGTTGACTGGGGTTTTATCAATTAATTAAGGAATGTTTGGCCAGCATGTCGGCTGCTCCACAACATCAAGTGGTTAAGGTTCCCACCAACTATTCTCTGAATTCATCGAGCATCAGTTACTCTCTGGATTTACCAATAATTTTACAGTGCACAACCAGTTACTCTCTTCTTTTATCAAGAATTTCATAGTGCACAACCAGTTACTCTCTGGCTTACCAAGCGTTTGTGGCTCTTTCAAGGTCCTTGCCTCCTACAATGGCCAAGGTTTCCAACAAAGAAACAACAATGTATTAGCTTGGTTTTCATAAGACTGATACCTGAAATCTTCATTATTTCAAACAAGAAATAAATGAAAATGAATACTTATCTGTATTGTGCATTTTCCTTGCTACTCCACAGGTTTCCTTCTCTGCTTTACAAGCCTTGGATCACCTGTGGGGTGGATGATTAGCCAGCACACATGCTGCTCCACAACATCATCCAAATAGGCAATACCAAGCCAATACGCCAACTGGTTTTATCAGGTATCCCAAAAATCAGTATGTTAAGAGAGTACGCCGACTAGGTTTATCAAGCATTTCAAAAATCAGTATGCTAAGCCAGTACGCCGACTGGGTTTATTAAGTATTTCAAAAATCGATATGCTAAGCCAGTACGCCAACTGGGTTTATCAAGCATTTAAAAAATTGGTATGCTAAGCCAGTACACTGACTATGTTTATCAAGCATTTCAAAAATTAGTATGCTAAGCTAGTACGCCGACTGGGTTTATCAAGCATACAATAGCCATTTCCAAGCCAGTTTTTTGACTGGGTTTGTCAAGAAATAAAACCTTTCACCAATACCTCCACAACATGCAAAGAACCAATGCCAAGCTAGTACACCGACTGGGTTTATCAGGCTTCCAATTTAACAACATGCCAAGCTAGTACGCCGACTGGGTTTATCAGGCATCCATTTTAACAACATGCCAAGCTAGTACGACGACTGGGTTTATCAGGCATCCAATTTAACAACATGCCAAGCCAGTATGCCGACTAGGTTTATCAAGCATCATACAATTCTTCATCCAACCAAGGATGGCACTCCTTCTCCTGTGCAAACCAACTATTCCCTTTAGGAACTCTATAGGTGACTTTCTTGACTGTAGGCTAGCATGGCCCCACAATACCCACCCACACTATACAAGGATGATACCCATTTTGGAAACACAGCTCCGCAGGCCTATCCATCCCTTCTAGTGTCCTTTAGTGTGAGCGTAGAAAGGTTACCACTACCCATATAGTCCTCTTTAGCACCCTTTCTTCACTTTGCCTCTTACGTGCAACACCAAATTGCATCTGTGTAAGCTGATAGCACAAGAAGGATAAGCAGACTCGTCAGTGTTGCTGCTCTAAAATTGTAACCATATCTCATAACATTCACTATCAAGTATTGAAACGCTAGGAATGCATCCATTCCCTTAGGGTGTAGTCAATATTGAAAACCTTAACATAACCCATCACTCGGAAGGTATGCATCCCTTTCCGATGTGAGCCATGTAGGCCTTAGTCCCACTCAAGCAATCTGAAATAATAATGAAATAATAAAACATGCTCTGCATATTAAATCTAATAACCATACATGTATATCCTTAGTTAGAGTTACCGAATACTCATTCGTTTCACATATGTATCTTTCCTTGATTGGCAAAGAATGGGAGCTCCCTTCTTTGAGACAACAGTACTTCGGTTTTCCACCCCATTATTTCCACGTTTCATAACTCACACATGCCTTCTTGGCATAATTTCACCCTTTCACTCACATGTACTGCAGCTGAGGTGTTATCAAAATTTATAATGGTGTTTCACCTGAAACCCATTTCCAAGGCATGGGATCCTTCCCATCTAGTTTGGCTTCTGCAGGCCATCACACATGGTCTTCCTGCAATGTGTCATCTTGGCACACTTATCAAATCGCCAAACAGTTAGTAACATTTAACAATAACTTCAAATCTGATTGCTTCATAACCAATCAATGGCATTAATAATTAAATTCAACGTGAATTTACAATTCTGTCTCCTACATAAATTGATTTGCTTAGGAATGAGGCTATCCTCATATTGTTTGGCTCTCGTAAGTGGTATCACTCTGTCCATTATGGTTTCACCCTTGTTACCATACATGAACACCCACCTACAACATGTCCTCCTGATACAATTCTATATAAGCCAAGTAGTGATTAGCAATCATTAGCAAAATTTCAAATCTATTTTGCTACAAAAATTAGATTTGTAACCATGAGACTTTTCTCATAAAATTTAATCAGACAATTTTTAGATTTGTTTTTGTTAGGATATTCCTATACTCCATCCTAGTCCCACCAGTATTTTGATCATTTACATTTTCAGTCATGCATGCACCTTTTAGGATTTTCATGCATGCGCCTTTTAGGGTTTGCATGCATCCCAGTCATCAGTCCAACACCTAGCCCTCAGTTATCCAACCCCTAGGAGCTTCTCACTATTCAGTTTTAGCCCTCCAGTTGCTTAATGCGCCCTTCTTCCTTGATTTTAGGGAGCAACTCACCCTCCTTAACCTACCAGTCCAGTTGTCACTCAGTTACACTCAGTTACACTCAGTTACACTTAGTTACATTCAGTTACATTCAGTTACACTCAGTTACATTGAGTTACATTGAGTTACACTCAGTTACACCTACCAGAGTTAGTTTGACTGATGGTTGACAGTTACTTGAGCATTGATGACTCCACTGATGATGATGAAGACTTCCAGTTGCGCTCCGATGATCATGAGGAAACCTAGTTATGCTCCGATGACACTCCAGTGATCCTTTGATCACTCCATGAAGGCTAATTCGAATTGCCACCTTAGGCATTCGAATTCCTCATGCATTGTATTATTTATATGTCCATTTGTGATTAATAACATAGCATGACCAAAGTATTATTGCTTCTAACTGAGTTCTACTGTACCATATTATTATGTTGCTCATTATACTGCATGTATCACTCTTCTTCTATTTTCTTGCTTAATCATAATTATTCTCTTGTGAGATACATCATCTCTTAGATCTGCTGTGAGGATTTTCACATGGTATCGGAGCATGTTGAGAGTATTGTTTATCTCCATTCTTGAGAGTTTTTTGCATGTTATTACCAAGATTTCAAGTGCAGCAGTTGTAGCAGAATCTGCATTTTTGCAGCAGTAGCAGCTGCAGTGATTCTATATTGTTTTTGCAGGTCCTCTACATCTTCAATGAATTTAGAAGAAATCCCTCCTCTTTCTCTATTCAACTATGATGAATGGAAACCAAAAATAATAGCATATTTAAAGAGCCATGATCTCTTTGATTGTTATTTTGAAAGAGAGTTCAAATCCTCTACAAAGAAGATTAAATGGTTGAATAAAGGTGACATGCACATTGGAAGAATGATGCTTGCTATGACTGATTACATATTGTACCCGACCATCATTGATATTGAAACTCCAAAAGAGTTATGGGCTCATCTAGATGAAAGATTCGGCAAAAAGAATGATGGATTTGGTCCAAATCCCTTCAAAAGCAAGCAAGTTGATGCATTCGCTCCACTTGATGGTCTCTCAGATAATGATGCATTCGCTCCTCCTGATGGTCTCTCAGATCATGTTGCATTCGCTCCCCTTGATGATCTCTCAGATCATGAACCAGTATCATCTCATATTGAAGTTGTTGACAAAGAACTTGCAGATTCTCCGCTCATGCTCAAACTTTCTTCTCTTTCTGTGCCAGCTCACACTCTAGATATTGCAGAAGGTCCTAAATCCTCTCTTGCATCAGAGCTTGTTGGTTTACATCATGATCACATGATTATTTCGGAGGTAACATCAGCTATTGGAGGTAATGCATTCGCTCCTCTTCAACAAGCATCTCTTATTTACTACTATATGATCATTAGCACATGCTTTCAGAAGGTTATTGGAGAATATGGCCATTGCCACCCGCTTGAGATAATTTCTCATGCATCATATGATAGTTTTGATCTCACCCTTGCTGGTTCAAAAGAGATCTCAAGAAACTGTTTTGAAAGTCTTAAATCTGATTTTGATTTCAAGCAAACATGTAATAGTTATTTTTGGCATAATCTCACCCATGGTGGTTCGAAGGAGAAGACAAACGACTATATGCACTTTCACAAATTTGATCCTACCTCAGCTGATTCGAATCACAGGTTCAAGGATCATTCTCATACTATTGGATTTGTTCTCATCACATTCGATCTAAAGAGCAAGTACAAGCACATGCTTTTTGAGCATGATCCACTTCTTCCCAAGAAGAAGATACCTCCAGACATATGACCAAGCATCACACATGCTTGAGTTTGGAGCATTTATTTTTATGTGTGCCTTACAGTCTATTTTTTGAGGAGGGGGTATGTTTCCCATGAAATTTTCCCACTTCCTTGGTTTATTGATTGTTATTATTCATTGTATTGGGTGACCTTTGGTCTTAGTTACCAGGGCCCAGGATGGATTAAGGGGGGGTGTTAGGATATTCCTATACTCCATCCTAGTCCCACCAGTATTTTGATCATTTACATTTTTAGTCATGCATGCACCTTTTAGGGTTTGCATGCATTTTGCATGCATCCCAGTCATCAGTCCAGCACCTAGCCCTCAGTTAGCCAACCCCCAGGAGCTTCTCACTATTCAGTTTTAGCCCTCCAGTTGCTTAATGCGCCCTTCTTCCTTGATTTTAGGGAGCAACTTGCCCTCCTTCACCTACCAGTCCAGTTGTCACTCAGTTACACTCAGTTACAGTGAGTTACACTTAGTTACACTCAGTTACAGTCAGTTACACTCAGTTACACTTAGTTACACTCAGTTACATTCAGTTACATTGAGTTACACTCAGTTACATTGAGTTACACTCAGTTACACCTACCAGAGTTAGTTTGACTGATGGTTGACAGTTACTTGAGCATTGATGACTCCACTGATCATGATGAAGACTTCCAGTTGCACTCCGATGATCATGAGGACACCTAGTTGTGCTCCGATGACACTCCAATGATCCTTTGATCACTCCATGAAGGCTAATTCGAATTGCCACCTTAGGCATTCGAATTCCTCATGCATTGTATTATTTATATTTCCATTTGTGATTAATAACATAGCATGACCGAAGTATTATTGCTTCTATCTGAGTTCTACTGTACCATATTATTCTGTTGCTCATTATACTGCATGTATCACTCTTCTTCTATTTTCTTGCTTAATCATAATTATTCTCTTGTGAGATACATCATCTCTTAGATCTGCTGTGAGGATTTTCACAGTTTCATGCATAAGTTACAATCATGAGAACCTTCTCATAACCTTTGGCTTCTGCACATGGTAGATCTCGGTCTTTACTATGGACTTATCCTCATTGCCATACGTAAGACTTTTATACCCGAAAACTGAAACTTCAATCAACCAAACACGTTGTGAGTATCTATGCATATAATCCTTCCATTGCCACAACAGTCACTGAAGTTATCTCAGAATTATAACACTCAATAATTCAAACACCTTCAGCTGTTAACATTTGAAATGAAATGAAATATATACATTTATATATATGTATCATTATCACAATAAAATTGCAAGACACAATCACACTATCCATGCCGCAATTTTAAATAAACTGTAAATACTCATTACTTCATATTCCATGCAACTCTGTCCTTCCAATAGAGTGCTCTGGTAGCCCATCATAGGTCTACCTTCTTCATGCAGTATTTCTCCTGCATTCATAGCAACTCATGAAATGGTCTTAGGATTAACAATAGTCCAGCATTTCATCTATTATCTAACTGCATTGAAACATATATATGTCACACCCATACATTCACACAATGCATCTCAACATATGCACCCACACATATGCATGTATATTAACAACATTTACATAATATTTTAATGTGCATTCACTTAATGCATAACCCCTCAATACAACCTTGCATTAATCCATGAATACTAGGCATTTCAACATATGATGGCCTAACCATGCCTATCTCATATGGCATACACTACAATAGGACCATAAGTCATCACTTGCTTTGGTTGCTAAACTCACAACCAACATACACAAACGGTATGGTATAATTTCATATGAATGCACTATAGGGTGTAAGGCTCTTTGCCTTCACTTATCCGCACCTAACCATACTTGGTAGGTTGGCATTCACCTTTAGGCACTCAATACCACATGCAAACCAAATCAACATAGTTTGAACATAGTTGAAGGGATTTCACCAAATCCTCTTTCAGCATTCATGGAATTTATGCATAAATAATCATTACCTACATGGTTGTTGTTAACATCACTTGATATTACCTGATAAATTGGCCTCTTACCAAGGCTTCACAGTCCTTTTGCCAACCTCATGATCACAGATTTGTTGCACCATCATTTCTTCAGAAGGTTGTATGCAACAATCATCATCCACATCCTTAGCCATGCTTCGGTTGTCTTTGGTCCTACAACCAATACGAATACGACTAATTATTAGCAACCACAATCATTATCTTAAGTGGCTCATTGCATATGTAAAACCTCACTACTTTACCAATATGCAATATCATATACACGCAAAACATTTTCACATGCATTGTGCAATATGTCATCTAGTACATGTTCACTTCATCTATCTATCCTCTTGCATTTTCAGCCTCCCTATGCAATAATTTTCAGTATAGACAACTTAAGAAATATAAATATAATAGAAATGGAGTAGTTAAGGAATTCTCCCTTTCCAATTCCTCATCATGACATGGAGTTCCTTCTCCACATCATAGCTGATCCTTTTCTTGGCTTCCCTACCAAGCATACAAGCAATCATTAGCTATGATCTTCTCATGAATTAGCAATTCAACACATACATACGTGTATAATATTCATTCTTTCTATATGCAATTATTATGCTATAAACATAAATAGTTTAAGGTGAGGAATTTCCCTTTCATCCTCCACAATGGGTATTACAACCCATTACTCTTATTGATATTTCACAACCCCTTCTATGCAATTCATGTTTCTCATTCCAAACATAGAGAATGAACTTCACACTTTCAACGACTGTCTCCAGGGGACCACGGGGGTCAAGGGGGCTTGCAGGGGGTCAAGGGGACGACGGGGGTCAATTTCACGCAATCTGGCACATAAGTCCATGGCATTTTTCAACTTTCGGTACTAGAAATTCACCCTAGAAAACAACTGAAATTCTATATTTCGGCGGACTTGGAAATTCTCTTCCGACCCATTGCGGAAGAACTCACTGAGTTTCTTCTGCCATTGTGGATGAGCTTGCTGAGTTTCTTCTGCCGTTGTGGATGAGCTTGCTGAGTTTCTTCCGCCGAAAGTCATTAAATTTTTTGGGCCAACTCGCTGAGTCCTCCCGCCATTCCGGATGAACTTGCTTAGTTTCTTCCGCCATTGCGGATGAATTTGTTGAGTTTCTTCTGTCGTTGCAGACGAACTTGCTGAGTTTCTTCCGTCGAAAGTTGCTTAAATTTTTTGGGCCAACTCACCAAGTCTTCCCTCCATTGCAGACGAACTTGCTGAGTTTCTTCCACCGAAAGACACTTAGAAAATTTTTCTGTATCAACTCGCCGAGTCCTTCCGCCGTTGTGGACCAGCTTGCCGAGTTTCTTCTGGTGTTGTGGACGAACTCTTCCATCTCTTCTGATCTCTTGCGGAGCAACTCGCCGAGTTCTTCCGGTCAACCATTTCGGCAAAAACTCGCCAGCTTTTTCCGCTATTGCGGATGAACTCACTGAGTTCTTCCACTGTTGCGGACCAAAACTCATAACTTTTCCCGCCGTTTCGGCGAACTTATTGATTTTCTGTTGGTTCGTTGTGGAGCAACTCACCAAGTTTTGCCGCCATTGCAGACAAACTTGCCAAAACAGTTAGGCAAAACACTTAAAAAATTTTAAAAATATTGAATTTTTGGAAAATTTTCTTAATGGTCTATGTAGCATAGGAAACATACTTACCTCTCCATGTTTCCTAATTTGGCCCATTAGGCCCAATGCTGCAAACATCGCTCTGATGCCATTTTGTAACATACCCACCCATTCATCCAAGGCAAGGGAGGGATCATGATGCCAATCTTTGGGGCTTTCACATAAAACTTAGCCCATTCATTAGATTCTTAGCAATAAGAGAGATGTGTGCAGATGGAAAACAAGCAAAAATGCACAGCGGAAATAAACTCATCCACACACACATATATATATTTGGTTCACAACCAGCATATCAAAATAATCATTAAATTATACATTGTAGAGGCAAAACACATAGTTAGAAAAACACTTATTTTCATTGTGTAATTGGTCCCAAACAACTAGCTATGTCGCTGCAACGTTCTACCCAACCATAGGTCAGTTGTGTTCATCAATCTCTCAACACAACTACCACCCCCGAGCTGGGCATGATTCTTACAAGGAAAAGGGGACATTCACGCATTCACAGCCAATTAATCATTTCATCTGAGCCAAGCCAGTCCACAGATGGGTTTGTCAGGCTGCATTTGAACCTTGGAGGCTTACACTCAAGCTCAAGCCAAAGCAATGGATTTACCAAAAGGATGGCCATGGGTTTTCCCCAAAACGTTGGCACACCAAAATGGACTGTGGGAAGAGGGAATAAACCCCAGGGAAGAAAACCGATTTCTCCCACATATGTATGAGCTTTCAGTGGGCCAAAACGACCTCAATAAAAGCCCAAATTGTTGCCCCTTCTTCACCACTATTAGCCACAACAAAAACATCCTTCCTAGCTAGGATAAGGAAGGAAACACAGCATAAACCATGGAGAAAATGCCCAAGCAGCTCCAAAAACGTGAGAGGGGCAAGAACTGGTTGATGGGTAATATCTTGGGGAGCAATTCATGGCTCTTTTCTTGCCCAAGAAGCCAAAACACGCGATTTCCCTTGCACGGTGGCTTGTCCAT